>CM017569.1:31693098-31866758 GCA_007844125.1 Sinonovacula constricta | reverse complement strand
TCATTTTACCCTTATATACACACTATTCATGTGGGATAGGAAAAATATATATGTCCAATAATCGATGAACAGTTTATATTGAATTGTGAAGGAGAGGCAAAAAAACGCTTTGAACAAACAGATTCGAGCATGCAGTTTAAAAGGAAGGATTAAGACCTGCTTTAGAAGAGTTAGTGTCGATCTATCAATGAACGACTGAAAGCGATCATCATAAAAAGTCTGCTGCTCTCTTCTAAACTCTGGTTTGTTTACAAACGCAAGTTTGCCAAACATTTAGAATAATAAACCGGCTCGTTCGTGGATTCTACCTAGCAACCGTGACTAGTGACAAGAGAGCCAGGGCTAGGGATGATGTTCAAATTGATTAATCTCTAACCCAGTGTGTACTGTATGTGTTTATAGCAGTGTTTGTATCTATATTGTTGTGATTGTTTTAAATAGACAAGGGATAAATAAACACAGGTGAGGTTGTTATTTTTTATTTAATTACACATAAATTTAGCAGACAAAGAAATTAACAGTCAAACGTATTTGTTGTAGTAATATAAGAACGGGATTAACATTTTACGCTTTCTAACGCTTTCAGGCAAAATAAACCATGCTTTATTTGGAGGAGAGTTGTGACACAACCGTGCTTAAAATAACAACTTTATATATGTCCAATTTATTTTTAATTATTTTTTCTCAAAGCCTAACCAGATATTATATTAACCTTATCAGATAGTATTCTTATTTGTTTTGTTTTTGTTGTTGTTGTTTTTACATACAGTGCAGCGACCATTTATGATCATTATAGCAACGTCCAGCTTTTTGGTGGAGGAAGACCACGGACACATGTCTGGGTATAACTACCGGCGTATCTTTAAGCTGTTATTATCATGTCTCATTTTCTAACTCTAATTATTGTCAGGGTCATTGTAATCGGTGTAGTTGTTGTCAGTGTAATTGTTATCGATGTTGTTGTCGACAGTGTCGTTGTTTTCAGTGACGATGTAGACAGTGAAGCTGTTGGCCGTTACATTTGTTGTCAATCCCATTATTATCAATGTCATTTTTGCTATTGTCGTTGTTGTCAGTGTCGTGGTTGTCAGTGTCGTTGTCGTCTGTGTCGCTGTCTGTGTCGTTGTCGTCTGTGTCGTTGTCTGTGTTGTTGTCGTCGTGTCGTTGGTGTCAACCCGTTGATCCATATTGTTACTTTCGCTGTTTTTGAAGACGTTGTGTACGCATTTTGTTGTTAGTTCATTTTCATTGTTGTAGCGATGATTTCAATATAAAGCACACCTTGTAACACGTTGAAAAATGACTGCCTTATCGACAGTTTGCCTAGGGCATATTTTCTGCATAAACTCATGCACGATGGTAATCTCTGCTAAAAATAGATACCGACGTCAGAGCGAATTACCCGGATTATGATAAAACGCTATCTCAAAAGTGAGTTGTGACGTGGCTTTCCTAGTTAAAAATAGCCATCTCTGCAGCATGGCTCAGAAAGGAAATACCGGTTTGCAATGGGGAATGGGGATTTATGTTTCACTGTTCACACTGATCTAGGACATCAATTAGCAGCATTTTGCATAATCTGTTCATGTAACAATGACTTATTTGGTTATCTGAGAAAAATATTTTGTGGTCCAAACAGTCGGTTACCACCTTTAAGACACGTCCCCACCCCTTTAAAGTAGCATATACATACAACATATACATGCTACTGACAATTACTGAGGCTCAAATTGCTGTCGTTCTATTCTTTGCCATTTAAATCCATGTTGCTTATTTGTTCCGATTAAACAATAGACTATGATTTGGTTAAAATTGCAGTTAACCCATTTCATATTTCACAACGCTTTTAACCCCTATTCCTGCTTGAATCGTTAGCACACTATACAAATACACACTGTATTTTTATTTGCTAACCAAAACAACAACACACACAAAACAAATAAACTTATTGCTAGAATGCGCCAGCAAATCGTCAGATCATTACCAAACAATTCAGAGACGGCTACATTATTTTCTAAACGCGAATTACTTGTCTAGATTTGATCAATTTGCGCTGAGCACGTGACGAGTTCTATTTATGTGCTCGGTTAATGTTGTATTAGTTCGTGTATTGTGGACTGACATCAATCAATTATAACTCTGGGTGACTTTTGTGTTTTGTAAGAGTTCTTGTTTAAAAACGTCCTTAATAAATATTGCCATAAAATAAAACTACGTTTCAAATGTGTTGTGTAAACAAAGTCTTCTTTGATGAAAACCTCTGTACATAAAAGAAAGCAGTGCGTGCACCTTTAAAAAAAGGATTAATCTTATCTAACGGTAAAATAGGTTGGTAAAAAAAAAATCAGTTTCGCGCGAAATGTAAACCCTCATAGATCTGATGTGACCATGACAAATAGATCCTGTGTTTGAACTCATAAAAAATATTATGTATGTGCAATGGTCTAGAAAGTGCTTAGCGTTAATAAAAAGTACCACTTGAGAGGATAAGTTACAAAATAGCATTGACATTAAAACAATTCAGTAAATTGTGCTGTAAAACAATTTAAAACAATAACAACAACAAAACAGCAAAGACAATTGACCTGGTAGCGTAATCGGTGGAGCATCGACTCTAAGTACGTAAGGAGCCGGGGTCGATCCCGGGCCGCGACATACCATAGTCGTTAAAAATGGAAGTGGTATGTGAGCTAACGCTCAAGCAAATATAAGGGTAGTTGTACAACTGGTTGGCCCGGTGTCAGGGTAATGTGACTGGGTGTGGTATCATGCCAGGTGTTCACGGCATGCTATACACAGTGAAGGCAGCACTATGTCTCCAGATAACTGAAATCCTGTTGGTGGGACGATTAACCCGATAACCAAAACAAAAAATAATAACCCCTACCCCCCCACCCCTACACTCCCTCCCCACACCTTCCCCCCCCCCCCCAAAAAAAAAAAAAAAAAAAAAAGAAAAAAAGAAATTTCAATAACATGCAGTTATTTTAAAGCTGCATATGTGTCAACAATAACATAAAGTAAACTTGTTTGAATGTAAATAACATTTTCTCTTGCAAATTAATGCACCCTTGTAAGGACACCAAGAGCTGTTAAAAAGATGATATGAGGCCTGAGAAATATCAATAATAAAATATGAGAAATGTAAACAATCAATTAAAATCGTATATCAACCACTTTTTGGCATATCCCTATAATGTATTCCTAACGTTTACGGTATGTGTAGGTTTTGTTGTGGATAGAATCCCCGATTTGTAACTCCTGTTACAAGACAGCTTAGCTACTCGCCGCGTTGGTTCGAGTCTCGTTCGGGGCGATGGACTTAATGTGGGAAGGTCTTTCAGCTGATCTGTCTTCCGCTGCAGGTTCCAGACACCTGTCTGTGGTCTTTCTCCACCAGAACAGCTGGACGTCGCTATAATGACAATAATTGGTCTCTGAGATGTATTTCAAAACAAACAAACAAATTAGGGTTTGGTTATTGGATCCAGTTAAAGATTAAATGTAACTTCGTCTGAAATATAACAAGTCATTTGATTTTGTAATCAGACTTGTTGTTTAAATGACAAGTTCCCCTGTTTTACTTTTATTTAGATATTAAAAAAAAATCCTTTGAATAAAAGTGCGTGACATTTGACGTACAGTAAGCCTCTCCAAATTGCACCTCTAAACTGCAACAACCTCTGAGCAGCAACACATTTATTTCCTTTTATAAACTTTAAGCGCATTTTAACCTCTGAGCAGCACCACCTCTGAATAAATGTAAAGACCATACAAATATTTCTTAAGAGGCATATTTGGCTTTCTTGGGTATAACCCTAGATGATAATGAAGGCATGTATTGACACTAATCACCCTACCGACTTACACCTACGAACCTAAGACAAGTGATTTTTTATGTTGCACCCTTTGTAATAAATAACTCGCATTGCAGTTAATTTATTACAAAGCAAATTGGGGCTACACAATCCTTATTGCATTTGCCGTTACATCCCGTTTGTAACAAAGCAGATTGTAACAGCGTTACTTACAAAAACCGAGATACATCCTGATTGTAGCAGCGGCATCTAATTGTTGTCAGCTACAATTTGCTCATTAAACGGTTAAACCCGATTCTAAAGTTTAGCTGCAATATATTACGATGAGGATAAAAAACACGCATTTAAAATGATAACATTAAAAGCATTTGAAATCACCCCCTAAGTCGGAATGATCCTCCTACGCAGAGCTATCGTTCGTTACAATGTAGTGAACAAACAATGTGACACCCTCCTACGCAGAGTTATCGTTCGTTACAATGTAGTGAACCGACAATGTGACACCCTCCTACGCAGAGTAATCGTTCGTTACAATGTAGTGAACAGACAATGTGACACCCTCCTTCGCAGAGCTGTCGTTCGTTACAATGTAGTGAGCAGACAATGGGGCACCCTCCTACGCAGAGCTATCGTTCGTTATAATGTAGTGGACAGACAATGTGACACCCTCCTACGCAGAGTTATCGTTCGTTACAATGTAGTGAACAGAAACTGTGACACCCTCCTACGCAGAGCTATCGTTCGTTACAATGTAGTGAACAGACAATGTGACACCCTCCTACGCAGAGTAATCGTTCGTTACAATGTAGTGAACAGACAATGTGACACCCTCCTACGCAGAGCTGCCGTTCGTTATAATGTAGTGAACAGACAAGGTGACTTCCTCCTACGCAGAGCTGTCGTTCGTTACAATGTACTGAGCAGACAATGGGGCACCCTCCTACGCAGAGCTATCGTTCGTTACAATGTAGTGAACAGACAATGTGACACCCTCCTACGCAGAGCTATCGTTCGTTACAATGTAGTGAACCGACACTGTGACACTCTCCTACGCAGAGCCATCGTTTTTTACAATGAGGTGAACCTACAATGTAACAGCCTCCTACGCTGAGCTACCTTTAGTTACAATGTAGTAAAGAAGTTAAAAGGTGGTATCCAACAGTGTGTCATTATCAAATGCATGTAGCAACATCTTTCCACTGTTGTTTTTTAATTAGGCATAATTCCAGCATAAACTCATACTTTAGTCTAGGTAAATAGGATTTTGAACACCACCTATATTGTTAGATAGTTTTCGGTGGGGGGGGGGGGGGGAGAGGGGACAACACTCTAAATGTTTATGATTTCCGAAAGCTATAAACAAGTACGATAGTTGTCACGTGGTTTTCTTGGTTTAAAAATATCTCTGCAGCGTGCCTCCGATAGGAAATACCTGTCTGCAATGACAAGTGGAGATCTATGCTAGGGCACTAGTGCACAGCAATGTGCAAGACCTTTTCCGGGTAACAATGACTTAGTTGGTTATTTGAGAAAAAAATATTTTTGGTATAATCTGTCGGATACCACCTTTAATAGAATGTGTCGGGATCTTTTACTCTGACCTGGACTTCCGGGTGTACCATAGTCCCAGAGCTTCTTTTAACACAACTTGCACCAGTCTATATTTTCATTGTTGTAGATTGACTAGCATATTGATAGGATTATAGTAGACTAGATAAGTTCATATATTAATACGGTGAAGGTAAGTATGATTTCTTGCTATTTTGTGAAATGTTGGTTAAGGTGAATCTTTATTCTGGCGATGTTTAAATTTAAATTTAAATTTAAATTTTAAAGATTATAAAAATAATACTCTGACGATATCATAATAAAAGATCAATTATATGTTTCAGATAGCTAAAAGTTTCTTCTTTTTATTAATATATCATATATTCAAACTTAAAGGTTTTACTTTAAAAGTCTGGATTTTTAATGTTTATACATTTTTCATACAGCCATTGAATAAGTGTTCTGTGGATATGAATACTGGTTAATGCCAACTAATAATATTATCTTCAATTGAGTGACGATTTTTTTTTTTTTTTTTTTTTTTTTTTTTTTTTTTTTGCTTATTTTTGTGTACGAAACCTCTCTATTTACATACCAAATCGCTCAAACAGCATTTTAAATGAAACCATTTATCTCGGGATGACGGGGTTGTTTTGTGTGTGCGTGTGGGGGTGGGGGTGTCCGGGCTCCGACTGATTCTATTTATTTTCTTTAGTTAGGTCGTCGTGTCTAATAATTCAATGGCATGCAGATAAAATGTTGCATTGGATTGAATGTATGTCTTTTTATTACATATACCGAATGCTGACATTATAAAAAATATATTTTATATTACACAATTTCTTATTTCGATTTTTTTGCTTAAAGCTTCAGGCATAGTATTAAGTAAAATCCATTTATACGAAAAACAAAGGTTGAGTCTGTATAGTGAACATACGTTATGATAAAGTAAACATTGAAATCAGGAATGAGTTTATTTGTGTTTATATAATGGACATCGAAATATTGGGGTTGTTTTGCAGTGGTTACAAAAATTAGACTCGTAAATTACCAGTCTTCGCCATAATTTTTTTCAAACCTCTTGCCACTTTGGGCAAGCCAAAAGGACTGATTCTCTCTCTCTCTCTCTCTCTCTCTCTCTCTCTCTCTCTCTCTCTCTCTCTCTCTCTCTCTCTCTCTCTCTCTCTCTCTCTCTCTCACACACACACACACACACACACACAGAGTAAAGTTTTCAACTTCCGGTATGGCATAAGTACGCAATGGAATTTCATTAGCGAAATGTGCAAAATGGAAATCGATTTAAATATTTTGATCATATTATTGTGAATGTTACATTTGTTTCAATAGAAAATCACCATTTCGTTAATTTCGCAAATGACTCATTGCGTACTTTAGTCATTCGCGCAGAAAAGCGTTTCAATGATACAGAACACTCTTAAAGACGACTAAACCGATCGACCTTTATTGCCAATTTAGAGAAATATTCCTCATTTTTCACAAATGTTAACAATAAATCAGGCCTTTGTTTACAGATTAATCACTTGGCCGATCGGACAATTGTTCACGAATTTTAACTTGCCCGAAATCAAAAGTACTTGACCCGGGCTATAGGCAAGTCGGTTACGACGAAGACTCATTCTCTCACCAGAGGGCGTGCTACACAAGTTTCGCTTACACCTCTGTCAACGCCCGGTGTACAAGATTCTTGTACAAAATATAAATAATGAATAAAATGCTCGTGAGATTATTTTGATCTCTGTATATTTTACTTAAAATGAAAATGGGTATTTTTATTTTTTAGAACAATGTTTAAGATATATTTTAACCCAAATTTTCGGGGAACTATTTTGCGACATGTGACGATAGAATATCACGTGTATGAGAACTACTTTTCCCGGCGTTGACAGAGGTGTAAGCGAAACTTGTGTAGCACGCCCTTTGGTGAGAGAATAGACGAAGACTGCGTAAATATAACATTATATAAAAATGTTAAAGTATGTAATGATGATTTTTAGATTTTGTTCATGCTATCTCACCCAACATATATTTTACTAACCGATATAAGAAACTGGGTTTATGCTGATAACTACGCGTTTTTAATTGTTTTAAAGATGCAAAATTACGTTTACATGATCACTGAAATTCTTACCAACAGGGGAGATAATTTAATGGAGCACTGACAAGTTGGAGTACTATCCCCTTTCTAATACATGGATGAAATTTGAGGTAACATCGCTAGAGCTTTCTCTGTCATGGAGATTATGTGTTTGTATTTCCTTGCACTTTCTATTTTATTTGTTCAAATTCTCAAAATATCATTGACATTAAAACAATGCAGTAAATTGGGCGGTAAAACAATTTAAAACAATAACAACAACAAAACAGCAAAGAAAATGGACCTGGAAGAGTAATCGGTGGAGCGTCGACCCTAGGTACGTAAGGAGCCGGGGTCGATCCCGGGCCGCGACATACCAAAGTCGTTAAAAATGGTAGTGGTATGGGAGCTAACGCTCAAGCAAATATAAGGGTAGTTCCACAACTGGTTGGCCAGGTGTCAGGGTAATGTGACTGGA
This sequence comes from Sinonovacula constricta, assembly GCA_007844125.1. Classification (NCBI taxonomy): domain Eukaryota; kingdom Metazoa; phylum Mollusca; class Bivalvia; order Cardiida; family Solecurtidae; genus Sinonovacula; species Sinonovacula constricta. The sequence continues at coordinate 31,858,816 of CM017569.1, read as the reverse complement.
TGTGGTATCATGTCAGGTGTTCATAGCGTACTATACACAGTGAAGGCAGCACTATGTCTCCAGATAATTGAAATCCTGTTGGTGGGACGATAAACCCAATTACCAAAACAAATAATAAAATAAAAACACAACCCCCCTCCTACCCCCCCCCCCCCCCCCCCCCCAAAAAAACAAAAAAAAACAAAACATTATCTTGCATATGTTGTAGCAGTAGTAGAAGTAGTAGTAGTTGTTGTTTTTGTTATTGTAGCAGTACAAGGCTAAATTAACTTATTTATTGTTTTAATTTTTGTAGGCGATATGTCTAAAAACATAAAGTCGAAAACAAAAAAGGATCAAAGCCGTGACCAGTCGCCGAACGAAAATGGCCGGGACACTCCGAATTACAATTACGGAGATCAGCGAAGAAACAGTCGAAGAAACAGTCATGGCGATGGAGACAGTGACAGTAATGAACTTTGTCGTTTGGACATTGTGTAGCTATTAGTTAACCACTAGAAGAATGAAAATTACGACGACAACAGCAACAACGACGACGACGGTGATGATAATTATGATGATGAAGATGATGATGATGATGATGATGATGATGATGATGATGATGATAATGATGATGATGATGACAATGACATTGACGGTAATGATGATGACGAAAATGGTGATGACGATGACAGTGATGACGATAATAACGACCTATAATGATGTTGATGATGATGATGATGATGGTGTTGGCGATGTTGATATTGATGATGATGGTAATGTTGTTGTTGTTGTTGTTGATGATGATGATGATGATGAAATGATGATGATGATGATGATGATGATGATGATGATGATGATGATGATGTGATCATGATGGTGATGATGATGATGATGATTATGATGATGGTGGTTGTGATGGCGATGGTGATCATCATCATCATCATGACGATGGTGATGAAAGTATTTTTTCAATGTTATATGTTATCTTAACAAGCATGAGATGTATAAAAGGGTCCAGACAATAAAATAAAACATAGTGCCTTTATTTTCCTTCCAACCCTTGTGTTTTATTCTCTGTCTCATTTGTTTGTGTTGCTGTTAGTTTTCCCCAGTTTCTACTTGAATTTAACACCATCACTTTGTCTAGAATTCTAATAATTTATTACATTTTTTTTTTTTTTGCCTTTTCTTTGGGGTTTGTGTGTAATTGTTGTTGTTGCTTTTGTTGTTTTTGTTGTTGTTACTTTATAAGACTTGTCAATGTCATATGTTGTAAGCTTAAGGTAAAGTACTTTCAATAATTTGAAAAAATAACAACCTATTTTAACATTGTGTGAAGTAGGCAAATTACTCTTGCATGTGTTTATTGTTGTTTTTGCCAGTTTTTGTGAAGTAGGCAAATTACTGTGTTTTAATTGTAAACCCATTATAGTAAAATGAAGAGCCACGTGTGTGTTTTTTCAAATGTTTATCGCTAACATATAACAAAACTAGTTTAGTGCCGTCGAAGTATTAAACAGACTGCTAATCACTTGCGCAACCTAAGATCTGCCTATGTAGGCAGTTTTTAAAGGTGATAGGCGACATTTTGATATGCATGCAACTTGATTCATTATGTTACAATTTCTCATCCCTGTTGGAAATTACACGTGTTTATATCTCTGCGTTAATAAATATTTATTCTAAGTAAAGATAATTTGGAATTCTACCGCACTTGTTAGACAGTTGAAAAACAAATAGCGACAAACCTAAATGTTTAATGTTTCAAATTGTGCTATAAAGAAAGCACGATAGCAAGGATGATAATATTATAAGGCGATCTCTCGTAAGTGATCGCGCGGGGTTTGGGTTTGTTTGTTTGTTTTTAGTTTAAAACTGCTAGCTGTGATTCGTTGCTCAGATCGGTCAAATGCTTGTTAACGAGTTGCTGTTATGTTTCTCTTTAAACCTAGATGTTAGATATTAAAGGTGGTCTCCGACAATTTGCCGATATCATATAACTTCGTTATCTCAATGTCGCTGGGACCTGGCAAAATACTTTGACTTAAAAGAACTTTGGCATATGAGATTTGCTTTTTTTTCTCTCGGGTTCTAAACTTCTGCTTAGAAACTTGTTTTTATTGACATATTTTGCTTTCTTGCTTTCAACCATGAAGACAACGTTGACCGATGTATGAACATTTCAAAACATCTTTCCCTGTTCTTTGAAATGTGTGTATAACTGCTGCATAACCTGAAGTTATATTAAGAAAACGATGTTGATTACATAAACCCAAATGTTAGACAGTAATAATCGTGGAAAATATAGCTTCTTTAGTCCATCATTTCTAAATCTATATATAAACACTATGGGGATTTCAACTAAAAATAGTCTCGTGGTTGTCGTCTTGGTTTAAAAATAGCTAACTGCGTAGCGTGGTTCGGATAGGAAATACCTTTTTTAATAAAACTTGTGTTTTACTTTATTTTTCACATGGATGTCGGGCAACAATAAACAACATTTCAAAGAATCCTTTCAGGTAACAATATTATTATTTGGTTGCATCAGAGAGAGAGAGAGAGAGAAAATGGTTCATATTGTCGGACACTACCTTTAATAAACAGTAATTCGCATGATCATTTCAGGTTACATAGTTATTTTGGCCTATCTAAAGAAGAAAAATGGTCCAAACCTCAAAATACAGTTGATAATGCCGAATGTAATACCGCGCAATGCTACATACGACCGTTTTTCCATTTCGTATTTGTTTAATAGGAAAAACAAACAAAACATATTTACTTACTAACCGAACAAAGTGAATAAATAACCAGTACTTAATGAGTACTTATGAAAAATTAAACAAAGCACAAAGCAAATCCATCATGCCATGTTCCTTTGCAATAGCATGTCTATTTCTTCCAGATGAACGTCTCGGCATGACCTCCCCTCGCAAAGACAGCGTAGTTCCCAGCCGGGAGGAATCCCCGAGAAAGAAAAAGGGAAAGTCACGTGATGCGAGGTCAAGGACGCCAGAAGTTACCTACCCGTTCACGAAGGAAGACGAGTTCAGTGATGTCACTATAAAGGTATAAAAATCAGATTTGATTAAAACAGTAAACATGCATAAACACAGCAGTCCTTGTTAGTAAGAAAATTATTATATTTACACGTACTTCCCTTTGGTTGATTGGGAGTATGTCATGCAAGCAGAATCAGTGTTCTTATGGCTGTTCTTTCTTTCTTTCTTTCTTTCTTCCTTTTAAATGGCATTCAAATGTTGTTGTTGTTATGCAAGATGGAACTATAACGCTTTGGTGATAGTAATTTTAATCTACTTTGGAGTGCAACTTTTAAAGATAATAAAATTGACGTTACTGTTAAACAGAATTGTCCAACAGTTTACACCAACTTTTTTCTCAAATAAATAGATAAGTCATTGTTACCTGAAAAGGTCCTGCAAAATGCTGCTTATTGATGCCCTAGATTTATGTGAACAGTAAAACATAAATCCCCACTCGTCATTATAAACTGGTAGTTCCTATCCGAGTCACGCTGCAGAGATAGCTTTTCTTTAACTAAGAAAACCACGTGACAATTACTTTTTGTCTTCATGGTATATCGTTATCCGGGTAATCCGCTCTGACGTCGATGTCTGTTTCAGCAGATATCACTATCGTGCTTATTTATAGATTTGGAAGGAGTGAAAAATTTATAGATTTTTTTTTTATTTGTACTGTATAACGCTATAAGCAGTGTTCAAAATAGACTTTAATTAGACTAAACTATGGGTTTATGAAGAAATAACACCCATATCCGCCTAACCAGGGATAAGATTTTGATATATGTATATAATATAGGCTAACCGTCGGATACTCCCTTTAATACGTCAAACACCTTATAATATTAACCCGTTTCAGGTGGGCGGGAAGCAGCTTTACTCCAACAGATGTCTACTGTCGTACACGTCCCCTGTCTTCATGAAGAATCTTTCAGGAGGAGGGGACAACAGAGCGGACAATAAAGGGGACAACAAAGGGGACAAAGGAGCCAAAGGAAAGGGTGGCGGAGGGGGTGGCGGGGACAATAAAGGGCGGGATAGAGACTTGGACTTGTCTGACAAGAAGTACGAAGACGTCTGTGAGCTGCTGGCGTTCATTGACCCCAGGGTGCTATATAAACTCACAGGTAAATGAGAACTGTATCTTTAACAATTTCATATTCACTTATTTACCCGTATGTAGAAATAAACATATTGACAAGTAAATTTAATTAACAAATTGTTTTTTAAGAGAAGAAAATAGTGAATTGCCTTTTTCCTGTATGTGCCTGGTAATTATCTTTCCAACTATAAAACTACAGAACGTCTGCTCCATGTGTTATAATTATGTCTTTGGATCCGAAGAAACAAAGCCATAAAGTGTACTTGCTAATGTACATGTCATAGTTAGATGTAATTTCTTCATTTGACTCTTTGGAATTAATAAGTCAGCCGCGAGATGGCGCTGGCGCTTTCCAACTTTTAATAGAAATAAAAGACTGAGGTGGAAGTCATATTAAATATTTTAATACGCTGGTAAAATTTGTAAATTGATATTATAAGAATACTAAAACAGTGAAATTCATTTTATTTGAACATGATATTTTTTATGTTATTGGTTTTGATTTGTTTAAAACAGAGGACACTGCCAAACGTCTCCTACCACTGGCGGAGGAATATGAGATCAAGGGGCTACTTACTGAATGTGGATTTACGATCACCCAAGCTTTCCATCTGCTGCGCAAAAAACGACGTACAGGGACGGTGCCTATGGAAATATCCCTTGATTATTTGGCCATAGCAGATAAATACGATTTCGAGGACCTTCGGAAGATGTGTTGTGATGAATGCGTAGCCACGGACACTTTCAACAACCGTGTCCTGCTTGACCGCGAGGACATCTCAGAAACGGTCAAGGTCAGAATCATTGACCGGAAATACGAAAGTCTCAAACTTCGTTTTGCGCGAGAACAGCGCGCGCGCTCAGAAATGGAGACCGCCATAAACGGACCCGGGAATAAATCCCACCGAAAATAGATCGGTAGTAATATTGTTAATTTTTATGATGTCAAGTTTAATATACTCAAAAAGAAGATCTAAAAAAGATTTATCGTTAACCTTTTTTATAAAAAAAAACGGAATATGTTTTAGCAGGACGAAACATGGCAAATGTTTCCAGAAATATGCCAACAACGAAAAACAGGACAGACAATTAAATTATACGAACTTTTGACAAAAATCGATTTTTTAATTATTATTTGCTATCAAAGATGACGTGCCTGTGCTTAACTGGATAAAACGTTATGGTATCTCTCATTTGAAACTTTGTAATCAACAGGCTAAAATGAAACCAGTTTAACCGCTATGTTGTTGATGTTTACTTCTGGTTTTTAAATCGTTGTTATGGCATTCTCCATGGAACCTGTATTTTGTGAATAAAACTGTATTTATAGAGTAAAACCGTGAATAATCATCAGGTTATTACGACCGTAACCGTCCTTAATCAAAGATAAAATTGGCGGCGATTTTACCTTAAAATCAACATTTCTTGATACACTGTATTACTACGCATAGAGTATGCTATTATCGTTCGGATCTTATCTCCACCATATTTCAAAAAAATGAATGATTTTAAATTCGCATATTGCAAAAAGAGATGTTTTATATGTTTTATTTGAAAACGATTTAAATAAAAGACTAATAATGTAAGAACTACTTATTTCGGAGGAAATGTGTTGTAGGTGAACGTTGAGTGCAATTTGCGGATACTGAAGCATATATAATAATAAATTTCTCGGGCATGAAATAAATAGATATTTTGTTGTTGTTTTCAATTGTACGATCAATTTAATTTCAACTCGTGGTCAGCGCAACATGTAAAATACTGATTTGTTGACAACTCGGTGAGATAGAAAATTGATCTAAGACCGTTAAAGAATTTATAAAAAAAAAAGCAAGAACAACAAATATCCACCGTGTATTGCACTAAATTACACCAGTGACCGTCTAGATAAATATTTCATTTTCAAGTCTATTTTTATATTATCGAATATACTATATTATATTTTCACTTTCATGTAGCATTATGTAATGTCATAGTTAAATAAATTGTAAAACCCATGTATAGTTCGTTATAAGACTGGCGTGAACAATAAGGTAGAGGAGCCGTAATGCTGCACCTCCAATTGAAAGTACCAAAAATGTTAAATTGGGACAAATGCTTCAAAACTGAGGCTTGAGGGTTCGAATTTCGGTATGGGCAAGAATGGTATTTTTTTTCTTCTTCCCATTTTTTTCAGTTTGACTTTTTTTCTTCAAAATCTACCATATGTAGAATAAAACATATTTAGTTTTTATTTTTTATTTTGTAAATGAATTTTAATTGAATTATTTTTTTATAAATTTGATTACAAATTTATTACCTGATAATTTCAAAGTCTAAAAAAGTCAAATCCACGTGATGAAATTATTTTTTATTTTGCAGCATCAACCAAAGTACTCTATGGAACATTTTGGGCAACTCTGAAATAAATCGTCTGCCTATGAAGAGCTCGGTGACTTTTTTTAATAAAGTCAGCAGGAAAAAAATGGGAAAATCCGCCTAAAGCGTGTTGAGTTTGTAAACACATATTTGAAATAGTTTGAGTCAAACCAATCAAGTAACATGATTGATTGGTTTGTCTAATGCTACATGTGTTTCCAATTAATACTTAATAGCAAAACACTTCTCCTAAAGAGGATATAACATAATGTTTGGAGTTCTCTTATTTCTAAAACGACAACACTTTAAATATCAATTTTAGAAGACAGAAATATTTATATATATATTCAAAATTGAATGGAGAATTGTCTTAACATCGACATTAACAACATAATCAAAGTATACAACACAATAGTTGCGTTAATTTCAAAGTTCTGTATATTGTATATTACACTTGCGTTACCTTAAGTTTTTCAGTATTTGGATATTACGGTCAAAGTTTTGTTATTTGAGAAACAATAATGGGGTCCAAACTTTCGGATACAACCATTAATACAGCAGAACATAAATCGCGCCATAACACGCCCAACCAACCAAGTGATGGCATTAATTTCTCCAATAACGTCAATTTCATCTGCATTTTACTTCTTCTGTATGGCATGTCTATAGATCGCGCGCATTTTTATGCGCCCGCATTTTAACGTGGGGTCATAGAAAGCGCGCGCGTTTTGACAGTTTCCTGTCATCGATGTATTGATCGCACTGTGTTAATTGTTTGTCGATTATAAATCAGCGTTGTGCCCACTTATGCGACATTGTTTGATGTCAATAAATATCGTATGTAGGTAACGCTTGTATTGTACCTGCCGAGCAAAGGCAAATTGTCATCTGTCAGTTTTGTTGCGAGGTAGGCTAAGAGTTGCGATAAAAAATAAACGGTGCTATAAATCTAGGTGGTAGTCTCCACCAGGTAGCTTTGTCTAAATGTTTAAGGTAGTATCGGATTATTTGCCTATATCAAGTAAATGTAACATTGTCCTTTTATCTATTCTGCATAAGCTCATACTTGGACTAAGTAAAGACGATTCTGAACACTACCTGCATTGATAGGTAGTACACATCGAAAATAAATAAATAAATAAATAAATAAATAAATAATCACTAAGACAGTGATCTGTGTTAAAATATGTTTCGACGTCAGAACGGTTGCTCGGTTGATGATATAACTTGATCTCGATAGTAAGTTGTCACGTGGCTTTTTTCAGTTTCAAATAGCTAACTATACAGTGTTGCTTGTATAAGAAATAAATGTTTTCAATGACGAGTGGGGATTTATACTGCACTGTTCACACAGGGCGTCAATGAATAGCATTTTGCCGGACATTTTCTGGTAACAATGACTTATTTGGTTATTTGAAGAAATAAATGGTTAAAATGGTCGGAAGCCTTCTTTAACAAAGCAAGAGAAAATGAATTTTTGTGTAATTATTTGTCAAGTTATTTATAACCGGACAACACAATATAAGATACCGGTATGTGCATATGTTCTTGTAACTGAACAGCAATATGCCAACAAGAACATATTTCCAGCTGTTAGTTCAACATTAAAGAGCTAATTCAAATTTGAATGCTTTGGTAAACACCCCAAAGTAATGCAGCGCATGTTTGATGAGCTGTCACTGTCGAGTATTACTTTTTGTTAATATTGGTAAAGTTTGTGGCATATTTAGTTTGCTTACATCAGAACAGAACAGAACAGAGTTTATTAATTAGACTTGTACATACATACATTGTCTTTGATACAAAAAACAAACAACCCTGACATACTGTCACCGTGATGTAGGCATAAAAATCAATATGATTAATAACTTATACATTAACGTTTTCTTATAACAGGAGAGTAATGTTTCTTTAGAGAGAAAATTACAAAAATGTAATATCAATCTACAGATCGATTAAATTACTACAATTACTTCTCACTTTAAATGCATGCTTAACTAACTGAGCAATATTAATAAGAACTTTTCTATTCCCTGAACTCATCATGCAACAAAATTTATAAACTGACGGTATGCAGTAAATGTTAGATTCTAGGTACTAGAATCATCATATAAGAAGTCCAAACCTGGAAAAGTTCCATTTTCCAATCACTTATGACGTACTGCTTTACAACACAACTTGTTATATACAACACAGAATTGTGGTATGTGTTGTTGTGTGTTGTTATATACAACACAGAATTGTGGTATGTTTTGTTGTGTGTTGTTATATACAACACAGAATTGTGGAGTGTTTTGTTGTGTGTTGTTATATACAACACAGAATTGTGGAGTGTTTTGTTGTGTGTTGTTATATACAACACAGAATTGTGGAATGTTTTGTTGTGTGTTGTTATATACAACACAGACTTGTGGTATGTTTTGTTTTGTGTTGTTATATACAACACAGACTTGTGGTATGTTTTGCTATGTGTTGTTATATACAACACAGAATTGTGGTATGTTTTGCTATGTGTTGTTATATACAACACAGACTTGTGGTATGTTTTGTTTTGTGTTGTTATATACAACACAGACTTGTGGTATGTTTTGCTATGTGTTGTTATATACAACACAGAATTGTGGTATATTTTGTTGTGTGTTGTTATATACAACACAGAATTGTGGAATGTTTTGCTATGTGTTGTTATATACAACACAGAATTGTGGTATGTTTTGCTATGTGTTGTTATATACAACACAGAATTATGGAATGTTTTGCTATGTGTTGTTATATACAACACACACTTGTGGTATGTTTTGCTATGTGTTGTTATATAAAACCCAGACTTGTGGTATGCTTTTTATGTGTTGTTATATACAACACAGAATTGTGGTATGTTTTGCTATGTGTTGTTATATACAACACAGAATTGTGGAATGTTTTGCTATGTGTTGTTATATACAACACAGAATTGTGGTATGTTTTGTTATGTGTTGTTATATACAACACAGAATTGTGGTATGTTTTGTTATGTGTTGTTATATACAACACAGAATTGTGGTATGTTTTGTTATGTGTTGTTATATACAACACAGAATTGTGGTATGTTTTGTTATGTGTTGTTATATACAACACAGAATTGTGGTATGTTTTGTTATGTGTTAAATAACAGTATACACTATAAACATGAATATCAACTGTTATTAACATAGCACCTCAATATAGCATTGATACACGTCTTTATTTGTACAATATTAATTAATTATTATTATTAAATTATTATTTAAGAAAGAGAAAACTAAAAAGATATTTTCTTTGAAGACTGTATAAGGTCGATAGTTGTGCTAATTGAAAAATAGAGATAAAAACCAACACACACACATTTTAACTTTATTAATCAATTTATTCCATAAGTTATATAATTATATATTATTACAACGCAATATGGATTGGCATGCAATAAATTAATTGCTTTATTGAATATAAAACTAATTATCGATCTTTACGCTGCCAATAATCGTACGATACTTAATTGCCGAAGCTCTTTGTATTATATTATATGTTAATAAATAAATGATTTGATACTGGGCCTGTTATTTGACCCCCAGGACAAATAACAGAGCCAGTGTCAAGTCACTTATTTATCGACAATTTTATTAAATAACTACATGTACTCGTTACATTTCACATTTAATACTTATTTAGTTAATCCAAGTCAGAAAATGCTTGTTTGTATTTTTGTGATATCTACACGTTGTAAATTTACAACACATTCGGTTAAACACTACCAATTCATGCCCTGAATGTTTGAAAACTGAGTATATTTCCTTTCATAAATTGATGCAACCTGTCGGCGTCTACACTTTAGACCGTGTTAAAACAAATGGCTGCCATTTCCCAGAGCTTCCTGCTAATATCTGTATCATTTTTGGCCCTGCTTTATTAGCCAATCAAATCACTTCACAGGCGGGCTTTATATCAATTCACTTTTCGGCTGACTGATATTGATATTGGCCGTGTTTTAAAGCAGGCCGTCGTGTTATTGAACGTTGCAGGTGCTTTTTATAGGATTAATAACGTATAGTTATTTAATAAATTGATATTTACATGGCCAAAGTGTTTTTATTGTTTGGTTGAAGTATCATTCTTTAAACTAATGAAGTAAGTTTTAATAGTAAAATATTTTCTTTATTTAGAACATTTTTAAATATCAAAAAATAAACATATACATTTGTTCACATACATGTCTAACGTAAATGTTGTTGTTGTGTTGTTGTTTTTTCTTTCCATGAGATCGAATGTATAATCCAACAATATTCGTCAACATTAGCAAAAGGATTTTACAAAGTAGTTTTCTTTTCTGCTACACTGTATTGGTTACCAAGTATATCGTGTCGCAAAAAAAGTTTTTTCTCGATTCCATACCATACCGCGGATCCATACCAGTTCACACCGTTTCACGTGAAAGGGTCAAAATTCCTGAAGCTAATTTTTCACGACCTGACCACAACCACTGCTAAGCATATTAGCTAGGCACATATATATAATGTTGTTTCATCAAATGTGGTTGTGTGTGCAATTGTTTCTCGTGTATTTTGCTACAAAATATGTCATTTGAACAGTGGTTGTGTACTTTTTACAATTAACCATGTTTTCTATACTTGAATGGGACCTAGGACTGGCTATATGATTCCCCTCTTTAACTGTGAACAGGTCAAATTTACGGTCTAGATCCGTCCTTGCTTAATGTTTGTATGTGACGCAAACCCAAACCGCCTAAAATAAACAAACGAAATGGGGAATGCTTAGTTGAGAAAATTAATTACATTGACAGTACATTCAGCTTCTTGTCACTATTCTCATACATGTAGTCACGTGTTCCGAGAACATAATTAGACACACATCACATATTTGTAAAACCATAAACATGCATTCTTTATGACGTTCCCTTTAAAAGGTAATAATTAAAAATGTTTTTAAAGAATGAATGGTATTGCTGTTAACAATGTTAGGTTATATGGGAACCTGTTGCTAGTATCATTGAACTGCGTGTACTATGAAGCCGGTGTGAAAAACGAAAATGAAAACGGCATCTACAAATGAAAATGGTGCAAAACCAGGAATAGAAGCAAATATAACACGGAGGTTATTTAACACACCGGTCGCAATAGCTCAGGTGGCAGAGAGTCGGCTTGCGGATCGGGAGGTCGTGGGTTCAAATCCCGGCTGGGTCAAACCGAAGACTTTAAATGTGGTAGTAGTAGCTGCCATCCTAATGTTCGGGGCTAAGGGGGCAGCATTACGCCTGACTCGTCGGTGTCAGTATAATGGACCGGCCGGGTTCAGTCCCTGGGCATCTCATAAGTGCCTATGTGCTACAATAATAGAAATGTCGCTGCACAGTATCGGCAAAATGCCGGCAAATCCCATCCCATCCCTTATTTAACACTATCCGATACTTTGTTTATATACGATGTCCTACATACAGGCTCCCCTTTCATGAAACAAATAGTTTGATTAACGGATTTATCGTCCCGATAGTATTTCAGATATCTGCAGACGGCGTCCACTTGAAGCAGTCACAGTGCTGCCTTCACTGTGTATAGCATGCCGTGAACACCTGGCTTGATACCACACCAGTCAAATTATCCTGACACCGGGCCAACCCTTATAATGGCATGAGCGTTAGCAAGGGAGCTATACCACTACCATTTTTAACGACTGTGGTATGTCGCGACCCAGGATCGAACCCGGGGACTCCCGTACCCGGAGATGACGCTCTACCGATTGCGCTACCAGGTCCGGTGAACCAAATAGTAACCTGATGAGAAGTTAAAGATGGTATCCGTCAGTTTGAGCTATCTCATACCCCCCCCCCCACCACCACCACCACCACCACACACACACACGACCGCCCCCCCCCCCCCCCCCCAATCCGAAAAAACATAGCTTAGATATACATGTAGTTGCATGTATTAGCAAATTTTCAACTGACGGATAGATCTTTTAAAATATTATCAGTCACTATTACTTTTAAGTCGATGAAATTTAAGCTTTTCGCCGAGAAACTGTTGCATCCGCTTGAGAGGGTAGGTTAAGCTGTTGTAGGTTTCGATGTTAAATATGGCTAGAAAGTTATGGTCTTACGTGTGGTGGTATGGTGAATAAGAGAAAGTTGACTAATTTCCTCGTTTCGATGGTTTGCTTGTGTTGGCCTGGGGTGCAATTCAGTGATAAATAAATCATTTATACATGGAAGACCGCAATGAGCAATATCAGTAATCTACTCACCAAATCGGTTTTCAAAGGCAGTGCATTAATGACTTATCCATTCTTGTTTCCCCTTTCAGATAGAGTTAACAATCCCAAAGGCGGCCACGTGTTCTCAGCAACAACAACAACAACAAAACGGAAAAAAGAAAAATTAGAAATAAATAAATGCATAAAATAAACAAGTCTACAACATTACAAAATATGTAATTGGCAGAAATATGTAATAAATTAACACCAACCACGGAACGTGGATAAAAAATGTCCCATCGCAGGCCACAATATGCGACCCGTTCATATATGTAGAGAAAACCCATGTACAGATATGTCAATAATCTAGTCATATGATTGTTATGAAATGTCACATTTTCCACAGTATGTCCTGATCGCGACGTCAGTCAGCTGACTCCCCATTCCCCTGTCCCTTAACAACGGTTGCTCTTCCGATCCACGCACCCTGGTTTCATCATGGCGCCACCGTCTTATCTAAGAGTCTGAGCTCTGAAAGAAGAAAACAATACGATTCAGAATAACATCAAGGAAAATAAGCATTTTCATCCACACATAATTTGCCTTTTCCGTTATTGGTATCAAAAAGTTCACAACAACCTTTTAAGATTTATAGTAATATTAAAAATATTGATCCAAACAAAAAAAAGCAAATATGTAGGAATTAGCACGTTTGGTAGTGGATTTAGAGATGGCACTGTTCTATATTCAAATTTTAACCAATTTTCCTGTTACACAATAATGTCATGATAAATCAGAACAATAAGATTACACTTTGGACAAATACTTATAAAAATACAGAGCTTTGCATACATGTACCCCCAAGCAAAAACCCGAGTGTTTTTTGTTTTTTTTTTGGTGTGTTTAAAAATGTACTCTATCTAAAAAAGTAAAAAGCAAATATCTCAAGTTTGAAGCTAGTTAGACTCATACAACAAGTTTTAAAATTTTCTGCAATTTTCTAATATAATTTATAAGAATTTGTAAAGGTTACTATAATGAAACTGCAAGAGAATTTATAGCGAAAAATAACGTCAAAATGGTCAATTACAGATTATACTTCTTTATAAAAAAAAAAATCACCTACAGTAGGTATTGGAGATGGAAATATGTATGTAAAACTCTGCATTATCACATGAAAACCTTCTTTTTACTGATTTTGGCTGGCATTCCGACAGGACGATCTTTTCGATGGTGAGTTTTTCCGTAAGGGGCAATGTTTACATGTGCACAATCTACATTCTGACACCTAACATACAAATATCCTCCTAATCTTTTTTCAACTCTCCTACAACAGTGTGCATCGTAAGTGGAATGGGCCCGAGAAAAAAATCGAAACATGACTGAAGACTTGACAAAACTTGCGATTCAACAATTCTTCGTCTGTGTCGCCAACTCTCGCGGTTAACATGCGAAGACAAATTTAAATCGCAAACACATGATGAAACAGTGCATTTTTCACCTGTACACAGGGAACCAACAATATAGTTATGACCCACTTCAGCTTTACATGACTTTGTTGTCGGTAAACCACTATTTTTACAATATCGCCTTCGACGATCACTCTGTTGAGCTCCCGGTTCCGACATTTTGGAGAAATGGGTAACCCAATGACGTCATGGAAAAATCCCTATCACGTAGTGAAAAATTACTAAAAATAGTAAATACGAAACTTAACGACGACAGCTATTCAAATAAAACTGGATCATACCGAGTGCCGATGTTAACCGAAGTTAGTTACAGTACCAGAACCTTAAGCAGAATTTTTAAGCATGCTTATTTATAGAAAAAAGGGGCATGTCGTGTGATTTATTTCACGATTTCTACTGTCTTTCAACTTAGACAGTATTCAAAATCGTCTTTTCTTAGACTAAAGTTGGACTTTTTGCAGAATTTATGCCCCAATTCCTAAATCCAGGTTTACATGTATTTGATGAAGACAAACTCTCGAATACCCACATACTGGCCGTTGAAGCACATGCCTTCCGCATTAATAACATTTGAAAAAATGCACACACCATAGAAAGGTAAACTTGTTTATCCTTCTCTTCCGTTATTTCTTTGTTGCACACCATGCATTAACCAAAGTAGCCCAAGTAACCAAATTATCTAAGACTTAACTCTACGTGGTGTGGCGGTTGAAAATAAAGACAACTAGTAAAGAAGCATACTGTAACAAGGTATATCTATTAAAAACTTTGTAGCTTCTTGTGCTAGGTAACCTTACCATTAAAACAGGATCCATTCAACGTTAACTCTACTACATTGTACTGTAAATACTAGATATAAATACACAGTTAAGGACCCTAACTTCGATCTAAGCAGTCAACAGACAATTTAATTTAAAAGCATTTTATTTTTAAGCTTACATTTATGTTTTTTTAAAAGTCTACTCTTCCTCCTGGTTGGATGCATCCCCCCCCAACCCCCCATCCACCCACCCACCAAACCCCGGTTTCATCCCTGGTTTTAATCAATTTATCAAATCTGATGATAATGTTGCGCCTAAAAAAGCCACCGTAATTATTGTATCCAACGATACGCATTTATCAAATACACCATTTTTACAAACGACTGCTTTTGGGTATTAAGGGATGCTGAAATTACCATAGGTAAAATCTTGCTTAAAGTTAGGCAATTTTTTATTATAACATACATAGCAAGACCGTGTAAAAAAGTCATACAATACCCAATCTGACTTGCCATCATTTATAATCTGTTATAGAGACAATGGAATTTCCACTTTATACATGTACAGAAACTGTAAGAAAACCTCATTTTTCAGTGACAGGATACTTCGGCCGAATTATTGCCATTTATCACTTTTTGTGTTTTTAAACACTAATAAAAATGTTGTTTTTTATCTGCGTGTTATATTATTACAAGAACAAAGCGTGTTTGTTCGCAATTTCTAAATAGCACCAGATTTATCAACATTTTGGGTGTTACTTATACAAATGTTGTGTTGTTTTTTTTATTTCAGTTACCTGTGACTCTGGGTGCATAGCATAACTGTTCCAAAAGTTTCCTATGGCGTAGCCAAAGTTGGGGGTCATGAGGTTACCGAAGGCCAACGCGTGCCTCCGCTTGTCCTCAAAGACTGCCCTCTGCCATGCCTCGTGCTGTTTGTAGCTGCCGTACTGGCCGAATGTTCGTCCTATCGTCCTTGTCAATGCAGGGTGTTTGTGTACTGTTGAGACAATGGGGAACGACACCCCACTAGTTCGGTCGAAAGTTTGCAGAACTTTGACGTCATTGTCGTCGTCACTTCCGGTTTGGCCTGCGCGCAGTCTCAGCAGGTGGATAGGATTTGAATGCACACACGAAAATAACACAACAGCTAGCACAGTAGCTAACCGAAGTTGTGTAGATAACTTCATTGTTTATATATATAGCGTTTTTTTATTCTTCAATTGATTTCAAATCTGAAAAAGAACGTACGAAAATAAATATATGTGGTACTTTAAATTATTTTCTTATTACGCGTTCTATAGAATGTGCACGCATGCTGTAGCAACTGCCTTACGCCAAACTTCCTTCGGTGGTGTCTGTTTTAGCTGTACTTATTAGTCTTTTATTCTTGCAAATACTTCTTCTAAACCTGGAATCGAAAGTGTGGCTAGTAAAAGTGTTTCATTTGGTTTGTAACAAGCTAAAATATTGAAAGTTGATCCCACAAGTAAACAAAACAACTTTACAACCAACAAAAATGCCCTCTGCGCGTGTTCGAGTCCGGTTCTTAAGGTGTGGGTGGTGGTGGTGGGGTATGTGTGTGTGTGTGTGTGTGTGTGGGGGGGGGGGGGTCTCAATTGCTAGACAGTAGAAAACGTGAAATATTTCGCTCTAAATGTTCATTTATTTTTTTTTTTTTTTTATTTATTTATTTATTTTTTTATTTTTTTTTGCTAAATCTATAAATAGGCACTATACGGAGTTCTGTTTAAAATAAATATATTTGCCAGATTAAATACCTAGGTGATTGTATAACATGATCTTAAAAATAAGTGTTCACGTGGTTTTCTTAGTTTTAAAAAGTAGCTAACTGTGATGCTTGGCTCAAACAGGAAGTACATGTAATTATGATTCGGGTGTTGTTTTTCACTTTTTACGTAGATGTTAGCTATCCATAAAACAGTATTTCGTGGGATCTTCTAAGGCAATAAATATTTGTTTGGTTGTTTGAACGGAGAGAAAAACCCCGATCCGGATACCACTATCGGATACCGCCTTTAGCATCAACGTGTACAGGTTACTCTAAAGGATATACGCATAAAAGTGTCACGCAAATACATCATGTTCATCAAAAAGGAATAAAAAGTTTGCAAAAAATATGTAGTATTATAAATATAGATCACCACATAATAACCGAAGAACGTCGAAAAATAACTATTCATTCCTTAATTTAAAAAAAAAACAAAACATCATGTATAGGAGAAGTTACTTTCAAGAAACTTTAGTTATTCAAAGTCTGAAGTTTACAATTTATCAACCTATGGAATAATAGTAAAACTGTATCACGGTCAATGGACAATTTTTCAGATTTCTATGTCTTGATAAAAATAAATGGAAAACTTAGCAACATCTTAGCATATGCATTTAGAAATTGTTCTCTGGTATTTTACTATCTGTTAGATGCTTTCAGGTATGAATCCATGGGGGTCGGGAGGGATGAACCCGCCCCCCCCCCCCATCCCCCACAAACCTGGTAAAAGAGTAGAGCTGGGAAAACTCATACATGTAAACTTAAAAAATACTAGGCTTTTAAAGAAAATTTAAAAACTGCTTAGGTCGACGTTAGGACCCTTATTGTGTATGTTTGTGTATATATATCCAGTACTTACTTCGATAAAGTTGAATTGATCTTGAGTCATCCCAACCCCACCCCCAACCCCCAAACCCACCCCCCACCCCCCACCCCCAATTTTCTTGATTCGCCCCAGGATAGTTGTATCTCGTTTAAAATAATCAAGCATAAAAGATGGAAAATGCTAAAACGTATTTTGTGACCATATTAAAATGTTAAACTATTATAGAATCCAACATATATACATAATAATTATTGTTTTAGGTTCATTGAAATAAAATCGAATGGAAATATTTTTCCAAATTTTAGGTTGAGAACTTTCTAAATACGGTCTTGTAACAATTTAAAATTAAATGGCTAAATATGACAAAACCTAAACATTTATATGAGAGTATTTGTTTTCATAATTTGTCATGTTCTTTGTAGCGATGCAGAGTTTTGTATTTTTATGTCATAAATTATGACGATAAAAGTACACAAAATATTTATGACAATGCAACAATTATGTTACTTCTTATTACTGCATTTACCTCAATGACAGAACAGATCACACTGAAACAATGTGTCATCAAAATGATGACGAAAAGCGGGACGATGGGGACGATATTAATGACGATGTTGACGACGATGATAATGATGATGCAATGATGACGAAAGAGTCAAGTAACGAAAACTCACCTTGTTTCAGAATTTTAAACAAATCCGCGGAAATCTATTTACAATTTTAAAAGTCCACAAGATATGATATGCACAACGTTACTAATTCAAACACGTTGTTCAGTGCGTGCTTTATCCGTATTGGATCGATACATCCACAGTAGCGGAAGTGCGATGTAAAATACAGTAACACCGACTGTGCCGGAGGCTACGGTCCGCTGGAAGTGAACGCGACGAGTGCGCAACTACCGGTGGTGGCGTGCGGAGCAACATAACTTTGCGTGATACCAGTCGTTCACTATAATTAGTCGAGAACCAAGCGTAGATAAGTGTCAAGATATTGAGCATTAATGATCGACCGACGCAGAACGTACAACGTAAATGTTTACAACGTTGACGTAACGTAAACCAATCTTGACCTAGGCCATCGTGTTTTCTTGTCAAGGGAAAGTGTGTATTTTTACGAACGTTCCATACTACAAAAACAACAGAAATATTCGTGTGTGCTCACCTACACCCATACATGCTTTAAAGGTCATGTTCTATAGTTGGAAAAAATGTCACATTTAAAGAATTGTATGAAATGGTGTATGAATTTTGAAAATTGTTGAAAATTAAAGACAATCTGAAGTACGTTGCCTTTAAACATACTTTACATGTGAATACCAGGCCTAGGCAAACAATAAAATGATAGGCTGTTTGGTCAAGATCTTCACTATTGACAAAGCACTGGAGGTTGTTAAGCTGTTGTCAAATGAAGTGGCATTACATTTTATGCATTTGCGACTATGATTGTAATGGGAGGGGGCTGAAGCTCCTTCGCGTTATTCGATGGTGGGCACATTTTGTGGGAGTGTGTGGGTGGGTGGGGGGTGGGGGGCGTCTTCCATCTCATACTAATGACGTAAGGCCGAAATAGACGAATATTTAGTGTATTATGTACAGATTAATATTTAGAGGAAGTTTGCATTTTTATTGTACAGAGCTTCTGTTGTTCGCAAAGATTGTTAAATTAAGGAGACATCCTTAATCGATATCTGGTCAAATAGAACCAGGAAGATATAAATATCATTTTTACTATTTTTGAATTACTGTGTTATGGGTTTGTTAGTGCCACCCTTGTCTTTTTGAATAATCAGGAGCGGATCTATGATTTTTCCTTGGGGGTGTATTTTCTTTCCCATGAAAGGTATTCAGATCAATTATGTTTTGACGACTTCACTTTATGACTAGTGCATACTCACCTCGTACCTACATTGATTATACATAAAAAGATGTGGTTTATGTGGAATTAACCCTTAGGGACCGTCAATGACTGATTCGACGGCTGTTGGGGACCATGTGTAGTGACTGCGTTGTCTACGTACATGCGGCTATGCGCCTAAGTCAGCAAGATTGACTAAGAAATTATAAAGTTATAAGTAACGGCAACACATCACCCTTTATTAAGGGTCGTGGGGTCGGGAGTTTGGGCCTGAATTGACACTTTGTCTGATTTTGTACGAAGTTTCGACTACGGGTCCGTGGTGGGCATATGCTCCAAATGAAGCATTTTGATTTCAGGAAGCTGGAGATGAGTTTAGACGTGTATCTGGTTACAATATTTCCATTTATTTTTCAACCGATGTGTCTTTTTTGTTGTAAGGGAAACTATATAGGGGGCGGGGACGGTGGGGTCAGGGGCGGTGCGGTGCTAAACCTGCTACCTAAAAAACAATAACACAAGAATTCGTAACTGTTTGGCAATGTGTTCGTGGTGGCGGTGTTTTTCCATGAACCGAGTCGTGTATTTCGAGGGTACAATTGCTGCTTGCAGTTATATACATCTCCTGAGGGTGCAGACAATATAACAAAATGCTCAATTGAAGGCAATAACAGTAATTCGAATCTTTTTGGCTAATCTTGGAATTTTAAATAAATATACCATGTAAGCAGCATGCATTAGATCTATATAAAAAACAAAACACACTGTTAAAAATATTTTAAATTTCACAATATATATCCACTTGTTATCGTTCACCTTTCTTTTTTAATGAAACTGCATCAATACATTGACGTGCAGCTGCACATTGACTCTATGCGTGGCATTGCAGGATTCATGTCAAAGATTGCAGGATAAAATATATGTGTTTCAAACCCGTGCACAAGAACTAATTATATTAGCAGGAAACAAACATGTAACGAAGGCACAAACGGATATTATTTTTACTCTGTGTGTGTGTGTGTGTGGGGTGGGGGGGTTCTTGATTTGTTTTTAGTTGTTTGTTGTTGTTGTTATTTGTGTTGTTTTTTGTTTGTTTTGTTTTGTGGTGTTTTTCTTGTTTTTGTTTTTTTGTTGTTTTTGTTGTTTGTTTGTTGGTGGTGGCGTCCTGGGCATGTTCTACCGGGATGCTATTAATTACTACTTTGCTGGAGATGCGTCCTGGCATGTGAATCTAGATCAAAGACGGTTTTATTTTAATATTCCATTCCGTTTAATTCATGCATATTAATATTATAAATTGTAATAAAGCTCGATGCCGGGCAAACCCGCCCCTGGTAGAAAAGTAATTTGGTGTCGTGTTTGTTTTAGTGAAGTGTACCCAATACAAAATGGCGACGTACATAGGTAAGGCTCATTGCTGTAAATCTTCTTTATTAATATGCATAAATCGACGTTACAAAGTTGGTGACAACCTAATATACGTTTATAGTAATCATTTTTAAATATTTCATTTTCTTTCAAGGCAAATATAAATGAATACCAATAGAAATTTACTAAATATGAGGGAAATAATGACTTAAATCCAAGGGAGATAATTTATTGTTTTGAAATTGTTTTCTCCTTAGTTTAGAATACGGAACGAATTAATTTAAGCGTTGATTGCTCTTTGCTATGTCAGTATTGTTTATGTGAAGAAAAAAATCCACGATAATATAAAAATGTGATGCTTCTCATGCTCCATTAAGAGGTGCCCCTGGCCTAGCGGTTAAAGTCACGATTTGTAAGTTATGTAACACCTCAGCTGCTCACCAGCAGAACGAATCACCTATATACACCAACTATACCCAAATACACCCAAATATATCCCCCAACGTATATGAGAAATGTATTAAAATGTTATAATACTTGATGTTATTTATTTTGAACCTTAGAAGAGTCATATATATGTAATAACTATGCGATTTATCTATCACAACCCTCTACATCTACATCATAAATTTTTGGACTGTCGGTGAAAGAATTTACACACCCTGACAATCAAGAACTGCCTAGGTTTGGGTTCTGGTTTGGGAGTGATTTTTCATGTGAGGAGGTTTGCCATCTAACTAGTGGTTCTATACGGACAGCGGACGTGGGGATGGGGCAGGCTTTCTCCTTCGATAATAAGCAGGACGTTGCCAATATGACCATCATAGTGTTGGTTGAATGTAACCAAAACAAAACAAAAATGTTTAATCTGAATTATTTTAAACTTGAAGGAAACCGGCTTCTAAAACGACCATTGGATAAATGGTCAACAAGAGAAAGGCTTGCCCTTGCTTCATCAGTGCGGAGGAGTGGGGATCAAAATTGGTATGTATAAAGGGACTTGAACATGTATATAACATTTGATCTGATCTGTAAAGTTCAGGAATTAGCATAACCATAGTTTTGTGGGTGTGACTTGCCAGTTCCAGGTGCACAACATATTCCTGTAGAATACCAGTATAATGTTCTGTGGATCATAAGTAAGGTGTATAATAACACCTTATGCAACTCTTTTTTCTTGACATTGTTCCTGTAAATAGTTCCTCCTTCTTCCACCGGCCACAATAGCTCAGGTGGTAGAGCGTCGGCTTGCAGATCTGGAGGTCGTGGGTCCAAACCCTGGCCGGGTCAAACCAAAGACTAAAAAGTTGGTAGTAGTGGCTTCCCTCCTAATGCTTGGGGCTAAGGGGACAGCATTACGTCTGACTCGTCGGTGTCAGTATAAATGACCGGCTGGGTTCAGTACCGCTATAATGATAGAAATGTTGCTGCACATTATTGGCTAGTCCCATCCAATCCCTCCTTCTTCCTAACTGGAATGTGTATGCGTATGTTATGCTGACTGATATAGAATTATATTAATACCTTACTGCTTATTAAAAGTAATATCTAAGTCACTCCATAATCTCATAAATCAATTAATTTGTACTACTATTGCAGTGCAGACAGCACACAAATGTTTTTGGCACTAACCACTCCTTGCGGTAGATAATTCTGCATGTTTATTTATACATGCCCTTGCCCCTAATAGATAGTTTACACATGAGTAAAGATCCCTTATCTTGTCAGCCATCTTTGATGGCAACTTTCAAGGGATTTTCAGATGAATTTTATAGAAGCATAAATAATATTTTCTTGTAATTTCTTCATTTGTGGTCCAAAAATTAAAATCTATACACCATTGGAAAGCTCTTGAAATTCACATTTTTAAAATGCAAAATTTTTAAAATTGATAAATGCACAAAGAATTCATGTACAGAAATAAATAAAATTATTGGCTCATCCTTAAACAAAATTAACAGTTTATCTTTTTTGGTTGTATATTTTTTACCTTTTAAACTATCAAAATATAGGTTTGATATTTAAAATACTTCATAAAAGCTGTTAAATTTGAAATGAAATTCAGTAAAATATACTGCCAAATAAAAAAAAAACAGTTTAATACGGCACATATTTCCGGATTTTGGCCTGCATTAGCTTCTGCCTTCAAAAATGGCTGCCTTAAACTGTCTTATCAGTGCCTATGCCATCACATGGAATATACTTATACATATATATATATAGCGTTTAATTCTTCATATAAACCATGGTTATGTAGACTTAACAGAGCTTTCTTTTGCTCAGCTGGAAGCTGACTTATCCAACTCTACACTATTTTCATTTGTAACTAAAAAAAAATATATATATTTGTTGACATATGTAAAGGGACTTAACCTTACTCTAACTATTGAAAATACATTCTTACCTCCCATGTGGTTAGGAATTTGGTCAATCTGATCACCTCGGCCTTTATGCTATGCAAGAGACCTCTGACATAATAAGGCGCCATCTTGGATCTACTTTGTGTGTCTTAGTTTTAATACTGGGTATTTAATGTTGACTTTTCAATTTTCCGTAAATCATATAGATTGTATTGATAAAAAAAATTGTTGTTATTGCAAGATATACTCAACTAAATGATATATATACAATTTGTTACTTTCTCGCGAACGGACACTGTTTCATAACTCAGGCGACGCACTTTGGTGTATTCTAGAGCTATGTACGAGGTGTATTTTACGAACCATACGGAAATACCCGAAGTTTTACGATTGGAATTTGGTATATAGTTACTTCAGAAAACTTTTTTTCCATTTTTAAAAACTGTTTAAACTGTTTATCATTATAAAGAGATAACAAGTTGATTCTCCTTACTGACATTTTCTTTCATCGCCCTAGAATTTGTTTATATAATACGTGTTTATTCTCAATATTCTATCTGTGATTGTATTCTTTTATGTGCCAGGGTTTCTGTGAGTAGAGCCATCCGACCATTTGGTGAGAATAACAGGCCCCCAGATTGGTTCTCCTCTAAGGTAAATAAAGCAATGCTACTGAAATGTCCATACCTACTTATCATATTTGGTTATTTCCTTCTTTCTTTTTTTAGTCTACATTTTCTATATGGAATTTCATCTAATTTATGTAAAATTTTTAGATGTTTTTATTGGTTATTAATTCAATTTGATTGTAAGATCTTGTGAAATACCTAGATACTTTAACTGAATATAATTATATGGTTTATGAAATATGTTATTTATGTAAAGGGAGATCATCCAGTGCATTTAAACAAGTTATAATAATGTCTGCTAAAACAATGTATTAAAAAAACTAAATACTGTCCTACTAATTTAAAGGTCAATTTTTAAGATATGAATATTTAAAAAAAATAGCATGATAAAGTGGAACACATTTTTAGCTTAATTTAGCTCTATAAACAAGAAAGCTATTTCAGTCATCTTTATGGGCAAGCTGCCCTGAAGCTCAGGTTTTAATTTTGCTTGCAAGTACATTAACCTTATGTTTAAAAAAGTCAGTTTGCAGCTGACTGACAGTGCGTCAGTGGATCTACCCAGAATTTTGTCTTGGATCTTCCTCCACTAAAATAGCTGGATGTTGCTATGATTACCCAAATTATGTTGCTGTGATGTATTTCTAAAAATAAAAAACAGTTTATCTTTACATATGTCTTCCAAGTGATCATATTCACCAATGTAATTCCAGGTTAGATTTTGTGGTAAATAATCGTAACCTGGACATTTTTTGTGCATGTAAATGCTGGTTTCAATTTTGCATGCATGAACTATTAAGTTAATATACTACCGGACCTGGTAGCGCAATGGGTAGAGCGTCGTTGCTAGGTTTGGGAGGTCCCGAGTTTGATCCTTGGCTGTAACATACCAAAGTCCTTAAAAAGTACCAGTAGTTCCCTGAATGGTTGACCCATGTCAGGATAATGTGACAGGGTATCATGCCAGGTGTTCACGTCATGCTGCACACAGTGAAGGTAGCACTATATCTGCTTAAAGTGGACACTGTCTACAAATAACTGAAATACTGTTGGTTGGATAATAAACCCAATAAACATAACATCATACTATCAGGTCCTTGAATAGTCAAACTGCTGTTATAAGCAATGGCAATGTAGGGTTTGGAAGCTTAGAGAGATGAACATGAGACAAAGATGATATTCTTACAGTTAGATATCATTCCATCGATAATCTTAGATTATCAGATAGAGTGCCTCCTTCACTGTGATAGCATGCTGTGACCCTTTAAAACAAGGTGTAAAGCAATGGGAGATAGATTATTGCAATTCTGTACAACTTTGTTATAATGATGCCTTAGGTTAAACCACTGCCTTTTGACCTGGAGTGTAAGCTTTACATATTGTGCTTGGTTTGGTTTTAAAAATGCACCTGCCGCAATAGCTGAAGCGGTAGACCTTAAACAATGCGGTGGAAGGAGTTACAAGTTAACAACTCTACCCCGCAAATATAGTTGCCATTATGTACTGTGTTACCAGGACTAGTAATAACTTTCTTTAACTCTGGATTGTAATTAATTTAAATTTGTATTTGATTTCCAGAACTGTGCTCTCCAGTATGCTGACTTGCTGGAGAATGTAGACACACCAAAGTAAGAGAATGTTGCATGAAATGGTAGATTTTTAATTGCTTATAAATAAGAGGATGTTGCATGATATGGTAGATTTTTAATTGCTTATAAATAAGAGGATGTTGCATAATATGGTAGATTTTGAATTGCTCATAAATAGAAGAATGTTGCATGTAATGGTAGATTTTGAATTGCTCATAAATAGAAGAATGTTGCATGATATGGTAGATTTTGAATTGCTCATAAATAGAAGAATGTTGCATGATATGGTAGATTTTGACTTGCTCATAAATAGAAGAATGTTGCATGATGTGGTAGATTTTGAATTGCTTATAAATAGAAGAATGTAGCATGATATGGTAGATTTTGAATTGCTGATAAAAAGAAGAATGTAGCATGATATGGTAGATTTTGAATTGCTCATAAATAGAAGAATGTTGCATGATATGGTAGATTTTGAATTGCTCATAAATAGAAGAATGTTGCATGATATGGTAGATTTTGAATTGCTTATAAATAGAAGAAAGTAGCATGATATGGTATATCTTGAATTGCTTATAAATAAGAGAATGTAGCATGATATGGTAGATTAAGAGTTGCTTATAAACAAGAGAATGTAGCATGATGTGGTAGATTTTGAATTGCTTATAAACAAGAGAATGTAGCATGATATGGTAGATTTTGAATTGCTCATAAATAGAAGAATGTTGCATGATATGATAGATTTTGAATTGCTTATAAATAGAAGAATGTTGCATGATATGATAGATTTTGAATTGCTTATAAATAAGAGAATGTAGCATGATATGGTAGATTTTGAATTGCTCATAAATAGAAGAATGTTGCATGATATGATAGATTTTGAATTGCTTATAAATAAGAGAATGTAGCATAATATGATAGATTTTGAATTGCTTATAAATAGAAGAATGTTACTTGAATTGATAGATTTTGAATTGCTTATAAATAAGAGAATGTTGCATGATACGGTAGATTTTGAATTGCTCATAAATAGAAGAATGTTGCATGATATGGTAGATTTTTAATTGCTCATAAATAGAAGAATGTTGCATGATATGATAGATTTTTAATTGCTTATAAATAGAAGAATGTAGCATGATAGGGTATATCTTGAATTGCTTATAAATAAGAGAATGTAGCATGATATGGTAGATTAAGAGTTGCTTATAAACAAGAGAATGTAGCATTATATGGTAGATTTTGATTTGCTTATAAATAAGAGAATGCAGCATGATAAGGTAGAGTTTGAATTGCTTATAAATATGAGAATGTACCATGGTATGGTAGATTATGAAATAGTGTTACCATATGACATTTTTACACTACTGTTCTCTTTTATATGTACCTTCCAGGCGTAAGAGGGGTGAGAAAGGAGCAGAAAGAGAGGTAGTGGATACACCAGCCAATCAGATAGTGAGGAAACTAACTATTGAAAGAATAGAAGAACTCAAGATGCTCATACAGCAAGAGGAGAAACAATTCAAGTGAGTGGAAAACATCTAATGTGGTGGAGTTATAGCTAAACATGACTTAACTATCACTTGGTGCAGACCTGTATCTCTGTTTCCTCTTTTTGTATGTAAAGGGACCTAACCTTACTCTAACTATTAAAAATACATTCTTACCTCCCACGTGGGTAGGTATTTGGTATATTGTTACTGCACAAAATATACTATCTTTCCACTTTTTCAATTTTTGAAAAAACACTAAAGACTGAAGCATGTACATAAAATGGAATCTTATTGATTGAAATAAGAATTAATTAAACAGCTTGAGCACTTTTTTTGAATAATAAGTATATAAAAATTAAATTTTTTGTGTGTATAAAGTATTTTAAAATACCTTCCCACAAGGGAGAAAACATTTCTTTCATTTTGAAAATGGAGAATAAGTTATTCAATGGATTTCAAGCTCGTATTTTTGCAAAAGTAAGAAATGACACTGTTTGTAATTGTACCATCTGCAAAAGAAAAGGTGAGTCCAAGAATTCTGATTAAAAGGGCCTACCTACTATTTAGATTACCTTGAATATTTTTTATCACTGGAGTCAATTTTCATTTTACCGATGTTCACGATTGGATTAACCTTCTTGTAAATCATCTCTAGTTGTGAATTCTTTTGTT
Organism: Sinonovacula constricta; assembly: GCA_007844125.1. Taxonomy (NCBI): domain Eukaryota; kingdom Metazoa; phylum Mollusca; class Bivalvia; order Cardiida; family Solecurtidae; genus Sinonovacula; species Sinonovacula constricta. The sequence continues at coordinate 31,831,302 of CM017569.1, read as the reverse complement.
TTAACTTCTGCAATCTCAAAAAATATTTCCGCCTATTCCCACATATTTCAACTTTGGTGTGACCCTCTTCTGCATTATGCATGGTTTAAATGGCAGTTTCGGACTGAATTGTTTACACTTTTTTTTTAGTCCCACTATAAGGTATATTGTCCCTCTAGTGTTAAATCCTGACATAATGTCTTCACTGCAGGACTGCACGAGAATTGTGGATTACGAATGTCACAACTGAGCTGGTTTTGGCATATTGAATATGCTTCTTTGTATATCAACTCAGTCACAAAGCTCTCAATGTTTAGTTGAAGAGAGAAAGGTAGACGAGGAAAGTCATTGTTAGAGTATGTCAAATCTGATGTAAAAGTGTGCAGTCCAGCTGATCCACTGAAGAAAACTTTTGTGAAGAATGGGTATTAGACACTCCAATTGCCTAACAAACCTGTTTTGATATTTTTTTTCCAGACAGTTGAAGGCAGAAGTACAAAATATCAGGGCAGGATTGTACGATGACAGTCTGGAGTCGCTGTTGAAACAAATTCAAGAGTAGGTTCTTTATCATGTTTAAATTTTTATTCGGTTAGGTTTTTTTTTATAGTGCAGAAGGATCTAGGGCACTGGTGACTGAGTAGTAAGTGTTCTTGAGAGATTTGAATATGAAAACTGAATGTGCTGACATTTTCCAGCTGACCTTTATTGTCCTGGTGGCTCCAATTAGGCCTGAGGTTTTTCTGTATTTTCTGGGTGGTACATTTTTTTAAATCTAAAAAAAACAAATGAATATATATGTCTTACGCATTGGCATATTATAAGACATATTTGATTGCCGAGTGTTTGGTTATTATAATGACTTTGGTGACTGTCAGGGTCTGCGTTTTGTGCTGTCATTAAGATATAATTTTTAAAGAAATTGCATAATTTGTACATATATATTTTCTTGATAAATATCTTTTTCAAAGTAAGTAAATAATTTTAAAAAAGAAAGGAGTTGGCATAAGTCAATAAAAGTTTTCTGTTCCTTGTTTGACTTTATTTTAACTGATCATAGGCTATGATAAATAATTTGTTGTTTTTTAACATTATGCATACATAGAGAGAAGAAAGCAGCTGAAGAAAGAAGAAAAGAAGAAGAAAGGAAACTTGCAGAGGAAACTGCTGAGCGTGAAAGGGCAAATGGTGAGTAGTTGTACTTGTTTGTTAAACTTGAGTAGTATTCATAAAGAATCTTGATTATTTTTTCTTAATTAACTCATTGTACCCGAATGATGCATTAAAGTGGCACGAAAAACAGCCTCCTCATGCCGAGAGACGACTTATCACGTCGCATTTTACCTGTGTCTGGCGCCGAGCGCCGCATTAGGGCGGCCCTGAAAATATCTCGGCTACTGCCGAACGCCGCGTTAATGTGTCCATCATATATGCTGGTTAAAACTCATGTTTTCAATCACTTTCGAGTCTCGGCCAATCAAGTACATCACACTATCGAAAATGCTAATGTCATCTTTATCTAAATCTACCGGCTTAAATCCTTTTTTGTTATTTCATTTATTGTAGCGAGCAACAGAAAAATCAGCGACATTTTCTCTGATTCACATCTAATTTGAAACATTTCTCGGCTGAAATACGATCGTAAAAGCAGTTTTCAAATGATTAATTTATACTTCGATCTCGGCCAATCAGAAACCATGTTACATAATATATTGGAATTTCATTTAACCCGGATGTAAACACAATGAATTAATTATGTCGAGACAAAGAAAAACGGCGATGTGCCTTACTGTTAGCTTTAAGATTCCTACTTATACGCATATGTATCGGCGGATATGTGGAATTACCTACGTCAGATCCAATAATTATATGATAATTGCAGATATCAATAGATAAAAGACACAATCTAACTCTTGGAAATCGCCGAAGTCTTCTATCAAATATGAAGTTTAAGAGCGTTATTTTCTCAAACTACCGGTAAATCGCAACTTTAAATCAAAGATGGCCGACTGTTTTAAAGTTACTCATTATATAAAATATTATATAAAGCAGTGTTATTTACGTTATAAACATAAAAAAAAAATTGATGAGGTCAATATTATTTCACTTTAATAATTTGAAATGTGTTAATTTTGATATTGTCAATCTTACGTGTTCTTCAGATTTCACTCTTTTCTGAAGTATTTCTTCTCATACCGTGTTAAAAATTACATGGTTGTGTAAAGCACTTTCTGTGCTACAAGTATGTGAAAATATTCCTTTAGAGTCTTTCCAAAATGACATTTTTATTGTGTTGTGTATACAACCATCCCCCGATATCTTCCACTGACCGGTAATCCACACCAGATGTGTCTCGGCATGAGGGGCAGATAAGACCCCCACCAGGTGTAGGGGATGACTGGAGAAATACCTCTAGGGTATGACCAGTCAATTAGCTGTAGGGCACTATGAGTTAAACTACGAAATTTCCATTAATTTGGAAAAAAAAACTAATAAATTTCTTAGGTTTAATGATTGAAATTTAAGCAACTTTCTTATATCTTAGGAAATAATTTAAGAAAATTTCTTAGTCTAATTAAAAAAAGAAAATAACTCAGATAATGAGTGTATATTTTTTCAGCCTTGCGGAAGGGTCTCCAGCGTCCGCTTGGCGGGTCAGTTGGCAGCCTGTCAGAGATGGATGAGAATACACAAGACTCCATCCCTGAACATCTAAATGTCGAGGTGAGACTTCTGAAGACAAGGTCTTCTACCAAAAAATGTAATTCATATGTATATCAACTGTTCATTTATTCGTATAGAAAAAACTTGCTACTAAACTGGAGACACCTTTGACTGTAACATAAGCTTTAGAATTTTAAATATTTAAACAATAAACTACCTGAATGCCAGATGGAGCAATAAAGAACCTGCAGTTTGAGTACCAAATGGAGAAATAATGTACCGCAGTTTGAGTGTCAGATGGAGCAATAATGCACCTGCAGTTTTGGTGTCAGATGGAGCAATAATGCACCTGCAGTTTTGGTGTCAGATGGAGCAATAATGTACCTGCAGTTTGAGTGCCAGATGGAGCAATAAAGTACATGCAGTTTGAGTACCAGATAGAGCAATAATGTACATGCAGTTTGAGTGTCAGATGGAGCAATAATGTACATGCAGTTTGAGTACCAGATAGAGCAATAATGTACATGCAGTTTGAGTACCAGATAGAGCAATAATGTTCATGCAGTTTGAGTGTCAGATGGAGCAATAATGTACATGCAGTTTGAGTACCAGATAGAGCAATAATGTACATGCAGTTTGAGTACCAGATAGAGCAATAATGTACATGCAGTTTGAGTACCAGATAGAGTAATAATGTACATGCAGTTTTGGTGCCAGATAGAGCAAAGCAAGCAAAGAAATGCTTTGATCGACATTGTTCATTGCGTTTCAAAGATTTAATTTAGACACATATAAATAAATGCTGGAAGTTGTTACCATAATTATAACTTCATTGGTTTGTAACTTCTCAGCCCCCAATCTCGTTGGTTCGAGACCTGGGCGAGAAAATTTATGTGTCTTTCAGCTGACCTGCAATGCACCAATGGTTCTTCCCTTGACATTTCTCTTGGGTCTTCCTCCACCAATAATTAGCCGGACATTGCCAACATGTAATAATTTAAACATGACCATTTTTTGTCTTGTTTTGTTATTTTCAATACCCTTCGCCAGACGACAGATGATGAGTTACCGGTGACGCCAACCGTTTCCCGGGAATCCATCTTTGATCCCCCTGCCAGTCAGTCGCAGGACCAGAAGCCTCCCAACTCACCACCCCTCTTGTCCCACCTGCTGCAGAGTAAACAGTTCAGTGTGGACAGTCTACAGCAGATCAAGGCTGTAAGTAGATGGGCCGTATTTGCTTTATATCAGTTTTAGGTGTAGTTCAGTGGGGACATGCACCTGTTGGTCTGAGGAGTTGTGAGAACTTTGTTAGCTTATATAATCTGGAGAATAACTTTTTTAGTGTGCACAAGAATCATAACTCCACATGCATTACTTTAGAATTTATATAAGGCAATACATATTTATCTGATACTAAAAATTTAGTTTCTTCACTTGATTTATTTTTCTGTGTCCATCATTACTTTGGAGTGCAAGGCCATGTTTCTTGATAAATAAAAAGATAACTCTTAACTCTAAAAACTTAAAAAAAAAAAAAATTACGGAAATTTTAATAAAAAGGATTGTGTTTTAAGCTTGAATTGGACATAGATTACCTTATTTACCCTCTCATTTATAAATATGTTCTAATCAGGAGGCTGAAGCAAAACAAAACTATGCCAACCAGCAAGTTGAACTCCCTCAGGAAGCTGTTGCCATGGTGACAGAAGCATTCCCGAACATAGCAACCCACACAACAGGTAGAGTGTGCTTGATTTTGGGTCTTTAAAAAAATCTAAACTTTGCTTTGAATATGTATATTGTCATGATAATTTCCACATATTCAAGCCTCTTATAATTTCTTTACTATTAGTTCTATTTGTTAATGTATGGTTTTAATATGATTGAACTGTTTGCTACACTACTGCATTGTTTTTAAACTGAAAAAAAAATGGTTGTCCCATCAGGCTAGTATCTGAGGAGTGTATAAAGCCTGTGCTTAAATTGTGAAGCTCGACCGGGCTGGCATTAGTTTAGGAATACCGATCTCTTTTAATTTTTGAGGGGAAGGAAAACAGCATACTGTAGGAACATGCATTGTATCTACCCCAACAATGATGTTTGCATGGTGGAATACTGAAATAGGTTATCACTTGACATGATCTTATCAGGAGTTACTGCCTCTTTTAATTTTTAAACTTGAAAACAATTGTCCAACCTCCTACTTCCACAGTTTTGCACTCATTTTTGATGAAAATTTACATTTATCCTTTTTTTACTGAGGCAGTAAAATTTGAAGAATTGTCCTCTTGATGGATTTATTGCCATATTGCTCAAATGTGTTACGGTTTTCACTCTTTACTTTTTAAAGTTTTTCTGTAGTTAGTGTTTATAAAAATTTTGCTCTAATGTTGTATCCATAGAGAATGAGTTATATTTTTTCTTACTTAAACTCAGAAATTTCCTTAAGTCTTGAAAAACATGTCTTCGCTAAATTGATTTCATGAATGATTTTTATAGTGTTATATCTAATACAATAAGATTCAAGGAAATTTCTGAGTGTAAGTCAGGAAAAACAACTATAATTTTTTATAATGATAACCAGAAAGCCAATGATCAAAAAAAATTATTTTATGTTGTTTTATCAGATCCAAACCAGTGCGGTGTGAATCTAGATGACATGCTGCCAGAGGAGGAGTTGAAGGAGGAGGTCATCTTGGCAGACATCTTGGATCTGGCACAGGAGCTGCAAGAGTCTACCGAACAGGGTAATGGCATTGGTCAGATGGTGGTAAGGGCTGAAATCTGACCAATTGGTTGCTTGAGAATGATCTTTATCACAGACATTTGCTGTTCAAGTATTGAATTTTTATGGTTTGAAATCATTCATCTGATTGGTCAGTATTGGATAAGTTGTTTTGTGTCTGACCAATGAGATGACAGAGAAATGAGAATGAATAACATTAGCCGAAATAAACACAGAGTCTTATAGAGCAAACAAGAGTCTTATGCTGGAACTTCTTTCAAGCATCTTAATTTCGCCTTAACCCATTTTATTTTGACTTCTTGTCTGTAAAGGTGCTGTGAATGTCTGTAGAAAAATGCCTATACAGCAGATAAGCCACTTGCAGCTAGAAGTGGGTTGTGTTTATTATATTCTCAGATACAAGGTATATGGGGGCTATAGTTGAGGAATATCTTCTGGTCAGACTGTTGGACCACTAGCCGAAATACTGGAATAGTACTGTTTTTCCAGCCATTTTGTTTTAATGATTGAGAAAGAAACCTCAGATTGAAAGTCAATTTAGGCACAACAAATGTCTTGATTAAACCTGCATTGACTTGATGTTTTCACATATAAAAATTACATATATTTTCAGGGTGTTTTGTCAGAAATATTTTCTTTGAAACAAATGCGATTCAATTTTTTCCCCATAAAATTGTTGAATACAGCATTCAAGCAAGCACGTACCAGTAGCAAGGATAGCTGTATTTAGATGATATTTGAATGTTGTGGGTTAAAGATATAAAAAATATAACTTTATTTGGAGACCATAACTAAATACCTTATTTTTGTAAATTTTTAAATTTTGCCTGCATAAATGCCTGATTTATGATGCTTTGGTCCAAAAATAGGTTTATTGTATCAGGTAAAATAAACAATGCAATTTCATGAATCACTTTCCAAATCTATTTATGTGTCACAGTATTTGACATGACACTTGGGGAGATAGTGTTCATGTAAACAATGGGATTCTATAATGTTTCAAGTCTACTTATATATTACTATATTTTATTACATAACCTACCTTGCGAGTGTAAGGTAACACTCATGCGTTATTTTTGGTAACACATTAGTTATCATACTGTGACGTCATTAACTATGTGTACAGTATATCCTATTTCAAGATCACCCTGTTGTAGCCGTTTATGCATTTTAATGGACAATTTCATTTTAGTTAAAGACATTTTAGTCATGTTATAAACGAATTTGTTCCGAGTAAGGAGTGGAACTATTTTTTGTGCGATTCTCCCAAACCGAAATACACATGTAAGGCCAACCTTTCATACTATAAAAAGATGATGCATTGTAATCAAAAAACAGCTTACCGGTATGTTTTGGTTATGTGATAAATAGAATCTTGTATTTTTGTTAATTTGGTAGTGAAAATATTAAGTCGTTTCATTTAATATTTTCAGTATCTAATGAACTCAGATACAAGATCCTCTATTAACCTTACAGCTGTGGAGATTGTGGCGACACGACCCTTTTAAGTTTATTTATGTATCATGTATTTGACTTTACAGTTGTGGTCATTGTGTTCACGTAAACAATGTGAGCCTATCAAAGCTTCGAGTTTATTATTTTTTCACTGTATTTGACCTTCCAGTTGTGGAGATTGTATCCACAAGTCCAATGAAAGAGGAGATAGTGCCCTGTAGCAGCATGACAGTGGAGGAAACAGTGGAGGTGGAAACGCATGAGAGTCCGATCAAAGTACCACCAAGTCAAAGTATCACCATTAAAACGGAGGAAGTTGTAAGTATAGAGGTGTTATCCAAGAGTTTGGACAATTTTTTTTTTAAAACAAGTACATAAACTATTGTTTCCTAAAAAAATCATAAGTCTGGTAGTTATTTTGTCTTACATGTACATGTTTGTGAGTGGTGAAGCATAATATCCTATTTGTTATTACAAACACCTATTTCTCTCTTAGTCACTCTGCACAATCAACTATTGTTAAACCAAAAACTAAAAAAAATATGTGAGACCATTACAGTTGAGATCACCTTATATCATCAGTCCTGTAGTCTGCTTTGGCGTCAATATCTTTTTTTGTAAGAAAAAGGCTTTATCAAGTTTATTTATAGATTTGGAAAAAATAAACAATTGGAGTGATTTAGTGAATTGTTTCATGATTTGTGCTATCAAACAATTAGGGTAGTATTCCAGATTGTCTTTACCTCGTCTTAGGTATGTGTTCCTGCAGACATTATGCCCAGATTCCTCAAAACAGGGGTAAGATATATTTTATATAGGCAGACTGACAGATACCACCTTAGTTCCTGGTTGAACAACATAATTGAACAGCTCTGGTGGCTAGTAGTGTCATCAGAAAACCATAAAGAAAATAATTGCCATGAGAACATCAGAAATCAAGACAGATTTAGTTGTATTTTCTGTAAATTTTCTGTAAATTGTTGTGCAGTTTTTTTCTTAAATTTCATGCTAGAATTTTACCACTCCATGTGTATGTAGCAGAGAAAACTCTTACTTATTTTATTTTCTTTGCTTGTTTCAGAACTTCACTGATGTAACCTTGTACAGGTTACAGATCTTCATGCACTATAATATTTACCAACTTACAAATAAAAATCAAATAAGTAGAGAAGTAAGGAGCAATCACAAATGTAGTTTACGTTTGTCAGTGCACTGTACTGGTGTTTACTTTTCTGCAGCCTCCAGAACCTCCTGCTGTAGTGGAGGCGGAGCCCATTGTTGTTGCCGTGACAAACACTGAGGAGGAGGTGCTAGTAAAGGAAGAGCCCGCCTCCCCAGCCAGCAGCATTTCATCTCGGATCAGCGAGACGGGCAGCAAGTCCAGTGGCAGAAAGTCTCTGAAAGGTGGGGGCACTTTACAAAGTTATTGGAGTTGTTCCGTCTAATTTTTTAGGATCACATTTTTATCTTTAGTACAGACAGGTAGACAGGGGTCCAATTTTCTTGGACTTTTAATAGCAACGTTTCCCAATACCCTTCATGTGCATATTATATTTTATGCTGTATAAACAACTTTTTATCACTTGAATTTTTTTTTCTTTTTCCTGAGAATGTTTAAACCATTTATGTTAGTTTATGTTAGTTTATGTCAGTTTATTTCATAGAAAAAGTATGTTATTTAATGAACCTTTTGGGTAGGCATGCCTTATGAATGTGTGCAGCCGCTGAATCAAAGTGAATTTCCCTGCTAGTTTTTTAACCTTTGAAGACTAAAAAGTATAAGCAAAAGCTGTGTCTAAACTGACAGAGTAACTGTTAGTATATAGATTCAATTTCACCTTGCTGAACCAGTAGAGCGTTGGCTCCAGGTACGAGAGGCTTGGGTTAGATCCCGGGCCACAGCGTACCAAATTCATTAAAAATGGTAGTGGCATAGCTCCCTTACTCAAGCAAATATAAGGGTAGTTCCACAACTGGTTGGCCCCGTGTCAGGGTAATGTGACTGGGTGTGGTATGCCAGGTGTTCACCGCATGATACATGCAGTGAAGGCAGCACTATATCTGCTTCAAGTGGACACCGTCTCCAACTAAAATACTGCTGGTGGGACAATAAACCCAACAAACAAGCAATCATTTTGCTGACACTCATGGGTTATGAAAGCAGGTCGCAATGCAAGCAAATTAGCCATGAAGCAGTTACAAGCTTTGTTGCCAACAACTTGAAATTCACTCCCTAAATGAAACATTTTTTTAGACGATTTAGATTCTTAAGATTACAATCATATTGGTATGACTTAGATGACATTTTCGCTCAGTAAAGTAGATATACTTCTGCCATACACAATATAGAGTGTATAAAGTATTTGTTAAGGTCACTGGTATAACATATTTATTTGCTATATACATCTGTTGTTAGTGGGTTAATTCCATCCTAAATTAACCTGGAGCAAAGAAATCTTTCTCATTGCATTGTAACACGTGAATCAGTTTTTGGTAGTTTAATGAGATTTCCTTTTATCTGCATCCAGGTAGCAGAAGTTCAACAGGTTCCAGACGAAACAGCAGTAGAGCAGTCAGAAAATCAAACACGGTGAGACAGTTTTGAGTCAGGATCATCTTCCTCTTAAAGCATCTGTAAAATTTGACCTACCGTATTTTGCAGAATATAGCCCGCAACTTTTTTTCTCAAGATGGCGGCCTGTGGGGAATATTCCAGTGCGGGCAATCTGTTGACAAAATCCAATTTTTGTCAGCTGCCACTCCTTAACCTAAGATCAGGGAAACTGATTGCAGGCTTAACTGAACTCCTTAACCGTTTTGCCGCTTAAAAGAGCTACCTTCAGTTTAATGATAGTCTTTGCACAGAACATTTACAGCATACTGGGGTCAGAATTAAGGACCGTCTCACAAAGATTTGCAACCACTTTGGTCTACAAGTGTAAAATAAACAGTTTCGTGCATCAGATGGTGGTTCATAATTTACAGCATACTGACTGGGGTCAGAATTAAGGGCCATCTCTCTAAAATTAAATAAAATAAATAGCTCTCACTTTACTGACAAAAGGTCAGCTTTTGTGTAACAGCAGAAGGCGAGAAGGATTATCGATCGATATATGCATTGTAGTGTAAGGTAACACTGTGTAGATCACGCTGACTTGGTGTGATACAGTTGACACATGTTTGACCTGGGAATATGGCTTCTTTACTCATAAATTATCAGCACAAAGGGTGCAGGAAATATTCCTCTGCGGGTTATGTATTTACAAAATTTAAAAAAACATTAAAAAAGGGCTATGCGGGGTGTATTCCATGGGGGGCTGTATTCCGCAAAGTACGGTACAAACCACATGGGTTTGTGTCCTGGTCAGGGGATGGATTTAATGTTAGTGGTCTTCAAGCTGACCTGTAGTGAAGCAGAAGTTCTACACAGACGTTTGTTTAGGGTCTGACGCCAACAGAAGACCTGGACTTCACTATAATGACCATAATTGTGTCACTGTGATGTATTTCAAAAACAAATTAACAAATAGATTATACTTAATTTCTGCAGTGTGAGAGCAAGTGATAAGTCATGTTAAATTCCTGAGTTCAAAGCCACTTGTTTGGCAATCTTTTAAGTCACATTCTCTGGTAAATAGGTTTCATATCAGGGTACAAACAGTGTAGATTAAGATCATTGAATGCATGTTGGATTAAAGTTTATGTTGGCAGAAATTTGTCAGTAAGTTCATCAAACATATTTTCTTTCCTTTTTTTCTGTTTTGTAGAAGTTAAAACATATAGTTAGACCATTACTCGGATAGGGAAGTTTTAATCTGTAGGTGTTGTTAATATACTGTTATGAAGACATGAGAATAAACAGCCATATTTCTTGGATGTGCAGGGAAAAAAAATGGGGTTATTCTCATGGTGTTGGATAATTAAATAAGAAAAGTTCCTGTAAGAAATACCACAGATATTTAAATCTAAACTACCTCTATACAGAGGCAAACCAGGGTAAATGTAAAAGTGACAAAAACACTGAGACGAGACATAACACACACAAAAATAACCCCAACAGTTACTGCCTTGGAACGGTCAGTCGGCAAAAGGACCGTCTGGAGTGCTTAAACCTGGTTTGTGGAGTGCTCCAACCTCGCATTTCTTGAAGGTTTTTCTATCAAACAATGTAAATAAAAACATCCTATCAAAGTGAGACAACTAACAGTAAGCACCCAATCTCATTAAAATCATATCCTAATTTCCCTCATCTACTGTCCGTGATTAGGATCTGACTACATCGCATAAGAGGTCGTGTCAAAATGACCTTTGTGTAATTGAATATGCATAGACAAGTGCCCGTATTTCGACCAATGCAATCGCTCCTTTCAAAACTACTATAGAATCCTTCCCGATACAGCAGTCAACACATACCACTTTTTAAACCGCTGAATCAGCCATCCTTTCTATTGGCATGCATTAATTTTTACACATTTTGTTCAATCAACAATTTATCTATCGGTATCTACCATGACATTTCATAATTCCATTTTTAAGTAGAATACGAAAGGATTTTCAACGCAACCCACTGCGAAAACGCTTTCGTTATCCGCCATGACAATTGCAGCGAGCGAGTTGTGAATGTATTTACCAGTGTTACTATAATAAGGATTTCTTGTTCAAAACTTCTTTTTGTTGGATGGTTTATACATATTTGTAGAGGTTATATATGTTTCTTTTGAAATATGTAAAGTTAAGTTTAAGAATGTGTGTAGATTGCATGCAATCACGAGTTAAACGCGACCCTTTACCATTAAAATTTTATAGCGTGTAGAACGTTGCTCGCAGTATACCACAAGATTTTGTTGCCGAGAATTTCATTGGCTACTGAAAAGGTCAATTTGAGGTGAACCGTAATGGGAAGTCATCAGATCCTATTACGCGTAATACTGGAGCTGATTTTAATGAGATTGAGTAAGCACCTGCATCGGGAGTTAAAACTGATATAATGAACTATATAAAGATAAAATAATCAGTAATATAATAACCACATTTGAGTTGGTTTACCCGTTTCATTTCTTGAAAACCATCAGTGATATTCACTTCAAACTTGAGATTCTTGTTAACTGTCAAGAGAACTCAGGCAACCTTAAATTTAATATTGGCAGAGTTATACCCCTTTTTTAACTTTTTTATTTTTCCATACAGTCCAGGTGAGACCCCTGGTTCGATCCCGAGCCATGACATGCCAGTCTTTAGAAATGGTAGTGGTATAGCTCCTTTGCTAATGCTTAAGCAAATATAAGGTTAGTTGCACGACTGGCTGGCCCGGTGTCAAAATAATATGACTGGGTGTGGTATTATGCCAAGTGTTCATGGTATGCTATACACAGTGAAGGCAGTAGTATATCTGCTTCAAGTGGACACTGTCTGCAGATAACTGAAACACTGTTGGTGGGATGATAAACCCAATCAACATAAACATATACCATACAGCTCTGAGAAAATTGTGGCATGCTGTTTACCCACTGCTCTTGTTATGGTCTACAGTCAGATGTTTTGACAAACGATCTCAATAGTTGTTATGTAATATGTATCATGTCTTATTTGGCTGTAAGTTATCTCTTTAAGACTTCCATGGAAAATAAAACTAGCAGCAAATCACTAATTAGTAAAATTTGATGATATTTTACTTTTTTTTTGTATAAATATACCAGTAAAAGTTATTAAGAACAATTTTTCCACTCTAGCAGGATGAGAGCAGTTCCCGTGTCACTGATGGAGAAACTTCGGAAGATGATCGAGATTCTGTTGGCACAAACATTCTGAACTATGGGACCTCTGCTTTCTCTGAGTCTATCCCTAACAGTCCCCTGTCACACTGGTAGGCTATTGATGTGACATATTTCATATTTTAATATATTTATACAAGAACAATTTTGATTTGAACAACAAAACAAAATACAAACGTTTTAACATATTGATATGTTTTTAGTGTATTTAATACATCATCGTTACCATGCAAAAAAACTTACGTAAAGAATGTTTACATAAAATAATGATAAATATATACCATAAAGTTTTATTGATAAAACGCACACAAAGATAAGACGCACCCCTTCTTCGAGGTCTAGAGACAAGGAAAAAAGCAAATTCTCAAAGACAAGCTGCGTCCCCTATTCACTAATCCATCCGGCCGCCATTAAGCAATTCCCGCGTCGCCACATCGCTTGATTTGGCTCAAGGGAACATGTTGCAATTTTTTCATAAATCTGTGTTTGCGCCGAGTCCTTATTATTCTGTAAGTGTCTTGAATAATACAACGTGACTTTTTGCAAGGTAAGACCGTGTGTATTGTGTTACGTTATGACACTACCCCAGTATATCGTTTACACTCCAGACAGGATATTCTCGTGACTATCCCAGCCCTACACAATTGAGAGATGAGAGAACATCCTGTTTTACGCGGCAGCATGTCATTAAAAAAATAAGTTCTCGGCCTGTAATTAAGTTCTCGACACATGGGACAAACACACAATGACAATTAAAATAACAACTAAAGGTTTTAAGTTTTCATTTTCACACCAGGGTATTGAAGTGACCCTTTACAATCAGTTAATTCTATGCACCTTTGTTATTACTTACGGATGATGGACGATCTATTAACATCAAAAGAGGTGTTAAAATTCGTCTGCATAAATAGCCAATGCACATTTTATTGTTGTTATTAAGTGGGCTTTTAATTTCAATTTAAAAATTATTCATAGTTAACATTCAAAATAAAACAAATTTCAAATCAAAATTGATCAATTGAATAGTACCATATTACTTAGACGATGATAACAGCACTGTAAATGAATATGCCCGTTTCACTAAAACCGATAACCGTTTCCGGATTATTAAACTTCGCCGATTTTGTTAGAATAGAGTGATATTTATACAAAAATTTATTGCATATTGTTGTTGTTTTTTATATAGAAACAAATTTAAATGTCCCTTTTTATGGCACTATCGGTGATAGTCTCTGCAGTCGGATTATTCTACAGGTCAAATTTGGTCTGGGGAAAAACTTTACTTTGCATGAATAAGATGCACGCACCACTTTTTTATCATAATTTTGGGGAAAAAAATGCGTCTTACCTATAAAACTTAACGGTAAGCAAGCATATTAAAATGATATTTATTTTAAGTCCGAGTAAAATGGTTGCAACAACAAATGATTCCAATAGAACATTAAAAAAATCTGAAGTAAAATTGAGTAAAGTTTTGCTCTGTAAGTCCCAGTGTGATGTTAAAGTAAAATATATATAAAAATCTAATGTTTGTCTGGGCTAGTTCATTTGAAAAGTTATGGCTAGTTCATTTGAAAAGTTATGGTTAGTTCATTTGAAAAGTTACAATTCCAGGTGGCTAATTGTTGTCCTGAAGTTAATTTTTTTTCCTGTTAACATATAAAAAGGTTGTATTGCTGATTGCACTTAATGATTTATGTGGAGTGGTTTATGTGTATTAATTCATGTCTGTTTATTAACATTGGTCCTGATTTCAGCTCTGATACGGAGGATGACAAGACTTACAAAACCTGGAAGAAGTCCATCATGCTTGTTTGGAGGGCCGCTGCCAATCACAAGTTAGTCACTTCATTAGCTGTTAGCTTCAATACATCGTAAATCATAGTGTCTTTTATAAGCTGGGTAGTGTTGCGAACTTGCTGTTTTTCCTCAGCCCCACATTGCATGTATTAGCGTCCAGGGGCCAATTGTATAAACAGTGGTTAAATTTTAACCAATGGTTACATTTTTGTTAATTTGCTGGTTAGCTAGTGTATAAACGTTTTCGCTAATTTAACAGGTTCTGATTTAAACAATTTTTGGTTAACTTAAACCATTCTCCCAGGGGTCTGTATAAGTCATAACCAAAAATAAAAATGGCGGCTCATTTAGCAGAACCTATTAGAATGTTGCATTGTGGGATACTTTGGTTATTTTAACTTTTGGTTAGAATTAAACAGTTTGATTAAGTAACAAAACAGTTAACAGCCTTTATACAAATAGATAACCACTTTGGTTAACTATCCAAGGAAGTTAAAGTTAACCAGTTGTTAGAAAATAACCAAATGTTAACCTTAACCATTTTTTATACAATTGGGTGCAGGAAGGGGTTAACAATTAAGTGGGAGGTCTTCCAGCAATTGTCGTTCTACTAAGTCACTTGTCAGGGATCTTACTCCACTAAAATCAGTAATGACTGAGTGTAGCTATAATAGTCATAATTGTGTCATTGTGGTGTATAGGAAAGTTTGTATTAATTATTATTTGTTTATTAGCATTACAGTATGATGTATTTTAAAATCATACAAAATATTTATTGGCATGCTCGTTCTGCAGTTTAATGTATTCTGTTTAGTTATGACAACATTCTGTAACACAATTTTTTTTTTATTAATTATTACTGCAATTTAAACAATAAGAAATGCAGATAATACTGAAGAAAGGCTGATTTTGATCTCTGCTGTTTGCCTCTGTCAAGTATTCACCATGACTTAACAAATTGTGTATGCCTCTATAACTGTTGTGTAACAGGCATGGCAATTATTTCAGCACAAAGATAAGAAAGTGACTAACATTACATATATCTGAAAAACTGCTTCACAATAATTGGTCAGCCTTGTAGAATTATTATGTTTCTCATTTAATGTAAAATACTGCAGCCAGAGTAAACGAGACATGAATTTTTTTTATATTTCTAATAACACATTTTATATCTTTGACATCTCAGGTATGCTAATGTGTTCTTGCACCCAGTGACAGATGACATCGCCCCTGGATACTCGACTGTCGTCAGGAGGTAGGGCTCCTGTTACCTAGCAACTAGGGATCTTATTTTTATGTTTATTCACCAATTTATTTCAAGTATTGAAATTGATGTTTTCTTGGAATTACAGGAGACTGTTTTAGTGCTGCCTTAACTATAGCTTTACTATAGTAACATGATAAACAGCTGTCATTTTAACCTACCTAGTACCTGCCCTGGTAGCACGATCGGTAGAGCGTAGGCTTCAGATACGGGGGGCCGGGTTTGATCCCTGGCCAGGTCATACTGAAGTCGTAAAAAATGGTAGAAGTATAGCTCCCTTGCTAAAGTTCAAACAAGTATAAGGGTAGTTCCACGACTGGTTGACCCAGTATCAGAATAATGTGACTGGGTGTGATATCATGCCAGGTGTTCATGTCATGCTATACACAGTGAAGGCAGCATTATATCTGCTTCAAGTGGACACCGTCTCGAGATAACTGAAATACTGTTGGTGGAATGATAAAACCACTAAACAAACAAAAAACTTAACCTATTCACAATCACGTTGACCTGACAGAAGGTTAAACAAATATTGGCTCAGCCAAAAAATCTATGAGGCAGCGAAAGCTATTTTAAGTAGGCTCATATTTTACATGAGCATGTAAAAATCTGTTTATTTTTTAAGTGAATTAACAAAATAATTTTGTACGCTTTATAACCGTAAAGCAGTGCGTTCTGGCAAATGTTAGAGTAATTTATTTCTTCTTTATTATGTTTATTTCAATAATTTATAAATAGATTAGTTTTGCCTCTGATTGAAATTAGAATAGTCTTCTGTTTACCTCTGGAAATAAGCTGGACATAAACAAAAGAGCAGTGCAAGTCTGTGAAAATCTCTGTTAAAACATTTTTTTCTGGTCCCTTGATTCGACCACCAACTCATACTGATGCACTACCTGCTGTACAGCCTGGCATAGTGGTAGAGTTGCCTATTTGTAACACCTGTGACTGCTTAGCCTCTCACTGCGTGGGTTCAAGTCCGGTTTGTGGCAAAGGACATAACGTGAAAAGATCTTCCAGCTGACTTGCGTTGCGCTGGTGTTTCTACCCAGACGTGTGTGTGGTCTTCCTCCACCAAAATGTTGGATCAGTCACAATAGCTCAGGTGGTAGAGCATCAGCTTGCGGATTGGGAGGTCGTGGGTTCAAACCCCAGACGGGTCAAACCAAAAGACTTTATTGGTTGGTAGTATTGGCTTCCCTCCTAATGCTCGGGGCTAAGGGGACAGCATTATGCCTGACTCGTCGGTGTCAGTATAATGGACCGGCCGGGTGCAGTCCCTGGGCACCTCATAAGTGCCCCTGTGCTATTATGATAGAAATGTCGCTGCACAGTATCGGCAAAATGCCGGCAAATCCTATCCCATCCCAAAATGTTGGACGTTGCTATAATGATCATAAATTTTTGCTGCAATGTATTTCAAAAACGAAACAAAACAAAACAACCTGAGCAGGTGACTCCTGGTGACAGGCAAATGCGACTGGCTGTGGTATAAAACCGGGTGTTCATGGCATGCAGTACACAATAAAGTGAACACCATCTCCAGATAACTGAAATACTGTTGGTGGGACAATAAACCCAATCAACATTAAACATAAGAATTTTCCTTAAATCTTGAAATATTCCTAAGTTATAAGAAAGTTTCTTGAGTTTCATGTATAAAACCCTGTCATCTAAGAAATTTATACTTTTGTATTTATGGACATGTCAGAAAAAAAGACGAAGATCTTGTATTCCACTGGCGCAAAGCCTAGAACCTGTGCTAGTTAATTTGTGAACACTTGTGACACTATATGCATTTAAAAAGTTATCTGCTAAAAAGTCCACATTAATTGTGATGTTTATAGATTGGATATACTTGACAAGATCACCTTTCTTACTGTGAAAAAATAGATGTGCTTGGTGTATCATTTTATTTTTCAACCTGTGACAAATAATAGAATTTGTATAACTTAGAAAAAATAATTTTAATCTCCTTTGCCAGACTAATTAATTTAGTTTTAATATAAGATGTTAGTTGATAGCTCCTTAAAGTTCAGTATTCTTGTTGAAATATTTTTACGGTTGCTAATCTCGCTGTAGGCCACATAACAATAGTTTTGTTTTGGTGCAACTAACGTATCTAAACAGAACAGGTGATTTGCTTCTATTTTTTAGGCCTAAGAATTTAACGTCGATCAAGCGTCACATAGAGAATGGTACGATCCGCACAACTGCAGAGTTCCAGCGAGACATGATGCTGATGTTCACCAATGCTATCATGTACAACAGCTCAAACCATGATGTGTACAAGATGGCAGAGGAGATGTATAATGATGTCATGGAACACATTGAGGTAAAAAAATCTGTTTTTATACATAGTCTCATGGTTATGTGGACAAATAGAAGTGAACAAGTTGTGTTTTTTTATCTCACCTGAGCTTATACTCAGGGTGAGCTATTGTGATCGCTCACCATCCGGCATCCATCGTCTGGCATCATGCATCACTCAAATTTTCAAACGACTTCTCCTTTGAAACCGCTAGATCGAATTCTGCCAAATTTCTTGAGAAGTTTAAACAGGCAGGGGGAAAGAAAAGTAATTTTGATCCTTCAAAAAACAACATTGCCACCAGGGGCATGGCCATTTTCCATATATGGTTATATGGGAAAACTTAGAAAATATTCTTGTCAGAAACTGCAAGAGCTATAGCCTTAATATTTGGTATACATGTCCCTTAAGTGGCCCTGTATCAAGATTGTTCAAAGAAATTCAATCTGTCAAAAAACATGGATGCCAGAGTCGTGGTCATTTTCCATACATGGTTATAGAGGAAAACTAAGAAAATCTTCTTGTCAGAAACTACAAGAGCTAGAGCCTTAATATTTAGTACACATGTTCCTTGGGTGACCTTGTATCAAGATTGTTCAAATAATTCTGATCCTCAAAAAAACTAGCCACCAGGTGTGTGGCGATTTTTCCCTTTCAACAAAGATTTTTTTGTCTATTTTTTCTAAAATTAATGTCTGATTCAATTAAACCGAGTTTTCTACCTTATTTGGGGCATACAGTCTGACATTAAGGAAGGGTAATTAGTGTGTGGTTTAAACTTTTAAGGAAATTCATGCACAATTTTATATTTATTACACCTTAATCTGAAAAAAAACATTTATTATATTATAAATTTAACATTATGAATATTAAATATCATAGCCTGAGCAACACAAACGTATTGAA
Source organism: Sinonovacula constricta (assembly GCA_007844125.1). Lineage (NCBI taxonomy): Eukaryota > Metazoa > Mollusca > Bivalvia > Cardiida > Solecurtidae > Sinonovacula > Sinonovacula constricta. The sequence continues at coordinate 31,812,403 of CM017569.1, read as the reverse complement.
AGAGATTGTGCTAATCAGGCAGTGCTCAGTTTTCAGACACTTTCATGATTATGGTTAATAATTCTTTTTGTGATACAGAAGGTTGTCATTTCGTCTTTTTTCTCACTTCTGCTTTGAATCTTTTCAAAATGATTAAACCTTGCTGTCATATATATTGGCAGAATAGTTTTATGTCAGTATTACAAATAGGAACACATAACTTTATACTTCCATAGTAATCCATTTTTTAGCTAAGTTGAGCGCATTGTCTATGGACAGCTCCTGCTTTATGTTGAATTCAGATAAAAAATAACTTGTTTACATCTACCATTTGAATATAGCTTAATGTGGAAAACAAGTTGCATTCATAATGTTGATACTATATACATTGTTCTGAAGTACTGGACTTTTCTCTTCATACTTTCCTATGTAACCTTTAAACACTATAATGCCACCTATAATAATAAGCCATTTGTGTAATTATAAACTTGTTTTCCATACAGCAATATGTCAACACCCAAATGATGGTGCAGAATACAGATACCAAACTTCTTCGCCCAACACGAAGAAATGAAAACAGTGATAAGGTAAGGACATACAGTGAGACTTGTACGTCTGATCACAAGTTATGCTTGATCACCATAATCTCGGCAGTCCCAAGCAATTTTCATCATCACGCTTGTTTGTCCTGGCTGCAAATCAAATCAGGTGCCATATGACTTATCAAGTGTCAGTGCGCCTTTAAACCCAAAATACAAACATGGTCTTGTCTAACATCAAAAACTGGCAATCAGAACCAAATGAGTCTCAATCAATGCATTTTTAGTATAAGCCATGTTGATATGAATAGCCAAAGCATAAATTTATGAGCGAGTTTATTTATGCACAGATTGACATGATTTATACAACAAAATTTATTTGATTACATGTACGGAAACTGCTGCAGTTCCTTATACAAATCTTGCAGATCGAGATTTTGCAGGGTTCAAACCCCAGCTAGGTCAAACCAAAGACTTTGGTAGTAGTTGCTTCACTCCTAACACTTGGGGCTAAGGGGACAGCATTACGCCTGACTTATCTGTGTCAGTATAATGGACTGGCCGGGTTCAGTCCCTGGGCACCTCATAAGTGCCCCTGTGCTGTAATGATAGAAATGTCGCTGCACAGCATTGGCAAAAATGCCGGCAAATCCCAATCCCTTGTTTCAATGATATTTATTACTGTTTACTTGCTCTTATACTGCACCTTGTCCTTGCTCACAAATCCAGAATAAAAAAGAGAATAGTATGTCAACTATTCTTATGATTATGATTATTTATTTCCTGTTGAGACTTGGCTTTCAACTTGGATATATCTTGCATAGAGAATTTATCATTTTTTTTTTCTTTTCCCCCCCTTTGTATTCAGATACTTCTTAGCTCATGAAGGTCCTTGTATGTTTTCAGAATATCTGTGCCGTTGTTGTTTTTTTCCTTTTGTTATCATCACCTTATGATTATGTGACATCTTGTTATTATGATAAGGAGTAAACAGGAAGCAGTTGTGCTTTGCTTATGACTTTTGTTTATTTTAGTCTGAATTTATCTAAGCCGTCTGTAAAAAAAACAAAAAACACCTAGTTTTGTTCCTTTACTTTTGATAAAAGTTGTTACAGAAGTTTTTAAATGCAAAGCAAGCAAAAAGTTCAGAGAGTGAAGCAGAGCTTTAGTTAAACCTTAACTTGGGCATTTGTGGCATCATTCCTTGCCATGTCATATTTAGGTCTTTTAAATATTTTAATGGCGTTGCATGCATGCTAATTTTTAGTTGATTACGGTAGTTTGTGAATTTTGTAATTACTGGTTGTTGCTACAATAAGCGTCAGTGTGTGGTAGGATATTAGGGTTTTATTGCATGCGAATACTGAAAGGGCAGCATTGTATCTATATTAAATGTCGGTATTCAAATAGAGATCAAGGGATTGGAATACTTTCTAATTCTTATTCACTTATACACGTTTGTTAATTAAGAGATAAAATCTTATTTCTGTAATTGATCGATTTGTCACCAGATGACTGAAGCACGCGGGTGATGTGTGATTGTGCTCTTGTAGCGGCGGTGGGCTATGATTTCTGCCATCTGGTTTGCAGTATACAATCTGGAGTGTTATGTCACCGCACACGGCCCTGTTCTCTCCCTCTCTTTTATTAAGTAATTGTTAGGTTATGACTAAGACTGTTTGTGGTATGGTGAAATAAATATGTTCTTTCTACAGCTTTTTTTAAGGAGAAAGCATTTAAACGAGATACGGGTGTTTAACATCTCATTAATAATCTTCGGAAACTATTCGGAGGAAGTAAAAAGAATGGGGTCATTGGTGAAATGGAAATTGTCTCCCTTGTTAAATAATATCCGAGGTAGTCCGAACATTAGGTAGGTGCTTTTAGTGGGAATCTTTGGACTTTATCGACTGTTCTCTTGTAGATGGTGTAATTATAAATAGTGAAATTTCTTACTTCTGCATAAATATATGCTTTTAAATTTATTGAAATACTTATAGAAATATGTTATTTAAACAAGACAGTGGAAGTGTTTGTTTATGAAGGTTAACCTGGGTATCATAAGAGAGGCATTAAAGTCACAATACACTCCAAAGAGCACAAGCATAATAACCGAGTAATCCAAATGAAAGGACCTACTTGCGTTTAGGGATTATTCAGGGGAGATTATCCATTATGTTTCTCATTAAACAATAAAGTTGTACAGTATATAAAATACACATCTTTTATATTTTTTCAATTCTCACACTGTTAGAACTCACGGTATTATAACACTTTGCCCTCCCTTCACTGGTAACTGTTCGCCCTTGATCTGTAATAGGGATATAAGGGTATAGATCAATTAAAAAAAAATAGTAAACTTGTTAATTTATTTATAACCATTCACATTGTATTTTGTTTTCTTTTAATTTATTTATAACTATTCACATTGTATTTATGTTTTCTTCATCTTGATATTCATTATTAGCACTTCAGATTTAAGTGTATACGCCATCCTTCACCCTTAAATCTTAAGAAATTAAGTAAAAAGAATGTATACTTGGTAATTTATTTCTTATTATTTCGAAACCATCCACATTCAATTTATGCTTCCTTTGTTTTCTTATTCTTTATTATAGCAGTGTTAATTTTTATATTTTTATTAGTCCCCTACCGGTGTTTACTCTCCATCCGTCAGTCTGTCTGTCTGTCTTTCTGTCTGTCTGTCTGTCCGCTAAAAATCTGGATCCTTTGATAACTTAAAAACTATTGCTATAGGTAGCAATGTGTACAATATGCACGCGCAACATTTGGGTCCCTACCTTGAAGGTCAAGGTCACAGCATGACCTTGAAGCAAAATTGTGTCCGGCCCATAACTTCGTATTTGAAGTCCGATTTTAAAACTTTTTCACAGAAATGATCACCATATTGAGATGATATGTCGCGAGCAAGATTTGGGTCGCTACCTTGAAGGTCAAGGTCACAGCATGACCTTGAAGCAAAATCGTGTCCAGCCCATAACTTCGTTATTTGAAGTCGAATTTTAAAACTATTTCAAAGAAATGATCACCATATTGAGATGACGTGTCGCGAGCAAGACTTGGGTTGCTACCTTGAAGGTCAAGGTCACAGCATGACCTTGCAGCAAAATCGTGTCTGGCCCATAACTTTTTGAGGGACCGGTAGGGGACTACTGTATTGCCCGCAATACTATCAAATGCTTGTTTTTCATATTTTAAAATTGTTTTAACCAAAGACAAACTGTTACCAGTTAAGAGCGAACTGTTACCAGTGTTACCAGTTAAGGGCTAACTGTTACCAATTAAGGGCAAACTGTTACCAGTTAAGGGAAGGCAAAGTGTGAAGAGGGCGAAGTGTTACTAATTCGAAGTCACAATCCAAATTATAATTCAATATAACCAGAATAGGGTACTCGATTCATTCTCCTTCTCTCTTTGTATTTCAGGAGGATGAATTTAAACGTCGCAGGACATCATCTGAGGCAGAGGGAGGGAAGGCCAAGAAGAGGAAATCTCGAGCGGATGAAACATGATTCTGCTCTCTGCATTCTTAAACTCTATCCTGGAAACTCACAGTCATGCTCAGATACAAGTATTTGCAACAAAAAATTAATGCAACAAGCAAAGCAAACCAATAGTTAGTGAATACAGTACATTTGGATACAAAACAGAAATCATATGCTTGAGAAAAGTTTTGTATACATAATGAAATCTGACCAACCAGCTGCTTGTGAATAGTTTTGGATACAACTTGAAATCTGAGCAATCTGATGCCTGTGAATAGTTTTGGATACAACTTGAAATCTGAGCAATCTGATGCTTGTGAATAGTTTTGGATATAACTTAAAATCTGAGCAATCTTATGCTTGTGAATAGTTTTGGATACAACTTGAAATCTGAGCAATCTGATGCTTGTGAATAGTTTTCGATACAACTTGAAATCTGAGCAATCTGATGCTTGTGAATAGTTTTCGATACAACATGAAATCTGACCAATCAGATGCTTGTGAATAGTTTTCGATACAACTTGAAATCTGAGCAATCTGATGCTTGTGAATAGTTTTGGATACAACTTGAAATCTGACCAATCAGATGCTTGTGAATAGTTTTGGATACAACTTGAAATCTGACCAATCAGATGCTTGTGAATAGTTTTGGATATAACTTGAAATCTGACCAATCAGATGCTTGTGAATAGTTTTGGATACAACAAGAAATCTGACCAGTCAGATGCTTGTGAATAGTTTTCGATACAACTTGAAATCTGATCAATCAGATGCTTGTGAATAGTTTTGGATACATCTTGAAATCTGACCAATCAGATGCTTATAAATAGTTTTGGCTACAACGTGAAATCTGACCCATCAGATGCTTGTGAATAGTTTTGGATATAACTTGAAATCTGACCAATCAGATGCTTGTGAATAGTTTTGGATACAACAAGAAATCTGACCAGTCAGATGCTTGTGAATAGTTTTCGATACAACTTGAAATCTGATCAATCAGATGCTTGTGAATAGTTTTGGATACATCTTGAAATCTGACCAATCAGATGCTTATAAATAGTTTTGGCTACAACGTGAAATCTGACCCATCAGATGCTTGTGAATAGTTTTGGATACAACTTGAAATCTGACCAATCAGATGCTTATAAATAGTTTTGGCTACAACGTGAAATCTGACCCATCAGATGCTTGTGAATAGTTTTGGATACAACTTGAAATCTGACCAATCAGATGCTTGTGAATAGTTTTGGAGACAACTTGAAACCTGACCAATCAGATGCATATGAATAGTTTTGGCTACAATGTGAAATCTGACACATCAGGTGCTTGTGAATATTTAAGATACAACTTGAAATCTGACCCATCGGATGTTGAGAAAAGTTTTTAAAACATCTTACAAGGGTATCTGCCTCAGGTTTTAAACGTTCTGAGTTGCAAATGTCATTGATAAGGATTAACACTTTCTAACCCGAGGGTTATTTTAAAAATTGTCTTCGAGTTAGTACAAATAGTAGGTATGTCCATTTACCATGAATCCTTGGACTGTATTAGCTTCTCTTTTGAAGAAGTTTCCATTACAAGTACAAGTAAAATTTCTTACATTATCATAAATGTGACCTTCCAATCCCTTAAAATACTTATGTATTTATCGGTATATGATATTTCAACAAGAAAGTTGACAAATTTGTTGATATTGATTTATTTAAGTATCACAATGCCAGCATTAAAGTCAACATATGTTTCAGAGGACCAATCCCGCTAACTTTTTTATGCCACAAAGTCATGACTATAAACACCTTATACTCTGGCTTTTGTTCTTTCAAAGCAGTTGAAAAATCAAAGCAGTTGCAAATCAGACATTTATGTATAAATAGGTAAGCAATTTAAGCTTGAACATTTGAATCGGATGTAATTGTACAAATGCATATTTGGCATTCAAATATTGGGGGACAAGTTTGACAACACATTAAGTGCTGTTTAAACTGTTGCCCAACCAATGCCAAGTTGGCCGCAAAAACATGACTAAGTTACAAGAAACGTTGTCACGTTGATTACAAGAAAAAATGTTGAACTTTTATCATTACCCTACTATCTGCGAAGGAATTGTTTAACTTTTTTTTTCAATCCATTTCTCAGATATTTACTATAACCGTGTAATACTGGTGCTAAGGGTGTAACGGTATATTGTCCAATGGTATAGCACGTTATTGCATTCACATTTTGTTTCACGGTACACTTATCAACCTTAAGGTATGAATCGCTTAGTTAAAAATCATGCGGAGAGTTCGGGATATAATACTCATAATACATTCTGTAATGTAATGTGTATACATGTACCGCAGTATGTACTATAACATGTGGTATTACCTTAATATTTATCGTATCATTATGGTGGCATATCATTCCACCCCAAACTTGTTCACAATCAAAACCAGAATAAATTTTTAAAAGATGGTAGCTCTAAAATTAATTTTAGCAGGAAAATGCTCTTTTTTCAACTTAAAATCATACTATCCAGCACTGAGAAAAGATGAGCATGCTGTCAAACAACTCTTGTTCATCTTTTTTTTTCCCCACTATATTGTTAAGCTCAGCAGATTATGTATCAATCTGAGATCATTGTGTAGGAGACAATTGTTAGACAGGAAATAAAATGTAATAGGGCATGTATCAGATTGCCTAATGCATGTTCATCAGTTATTTATGATGTGTACAAGAAAATCAAATCACATGCTTTAACTGATATATATATATAGAAGTCTGCTGTAAATTGAAATAAAACGATAATGACAGTGTATTTTATGTTTTATGTGACATACCAATAAAGTAGTAATCTTTTTTTTCTTTCCTTTTCTTGTGTTTTAAACTATGTTGTTTTTTTTTTGTTTGTTTTTTTATCTCTTTCCTTCTTTACAGTTTGCACATCATTGTGCATACATATTTCTCTTTCTGTCTCTTTCTCTCTCTCCTTCTGTCTCTCTCTGTCTCTCTCTATATTCTCTCTCTCTCTCTCTCTCTTTCTATCATCCATCAATCCATCCATATATATATATATATATATAAAGCTATGGAATAATTGAGTTCAAGGTTATTTTTATTACTCAAACAACCAAAGCATTATTGTTACCTGAAAAGATCTCACAAAATGTTATTTATTGGTACCCTACATCCATGTGAACAATAAAGCATATTTGTACACCACATTTGTAATTACAAAAGGTGTTTCCTATCCGAGCCACACTGCACAGTTAGCTATTCTAAAAGTAAGATAGCCACGTGACCACTTACTTTTGCAATTACTTTTCATAACCATCCGGGTAATTACCTCTGACCTTACTTTTGCAATCACGTTACATGATCATCCGAGTAATTACCTCTGACCTTACTTTTGCAATCACGTTACATGATCATCCGGGTAATTACCTTTGACCTTACTTTTGCAATCACGTTACATGATCATCCGGGTAATTACCTCTGACCTTACTTTTGCAATCATGTTACATGATCATCTTGGTAATTACCTCTGACCTTACTTTTGCAATCACGTTACATGATCATCCGGGTAATTACCTCTGACCTTACTTTTGCAATCACGTTACATGATCATCCGGGTAATTACCTCTGACCTTACTTTTGCAATCACGTTACATGACCATCCGGGTAATTACCTCTGACCTTACTTTTGCAATCACGTTACATGACCATCCGGGTAATTACCTCTGACCTTACTTTTGCAATCACGTTACATGATCATCTGGGTAATTACCTCTGACCTTACTTTTGCAATCACGTTACATGATCATCTGGGTAATTACCTCTGACCTTACTTTTGCAATCACGTTACATGATCATCCGGGTAATTACCTCTGACCTTACTTTTGCAATCACGTTACATGATCATCTGGGTAATTACCTCTGACCTTACTTTTGCAATCACGTTACATGATCATCTGGGTAATTACCTCTGACCTTACTTTTGCAATCACGTTACATGATCATTCAGGTAATTACCTCTGACCTTACTTTTGCAATCACGTTACATAATCATCCGGGTAATTACCTCTGACCTTACTTTTGCAATCACGTTACATGATCATCTGGGTAAAACCTCTGACCTTACTTTTGCAATCACATTACATGATCATTTGGGTAATTACTTCAGACCTTACTTTTGCAATCACGTTACATGATCATCTGGCTAATTACCTCTGACCTTACTTTTGCAATCACGTTACATGATCATCTGGGTAATTACCTCTGACCTTACTTTTGCAATCACGTTACATGATCATCTGGGTAAAACCTCTGACCTTACTTTTGCAATCACGTTACATGATCATCTGGGTAATTACCTCTGACCTTACTTTTGCAATCACGTTACATAATCATCTGGGTAATTACCTCTGACCTTACTTTTGCAATTACGTTACATGATCATTTACATGATCATCCGGGTAATTACCTCTGACCTTACTTTTGCAATCACGTTACATGATCATCTGGGTAATTACCTCTGACCTTACTTTTGCAATCACGTTACATGGTCATCCGGGTAATTACCTCTGACCTTACTTTTGCAATCACGTTACATTATCATCTGGATAAAACCTCTGACCTTACTTTTGCAATCACGTTACATGATCATCTGGGTAATTACCTCTGACCTTACTTTTGCAATCACGTTACATGATCATCTTGGTAATTACCTCTGACCTTACTTTTGCAATCACGTTACATAATCATCCGGGTAATTACCTCTGACCTTACTTTTGCAATCACGTTACATGGTCATCCGGGTAATAACCTCTGACCTTACTTTTGCAATCATGTTACATGATCATCTGGGTATTTACCTCTGACCTTACTTTTGCAATCACGTTACATGATCATCTGGGTAATTACCTCTGACATTGACATCTATTTTTAGCTGAAATTCCCATCTGGCTTTTTTTTATATATTTGGAAAAATGGACATTAGAAACGATATATATCACGATTTGTACTGTCCAACGTTTGACGTAATGTTATAAATAGCCTTTACCTACACAAAAGCATAAGTTTAAGCATGAATAATGCACAAATTCCCCACATCAGGGGTAAGATAATGTTACATTTATTACATATAGACAAACTGTCTGAGATCATCTTTAACACTAACCATTGGGGTTACAAATATTTAATTTTCTCATTTAACTGAGCAAATTTTTGGTGAACACTTAAACTGCATCATTCTAGGAATTCTCTTTAAACTAAAATAATGTTTCATGTAAATAAACATCTGTTAGAACAGGTTTATCGCTCCTAGAATTGATTTTGAACACCTTAATATAAGCCAGTTAAAAGCTGACATTTTAATTAAATGTAATTTATCTAATTTAGATGAGGGATCTTTGCATGTTTTTAACTAATGGGTATAATAAATACTAAATGACTGCATGTGAAATTATCTTTTGTGAGTACTGCACATTAATATTCTCCGAAGTCAGGTCTGGCAGGCAGTCGGAAGGAAGATGAAATAAATAATGCACGTATGAATGCTCAACTCTGTGTTTCTACACATATCACCAGGTTCGTAGTTCGGCATGGGAGGGGTGTTATATGTAAAATTTTATAATTGATATGTTTCATACATTCAGTATCTGGAAAGTATTGTAGAACTTCCAGTCTTTGTATATCCTACGGTGACTAGGTCTAAACAATTAATAAATTGTCAAAATTAGGAGAAAAAAAATCTTTTTTTATGACAGTCATGTTAAGAGGATGAATACAGCATTTATATCTGCCTTCTACTTCATCATTGTTTGCTTTTCTTTACTCAGGAGTGGCCAAAACATCATTATTGCAAATTTTGGAAAGCAGGTAGCCTGTCTTTAAAACGGTGTATCAGAGACGTATAGTTTACTAAATATACTAAGTTATATATATATATATATATATATATATATATATATATATATATATATATATATATATATATATATATATATATATATATATATATATATATATATATATCGCTTTAGTGGTGTGGTCGTTAGGTGGCATTTTACTATATAAATGTGTGTGCGTGTGCGTGCGTGTGTTTGTGTGTATGTATGTATGTACGTATGTATATATAGTAAAATGCCACCTAACGACCACACCACTAAAGCGACCACGTCTCTTTAAGGCCAATTTATAAGTACTAATTGTTTGGCTTCTTTATATAATGCATACCAGACCACAATAACCGGCACTCCGCTTATCCGGCATAACGACCAGTTCTACATATTTTGTTTCTTACGTAAACACTGGTCTCAATTGCGACCATCTTGACCGGAGCAAGTCACACGTGTAGTTATTCGTAGATCTAAAACTTCAAATAAGTTCAAAGTGAAATGCCTAGGTGCTAGCATGTAAATAACGTTTGGAATAGTTTAATATCTATTTTTTAAATTTTCGATAAGTAAATAACAAATGTGGCTTGCTATATAAAGAAATAGTATGTATTATTACATTCACCTCGGCAAGTTTTATTTCACTTACGTGGTCAATTGTGGTATCATTCGGTAGTTTCCGTACGTGGATGCAAAGTTCACGAGTATCGCAGGAAGGCGGTTCGAAGGTCGTTGACCGCAACGAAGCACCATTTCTCGGTGTACGGACGCTGAACCCGCGATCTGGTGACCTTTTGGACCGAAATTCTGCCATTATTTACTGTGAAAATCGATCACTACATGCAAGCATGACAAGTTTCCACACTGATGGAGTTTGATTTCTGATGAACAGTCGGAGATCATCCGGAGACCTGATTGGGCTTGATCTGAGCGATCTGGCCGTATTCCTTGTAGAACTGAACGTCTTTGGCCATCGATGTATTTGCAAAAGCACCCTCTGCTTAATGTATCAACGATCAAGTGTGGCCATGAGTTGTTGTTTCAAGACCTTGCAACCACCAGCTGTCACTCATACCAGTTATATGTTGAACGACCGCAAACAACCTTACACATTTACTTAGAAAGTCGTGCGTCTTCCGTATTCCACTGACATCTTAGGCAAGATTAATAGCGACCGGGTACTTATAATTATATCATATATGCAACGATGGAATTATATCGGTACTGTAAATAATCATGATGCCTGTAAACGCGTTTGTTGTTTTGTCCGAAAAAGTAAATGCATGTTGTTGGCCTATATTGTTAAGTACTGTTCAAGCACATTTTAAAATATTAATTATAATATTGTTTAAATCGCGCTTGTGCGATGATATGTAGACATGTATATAAAATTAAATTAAATTTTATTTACATAATTGTAGGCCCCTATAAGTAAATAATTTAGTTTTACTGACTGATAACTGGTTTGTTTAAGGGTCAGCACATACATTTGTATTTTATCGTGACCCCGATTTAGTTTTAGACCAATTAAACTGAATTTATATAATAGGCTACCTGTTTATTTTTTTGATTAATTGATATCCTAAGTATTTAAAAATCCTTAGAAATGTGTATAAAACATTCCAAAAAATAAATAAAAATATAATGAAAAGATTGTTAAACACAAGAGACCTTTTCTTGGAAACCATAAAATATGTGTCCTACTCAGCGCGCGGCGGCTACCATGCAAAAAAACACCGACGCTTCTATAGTGGATGCAAAAATAACATTAAATGAGGATGACAAAAGTTTCCTTTTCAAAACTGCTATAGCACTAATCTCCAATCTGGCATGGGTTTTGCAAATTTATAGAACTTCGGATGATGCGTGCAAGTTGTCTCTATATACTCCTGTACATGTGTCCTATATTCAGTCGAGCAGTGAGTTCAGTTTTAGAGTCTTTACAGCTCCGTGTAGTCCCATTGCAAATAGCAGCTTATTAATGTAAATACATTTAAACACTAAATATTTAAATATTTTAATTAATATCGGTGAAACAGTGTGAAAACCAAAACTCATCAAAGTACATTAATAATGTGTGATGTTTTCATGAGAATTCACCGAAGACGTATCCGTTGCGACCTACTTTCTTGATGCGCATGTAGCTACAAACATAACCTAATGACCCCGAAGATGTCAAAAGTTATACTATGTATTCGTGCGCCACGTAATCTGTGAGTAGACATTCCAAAGGAGTTTTCAACAAATTCTCTGTTTTTGGATTTATTTTACTCAAAATGGATACGTAGTGTGTATTATGGCTTGCAGGTATAGAGAAGAGCTAGTTGGGAAACGTTTTATTTCTGTTAGAACGTCCCAAAAGCTTAAGATCTCAAAGATTTCTGAGTGGGAATGGCGGTCTGGCGTTGTAAGGGCTCTATCGTGCCGCGACACTAGCAGCCTAGATTTATCAGTAAGTATTTCGAGCATTCCTTCCAATTGAAAACAAAATCTGATAGACATTAAATCTTATTAATTTTCTCTAATTTTATTTCGCATATGTTCCATTTACAATATATTAACAAACGCTATATCAGCCGCATTCATTTTAGGAAAGTTTCACCAAAAGTTGGCAGGTAGCCTTGCTAAAAGTAAAACCAGTAACGGGACCTTACATATGTCAAGCGTGTAGACCATAGATGTTATAGTTTTATTTAGCATTCGTATGGACGATTTCTGAACTATATTTATTATGTATTAATACAACAATACTACAAGTTACCTATCTAACAGTTGTAGTACGCTATAACTCAAATGTGCTTTGTGTTATTCTCAAATTTAAAATGTTAAATCTTAAATTTTGAAGCAGGCTTAGTAACAGACTGAATCCTGTGGGAAATGCAAGCTGTACTTGCATACTTATGTTCATCCATAACCAAAAACATTTTTTTTTGTACCTTAGTAATTACACTTTAAGTCATTTAATGCAGATTTATTACACAACCAATCTAAGTTAATTTAAGTAAAAATGTGAAAAGCCTCAACATGTTAAGCTAGTCCTATGTACATATTAATTATTATTTTGAAAGATGAAACAGTCCTCTTTCTATTAAACCTCATATACATCTGAATAGTAGCCCATATAGCTCTGGAATTATTAATATCATATGACATATATGGATAAATGTATTTAATAAAAGTGTCAAATTAATACAATTGTTATTGATAAAATTTTAATAAGGCCATAATAATCACGTTTGCAGGTAATTCCAGCTCCACAATCTGCTTTCTTCCACACTCATTAGCAGCAATATATACCAGAAAGAAAATGAGAAGTCATATTTATGCAGGCTTATTATCTGAATGGCATCATTTTGATTTTTTGCAATAAAATATGATAATTCAGTAATTAAATATAATTAATATACATTTTTTCTTATAAAAATAACTGCTTTTTAAACATTTAATCGTCAGACGTTCCCCTGCTTTTTTGTATCCAGAATAGCATTTAAACTTTACTGGTTAAATTGTTAAAAATGCGAGTGAAAAATTATGAAATTATTATGACAATGAAAAATTAGATATGCTCATGTTCCTTTTTGGAAGAATGGGTGGGTAAAATCTGTAATTGTTTTAACAATTTAATAATTTTTATTTCAAGTTGTACTGATTGAAAGAATTTATTTTTTGCTTGTATTAGAGCTTCTTAAATGACCTGATTTGGTAAAAAATGTGCAACATTGAACAACTGAAAAGCCATCTATTGGGGTTCATCCTGTGGATCACCAATGGATTAGTTTAAATCACTAGTTATGGTTTATATACCGTAGATAAATGTGTATAATACATAATGTGTGACAATAAATTAAGCATAATAAAATATATACAAATCTAATATAAAATGAACACATCACCTTTGTTGGGTAAAGAAAAACCTAGCAACGATTTTTTCTTTCTATATGATCAGTATAAAAAACATTATTCCAAACCACCAGACATGTCACACATTCCCCCAAATTGTCACTAAAATATTCCAAGAAATGCACTATGACAGAACTAGCAAGAAGCTTCGATAAGGTTGTCACACTGATGCACGATTTTGTTTTTTTCTTCTGAAAAAAAGGAGATGGGCAGAGGGCAGCCTGAGGCTTTTGAAAAGGGGAGAATTTCGCACTATTTTATTATAAAAAGGGTACAACTAGGCATGTTTTATTGCATTAAAAAAGGGGGAAAATTATTATTTGTTATCATACATCTCTCTATTGTTCACAGAATTCACAATATTGAAAACCATCAAATTAATTTGATTCTGTGTCTAAACTATGGCTTTAAAACCCTTAGAATTGACCCCATTCTTTTCTTGCCTATATATAGTGATCAAAGTTGACAGCTGTCCAATCATACATGCTTGTCTAAACATAATGTCCATCTGTTTGCCCATATCAAGGAAGTCAACATGCTTGATTGCATCACACCACAGGCCAAAAAAACTCTTGCTGCCATGATTTACACTTCAGTTGCATCAGAATTAGAGAATTGGTCCATTTTTTTTTTCCTCTGTGTTTTATTAATCATAGTTAAATTATTATGTGGCAATTTGCCAGGTACAGCTTTCGATGCAGAATAAACCTGTTGCAGAAAGGTAATGGTCTGGATAACATGACAAGAAGAATATGTATTAAATAAATTCTAATGTATTGGATAAATTCAGAAAAGGTAGATATATAGGGATATGGATGAAGTGTGTATTCATTATGAATGCAAGTACTTAAATTTTCGCATATCAAAAAACTATTAACATAACCTTTACACAGTAAGCTTCAAGCGCATTTGTGTAACCTTAAGTGAATAATATAATTAGAATCAAGCATAAAATTTCAAGCTTGAAGTGGATTATATGAAACCCGATAAATTTTGCCTAATGATATTTGGAATCGTAATATAAACCTGCCTTAATACCCCATGAAATTTTAAATGGAGGTGATAAATACTTGAACAGGATCAAAATCACAAAAATAGGGCCAGTATCCACCAACCATTCTTACCGTAAGAATTGCTCAAGTCATGGATTTCAATCCACAATATCTTCATAATGTATTGAGCTACATATCTGTAAGTTTGCATGACACTTTAACTTTGCTACTTTCAGCTTACCATCACATTGAAATTTCATAAATAAGCTTATTTTTGTTTAATGAAAATTGTGACTTGGGCTTAAGTAATGACTTAGGCTTAAGAATGGTTGGTGACTACAGGCCTAAGCATGAACTTTGGGTAATTTTTGTTTTCTTTTAAATAAAACAAAAAAACTGAACTGTGAGTGATACGAGGCAGTTGATTTGAAAGTGATGAAATATCCATTGGATCCAAGTTACTAAATTGAATTTCTAAAAAACAAAATTCTTAAGCACTACACAGTATGGGTTTGAGTCCCAGACAACTGAGAATTTTCATGCAGGGACTTGTTCCAGCTAACTTATGGAGTGCTGGTGGTTCTACTTAGGCATATGTCTGGGGTCTTCCTCCACCAATATCTAGCTGGACATCACCAATATGGCCATAATGGTGTTTTTGAGATGTATCAAGAAAAAGAAATAATAAATAAAAAGAAATATCTTGTAATAGTATGAATTAAATACTCAATACACCAAATATTACGTAAAAAATTGTAAATATGAACATTTTCACATGTTTAAAAGAATTGAAGCAAATTATATAGTTACTTTCTGTTTGCTGCTTCATATGTAAATAATTGTCATTTGTAGGCTAAATTAAATGTAAGGTTCTGATTTTAAGAATATTTTACAATAGGAAAATACGACACTGGTTGAAAAATCATAAGCAGTTCTCTAGTTTAAGTTAATTAATATCTAGCTGAATTTTGAGCTACCTGTGCTGTGTACAATTTGCTCATGCATACCAATATAGGCCATCTGTTGTATGTGAAGAATAGATCTGACCTTCTCTACCCTCCAGTGCTAATTATGGTTGGTCCATTTGCATTCAGTTCAATGCCCTGGGCTGGGCCATTATACCCAGGCAGTCAATCATAACATGCTGTGGCTCACTAAGGACAGGTCAAAGCATCACATGACCTTTGTTAGCCCTTAACCCCACTTCTACCCCTCAGGCTTTCATGAATTAATAATTTATTGAATAAATTAAGTTGTTAATTCAAAATCCACATTTGGCAGAAAATATGAAAACAATTTGGTATTAAACTGATAATTGGTGTAAATTTAGTTTAAATGCAGCATGTAGTTACACTTGGACATAAAAGTCCAAGTTTAATAAGTCCTAAAAACATGTTCTGCTCTGGTCACCCGACACTACCAAAAAAATATGCCTGACCCTATCGTATCCTTTTTTAGGTCGGTAAAAAAATAAAAATATTTTATTCATATTGTAGAGGTACGGAAATGAAAAGTTTTTGTTTGTTTACTTCAACCATTGTTGACCTGCATAGGAAATATTGACTTCTGGTAATACTGTAGTAAAAGTTTAGACCCACGATATTAGCTGAAACGAATGTAACACATTCTAACTGTTACCTTGTAAATTGTCAATCAATCAAGCCATAGGTTTTAGGAGCCAGTACGGTTTGAGCTGATTCTACCCAGGAATATTAAATGTCTATAATGGGGGGACAAAATCCTAGCTTCCCTACCTAATCCTGGAGAGCATGTTACCCTAACAACACACTTTTTTTAGGCCTAAAAAATTAAACAATAATTTCTTCCAATTCTTTCTACAGTTGTAATATTTTGCTATTTTTTACATTGTTCCTTTGATTATGTCATTTAAAAATTATAAAAAAAATGAAAGAAACCAGATGAAACTAGTCATGTTATTTATTGCTAAATTATTTCTATTGGATTATGCCGTGTATTTACAAAAGAACATGAAAGCATTTCTTTACTAGAATAATTTAATTTGAGAATATGGCCAACATAGTAAATGTTTTGTCCCTTTATATTGTTCAAAGCCTCACAATGTAAGGTGCACATAAAACATGAAGCATACAATAGTTAAGATATGATTACTTATTATGTTCATTATCAAATATTTATTTTTAAAGGTTAGTTGTCTGAAAATGGATTTTATTTCTGAATAAAGATATGTAGTGTAAATATGCAGGTGTGATGCAAATGAGACATTCCTTTTATTAAAGTGACAAATGAAAAAAAACTCTTTAAACAATATGTGACCATGTGAATTCTGTCAGTATTTTCTGCATAAATAGTTAATACTGGCTTTAGTGGTGGCCATAGAGTTTAGCCTGGTGATTTGCTGCCTCCACTATTAGGTTGGAGTAGCAACCCAGTTTGTGTATTGACCCTGAATTGGTTGGAATGGTGTTCTTTGTACAGTGAACACCCCAGGTGTGATCGTCCAAGCAGCACTACATGGTGAACATCAGAGAAGTAAATAGTCCATATCTGAACTACTGTGTGTAGGCCAGGCTGAACTACTGTGTGTAAGCCAGGCCATATAAACCTGCATACACTCTGGTCCAGTACTTTTACCTTTATAATCAATCACTCCTTGTGGCTTTCCCAACTGGACAAGGCTTTCCTTGCTGAAAGTATTGCAGGACAACTAACTATATACTCTCTGGCCACAGTTGTGGTGAATTCTATGCATATTTATGCATATAGCCTCCTTACCCTGGGACTCGGTAAAGGAAAATTCAATATATGACAAAGAGAACTTGACATGAATCAGAATAGTATATAGATCTAGCCTGTGTGTGTATTGTCTGTCAGCCATGTCCCTATGTAGTAATCTTGTTGGATACAAATTCGGCCTCAGGCAATCTTGGCCTCTCTCCAACTACTGTGATTGTACAACTGAGAAGTGCTGAGCTTCCCACTGCTATTTTTAAACACAAAAGTTTCTCATACTGAGAGGCACAGGTTGTTTGTTTTTGTTCAAGATTCATAGAAAATAAGTTGTGATTATTGCCCCTTTCAGTTTACTTGAGGCAAAATGATCCTTGTTACACTTGAAAATATAATAAATGCTTTGCCTTACGTTAAAGTTGTCTTCGAAATAAGTAAACAACTGTAACAATCATTGACCTTCACCTTCTTCACAATGTCTAGTATTGGTTTTGATCTGTTTAAATCAAGTACCACTGACAGTTATTTGTTTATGTATGTAAAATTTATACCTATGTTAGTATATATCCTCAAACATGATGTCAACTGTTGATTTTTTTCCCCCATTGATTTTCTTCCTTTAAAAATGTTTTTCTATGTCAGATTATTTATCTAGAGGTTTAAGTGCCACTATCATTGCTAAATGTTTTTTGTGTTTGTGTTGTTTTTTTCATGGCAATATCCTTTGGTTTGTCTGACAGACTTCTGAAATGATGATTTCTGTTTTCCTTCCGTTTCTAGGAATTATTTCATTTGGTATTAAATTTAGTATTCTTTGTTATTGTAAAATTTTGAAATGATGTTTGCAGTTAGTAAACATTGTTTCTAGGGCTACAAGCATTATTTGGCATACCTCACGTGGGTTCTGTTTTGCCTTCCTGAATTAATCACTGCCGTTAAAAAAAGGCATGCGACTGCAGTGTAGACCATCCCTGTGTGCACTGATATTGGTGCTAATGTCAAAATGTTCATCACATTTCAGTTGTTATACGCCCAAAACATATTTTTTTTAATTTAAACAATTATTTGTTATTTTTTTAGTTATTATGAAACTATTATGATATTAACGTTTTAAAAACTAAACCCATAATCTTATAATATCTTTGAAATCTTGTTTGTTAAACCTGATGTTATCATTTTTTTCACTATGGCAAAGTTTGTTATGATCTGAAAGGTACATGTCCTCTGACGTGGAGATTGCAGTCAATTCTGCAGTAAATTAAAAACGCGTCTCCTACTAGTCCAAAGAATCTGTTTTGTCACAAAATTCCACTCGTCCAGATATTTATTAATATTTCTTGAAATTCCGACAGGGCATGCACCCATTCACTATGCATAGCAAACATAATTTATGTAAAAGACATGGAAATATTTTTATTATTTTTTAATTATGCATTTAACTAATTAACTACACTTCAAATGATTTTTAACAAAAATAACAACTGGACATTCCTAATGTTAATCCCCACTGTTTTATGTATTTGTTAGAAATTAACTTTAAGCAAAAGTTACTTTATTTAAAAAGCATTATACAACAAATACTAAGTCGTCAATGACAAAAGACAAAAGGTTCTGTTTGTTCGACGTTAGAATTTCTCTTGTCAAGCGAGTCAGGCATGGGATTTCCGCGCCCCAGTTAGCAGCAATTATTTCGACACTTAGACCCAGTTTTGAGTACAACTACTATTAAAAGTATCCCTTAAATGTGACCACTTATAGATGAAAATATTGCTCTATAGATTATGGAAATCATCAATTTCAGTATATTGCCAAACCCTAAAAGCTAAAACATTAAAAAAAACTTATAGTGTGTTGTGAATTTTCTGCTGTTGGAGAGGTACCCCTCCCACAAAAGCAACCGAAAACTATTTTAACTAAGTCACTGAATACAGTAGTCAGTACACTAAATACATTACTAGAAAGAATTTTTGAAGTATAAATTCCTTAGTGTACTATATTTGTTATAACTGCTACAATATGTTCATTATTAGGTTACTATATGCCATTTGTTGGCTACAACTACACAGAGGTAATGAAAACTCTGCTACAAAAAGTGTCCCCTGCAGGAATCTGGCAGATCTGGATCATCATTTCTTTAAATAAGCCTTATTAAGGTGTGCTAAGCAGAGCTAACTTTAAATCAACAGAACAACATGTATGGTTGTTTGTTTGGTGGACTAAAATTGTTGTTTTCATAACAACAAGCCATATATATGATAGGGAAAACCCTGAAGAGAAATTCTGCAGCATTTTATAAGTCACTTTTTGACCTAGAAAATATTTCAAGGCCTGAGCTGTTTACTTCTTCACACTCCCAGGCTTTAATAAATGGGGGCATTTACCACAGTTATTGTTCCACTTTTTCACAGGTTTAACCCCTTAACTTGCTTAATTTGCTTGGAAACTGTTTCTGCTCTTTGCTTGCAGTTTCCAGCAAAAACCACAACAAACTAGATAAAAACTCTGCAGCAAATAGTGCAAATCTTAATCAGACTGCTACCAGGGAGTAGACTGGTCTGGATCTACACTAT
The DNA here is from genome assembly GCA_007844125.1 of Sinonovacula constricta. Classification (NCBI taxonomy): domain Eukaryota; kingdom Metazoa; phylum Mollusca; class Bivalvia; order Cardiida; family Solecurtidae; genus Sinonovacula; species Sinonovacula constricta. The sequence goes on along the minus strand of CM017569.1, from coordinate 31,792,332 downwards.
TTGCTGAATAACACTTATAAATAAAAGTTAAGTCTTCACAACACCCCTGCTGAAGGTCGTAAATCCATCAGTATCCTGCTGTTTCTCCAACATGCTGAGAAATGTCATTAGACCAAAATTATCATTTGATGCAACTGCCTCAAGAGATACTTGGGTGAAGGGAGGAAAGCCAAAAAAAGCTGGGACAGAAATTGATTTCCTCCCAAAGTCTGATGTTGATGTCCTCAGACTCCTATGATATGCTAAACAAGTTGGAGAAAATTGGGAGAAAGAAAGCTGTTCTTTCTAGTGACATTCTTTAATTCTCCTCCGGAACAGGAAGCTGTGGAACTCGCACACTCATTTGAACCACTTTTAATATGGGTAAACAAGCATGTTGGTAAAAAAATATGTGTTATAATTATTTTATGCAATTAAATTCGATCTTTCTAACATTTTTTTTTTAAAATTGAAAATAATAGAAAGGTAATTTTTATTAATGACTTTGATAAACATATAAGTTTGATGATTGTTATTGCTGTTGCTGTCTGTATTTTCTGTACAATCCTGTCCACCTCATCAATTGCAGACACAACATCCAAAGAGAGTTTATGATCTTGTTCATTACAAGGATCTGGCTCTTTTTTCAGCTAACTGGAAAAAATAACGGCCATTACATTTTTTTTTTGCTTAAAATAAATTCATATCTGTTAATTATTGAATTATTGAGTTTATGCAACCAGATTTAAAACAAAGCAACAAAAAAAAGTGATAGCCATTATGTTTTCCATTTGTCTTAAAAAGAGCCATCTGCCTCAGCAGTAAATATATCTTCATTTTAAGTTTTCAAAATCTGTTTAATTAGCTCTATCAGGTCACTGTGGCCATTTATTCATCAGGCCTTTGATTAAATTCTCGTTTAAGACCAGAGTTCATCATTGTTGTCAGGAACTGAACCCAGTCAGAAGTCACCACATCACCTGGCTTTAGGAGTAATTCCAGTCTAAGGCTTAACACCTTTCATGCATTTAGATTGTAAATACTAAACAACTAATATAAATAACCATCTCTGCTACGAACATCTACATTTTATGGAATAAGTCTTTTGATGGTGCCAATCATGCAGCAGGGTAGTGGAATTTTCAACTCCTTGGCAAGATTTTTTTTCTTAGACAAGAAACAAGTAAGCCAAGGTTAACAATGCAGCTTGCAATTATAAAAATGTCATTAATGTAGCTGGCACTAACAGGAATTCATACTTTTTTTTTGCAAGGTCTTGTTGAAACATGCTAGTTCTTTGTCTTGAACTGATTAGCTCATATTGTAGTAACTAATCGTTCTATGCAGAAAAATACAGATATTTAGTTAGTTGAAAAATGATCTGTTGGCAGTCTTGTTTTCTGGTTGCTCTCTTGCTGTTGTTCATCAATATTTGGCACATAAGTTATCTCAATGCATGGCTTACCTAACAACAGTTGTCTAGCTGAGTAATGTCTGCTAGCATACAGGTGTTGGCAGCTGTTGTTTCTGTGCAACTCTCTGCCAAATCACTATCATGTGGTAGAACTATGATGTTCCAGTATAAGGAAAATTCTACACCTATTAATTCCAGCTGCCATTATATGGGTCCTGATGTAAGAATGATAAAATAATAAAGATACCCCATCCTAATGGTGTTGTTTTAATAGACAATGTCAGATTGTACAATATATTCATATATTTGTGAATTAAGAAAATCTTTTCATTAAACAGACCAAAAATTTTTTTTCTCATTTAAAATGTATAAGAACAAGTATAGCTACAAAAGCTGATATTGTGAACTGCCATGCCATGTCATCATGATCATCAGGGACAACAGTAGCTGAACATGCAGAACTGTCTGTATCTCTCAGATGGTCCCAAGTGACAATTCTATGTACATGTTTATTGCTAGTGTGAATTGTCTGGCTTGTGTCCCACTGCTGCAGATCTGCTCTTCGACTTTAAGCATGATCACTATACTCAATAATTACCCTATCTTCAGGCTATATAAGTGATTTTATGCTTAACCACTCAACTTAATGATAATATCCCTTAGCTTCTACGTTTTCATTCAAAACCCATGCTCAATTCTTAGGTTTTTTTTCTTCTTTAATATAATATATTACCGGTAAGGGTTGAAAGACTGAGCAGCAAATAGTGTTGATCCTGTTGCTGGGAGCTGGCTGATCTGGATATACACTATTTGTCTTTGCTTTATAAATACACGAATGGCCAGCTAAGAGGTATGAAAATCAAAATACAGTACTGCTTTTGCAAAACATTACCATGCTCATCTTAATAAATAAAAAAATTGCTCTTTCCCTAGTCTGCCACAGATAATATAACTCAATTCACGCTCTTTGGGGGATTTTTGTGCTTTATAAAAGCTGCAAGAAAAATTGGTGTGGGGAGGAAACAAGAAAGAATTATTTGTTACGAGAACAATTCACTTTGGCTGAAAGACAGCAGGGACATGAGCTGGTATTGATTGTGAGCATACAGCTTGTTGTGGAACCTTTCCTGGCTGCCAAAGCTTGCCGGGTTGGCTCTGGAGCCTCTTCCCATCTGAACACATGAAATCAGGTTAAACAAATCAATACAGAACATTGCCTTTCTCTTCCCCGTTTCTCCGGATGATGGTGTTTTCTTGAACTCCACTAAGAGCAGGTGGTGTCACTGGAATATCGCATTTGAAATTTAAGTTTTTCACTTAGTCACAATGCATTGCACATCATACTTCATGTCTTACTTTATATTTTAGAAGTCTTTTTCTTTTAAACAAATTAATGATGCTTAAGTTGCTCAAACTTTTATTTTGGCTACAGGCTTGTGCTTTATTTTTTATGTACTTTTTCAGGCAGAAATCAATAAAATGTCCAATTTTTATGCAGATTCACTATATTCATATTTTTATTGCTGGTAGTTCTTCTTGGAATTTTGGGGTTGTAATTGATGTAGGTAATGAATCATAGAGTTGAAGAGTTGAACATTTTTGTATGTTTTTATCATTCAAAAATTCCAATAAGTTTCTTCCTTTCTTTTTTTTAAAATAACGATTTGTACATGTGATGTTGTGTTTATGTACTTTTTTTTTTTTTTCCAACTTGCATCGATCAGTTGTCAAATGCAGAGGCTGAAATTGTTTCACACTGATTTAACAAAGTTAGATAATTAAATTGACTTCTGATCATTTCATTTTGTAATCTTGTTTTCAGTGAAGTTTAATCCTTAAAATTAATGACAAAATGCTAATATAAATCTTTCTCAATCACAACTTGCATTAAAGGAGAAAGCAGCAACAGCCCACACAATATCAACTGCTTGAAACTTAAGAATAAAAAAAAGCAGCTTGCAGGCCATTTTATAAACTTAAAGGTGTACTAAATGTCAACTCGAGTGCTACATTATGAAAAGTAATATCTTCATGTATCATGAATGTCCCCATTTGATAAGATTGTGACTTTTTTTTATATATATATATATTCCACCAACACAATTTTGGCCACATTGGCAACTGCTACATGTACTTTATTATTATGATATAAGATTCAGTCATCTGACTGGTAGCACAAACGGTAGAGTTGAGCTTCGGCTCCACGTATGGCCATGACATACCAAAGTCATTAATAATGGTAGAGGTATAGCTCCCTTTAAAGCTCAAGTAAATATTAGGGTAGTTCCATGGCTGGTCCGGTGTCAGAAAAATGTGACTGGGTGTGGTGTCATGCCAGGTGTTCATGTCATGGTATACACAGTGAAGGCAGCACTGTATCTGCTTCAAGTGAACACCATCTCCAGATAACTGACATACTGTTGGTTGGACGATAAACCCAATAAACATAAACATCTGACTGGGAAGAACCAACTGTGCACTGCAGTTCAGATGAAAGAACTTCCCATATGATAGTTTGTGGCCCAACCAGGTCTTGAATCTGAGTGGTGATGGGCTGGAGTGTTAGAATTCAACGACTCAAAATGCGCAGTCATGACCTCCACATTTTAAAAATGCACATTGTAGCCACAATCTCAAGTTGCTATTAGTTATTAGACATTTTACGATGACCTCATTCAATGAGAATATTTCCAGTACTTTTATTTCTTATTTTCGAGATGGCAGTGATCTAGTGGCTACAGTTTCTGCAGTAAATACTGCGTCCATGCGGCAACAGTAAGACAAGATTCCATTTAAACCATGGTGAACTGATGGAAAATAGCCAGGTTGTGCAGTGATATTTTGGACAGATTGTTAGATAGCCAGACACAAGGGAACATTCAAACATAGGTTTTGTTCAATGTCAAGGTTTATGGTGTCCTCAAGACTTCAATAATTTATACTCTGGATAGTCTTATCAGAGCATCTTTTTGCTGTTTTATATATGACTGCTTAAAGAAATATACCGGCAAATATATGTGTGTGTGTATATATATATATATATATATATATATATATATATATATATATATATATATATATATATATATATGTATATAAATTTCTTTCAGCAGTCGTCAGGATAAAATCAAAGACAAGTTTGGAACTTTCCTCGAGGTGCTTGTGGGTGAGGGTTTCGTGTCACTACTTTGTAACTTCCTAGCACCTCACCATGTGTGTGGGTTGGAGGTCCAGTCTGAGCAAGAACTTAAATGTGGGGATCCCTTCCAGCTAATCTGCAGTGAACCGGTGGTTCTACCCAGACATCTGGGGTCTTCCTTCACCAATAATTAGCTGAACATCAACAGTATGACCCATAATTCTGCTGGTGTGATGTAAGATGAAAAAAAAAATACTAGAAAAAACAACAACGGGGACTTAGCAAGAGATACCGCTCTTGATCTGGAGCATACATGTAAAATGTATTAAAAGAAATTATTTTACAAGTAAATGCAAGTTATTACATCTGTGCTTTGGCAAGAATTTCAAATGTGAGCATGTTACTTTAATTTTAAGAAGAATCCTATTATTATACATAATGCAGATATGCTTTATCATGAAATAATTTTTTATGTATCTTGTAGTGAAAGAAAGCGATTTGCTGTAAGTATAATCAAGGACTACTTGGTTTCTCTCTGGTTTCCCTCCTGGTGTGTTCTGTTCCGGGATAGGGTTTCTGAGATAAACTAAACCAGAGATTGTTCTTTCTTCTGGCTGCTATTTTAGGAGGCCTGGCAAGACATTTCTTTTTCTCTCGGAGAGAGAGGGCCATCAGATAAACCAGGCAGGCACAAAGGCAGTGTTGTGTAATGGGGGCTATCTCAAGCAAGTGTTTCATCTTCTGTAATATCATGAAACCTATCCTTGCATACAATGTTGATGTAATCCAGGCTTACTGTCATTTGAATGTGACTAGAGCTTAAATTATTATTTGTCTTTAAATAAATTCCAGATAAATTTGTGCAATCAGCATCTTTTGTGCAGTGTAAGAACAGGGCAAAATGTCTGGTTAAAATACTTTCTTGAGCAGTTTTATTATTGGTAGTTGATAAAATTTAAGAAAATTATGTTTTGGTAATTTGTTGTAGCGATTAAGTATAAATGTGTGGCAATCAAAGTAGAAAAGGTACTTAATCAACTTGCATTATAAAATGAACAATAAATAAATCATTAGCTTAAAAAGTAAAATAGGTTTCTTAAAACAGCCCTTCAAATAGATTTACATGGCCTCAGATTGGAGAAATCGGTGCTCTTCACTTTTTTTGGAGTAAATTCAGACCTTGATATCATTTATGGCCAGTAGAGATTTCTTTAGAGTTCTCAGTAGAATCTCAAATTCAGAGTATGGAACTCAAAGTAGGAAAGAAAAGGTCCTGCTTTTAAAAAAAAAATATATATATAAAGTTGAAGTTCTATTATAAGTCATCCACTTGCATGTGTTTTAGTATAATGATAAATCTGCAAACAAAAATCAACACATCACTTAATTCTCATCATCTTGTTTAAGCAGTCAAAATGCCATAACACTGGATGCCCCATGGGTGGGCTTAATTGTCCTTTAAATCTTGGCATACATTGGAAAGTTTATTGAGGCCCGTTAACATAACTGCTGTTAACATAACAGCTCGTATAGGCTCATTTTTTGAAACACACTTTCTAACACTTTCTTAGTGAAAACACCATTCACACCATGTAGATAAAACAAACCCACCCTTGTGGTCTTTCCAGCAAGGAGAGGGTTAAAATATTTTTGATTTATGGAGAAATGAAGATATACTTTTATTCAGTTGTTGTATAGTGTTTAAAGTTTATAATTATTTCCCTTGTCACAAACATTTGCTCACCATTAAATATGTTTTTTTCTATGTATTTCAGGTGTTAGTGGAGTTTGATGATATAGATTGGACAAGGCGTGAGTGGGTTCGTGTCCATGATATATTCCAGTTATTTCTTGTGGAGCATACACTAGTTTGGGCTGAAAGGCCTGACCCGGATAAACCTCGTCAATCTGTTTCCTGGCCAGGACTGGTGAGTAGATTTTCTACAATGACTTCAGTTAGCAGTGATATATGGCTCTGACTCTGTTATCATTTATTTGTATTGATGTTTTTTTGTGTATTGTTTGTTATTATCTTCCCACCAACAGTCTTTCAGCTATCCGGAGAACGGTTTTATATATATTTATATATATATTTTAATGGCATTGTGCTATTTTAACTGGTGCCCATTGGTTAAATGGTGAAAAGATTAAGTGTCATTTTATCATATTCATATCCTATCATATTTTTCCTGTTTATATTCTCAAAGATACATACATGTTAATTGTTTTAAGTAAAATATTGCTGAAGCAATAAAACTTGTTATTGATAAAAAAAACAACTTGTCATTAAGTCTTCGTTTTAGCAAATGTATGTGGTAACAGTTTTTATTTCCTTTTTGTTTTTGTTATTTTTTTGTGCTGTTCTTCTTCATGTACCTGACTGTTCTGAAGTGTTCTACAGTTCACATTATTACACAGTATTTTAAAGTGTTTTTTTTTTTTTTTTAGTGAATTAAGGGTTGTTTACCCATTTATTCGTTGTACATGTGTATAATTTAAAAAAAATCACTAAATTTGGATTATTTATTGAATTTTTTTTATTTTATTTTTATACAAGTTTGCTCAGCATATACTTTCAGACCCTAGGCTAAACCAGTCTACAAATAAAACTAGTTGATGCATTGGGAAGGTGTTAAAAAGCATATTCATAAATGTTAGTCAATAGGCACCTACTCAGAACTCCTAAAATGTCTTTACATCGAAGTATTTCCCAAGTGTAACATGTTCTCGGATAAATTTCATTCCTTTCTTATAGTGACAAATATTTCCTTTTTTGATTGTGATAAAATCTAGGGAATGTATCCAGGGAATGTATCCATAAAAAATTGTTGATGTGGATTTTTTTGGAATTAAACTGAACAATTTCCTTGAAGCTAAAAATAAGTATTTAGATACATATTTTGATTTTCATTTAAAAAAACATTTAATCAGAGACCTTTGTTAGTAATTTTTCAAGATTAAATAAAATTTCTCGGTGTGCAAGTAGATAAAATAATAAAAATTCTTTTTAGACTCGGGACTCTTTTTTGCCATTTTCCATGGTATATATATCTAAGTTTGAATGGCAAGATCATCTTGTTGAGTTCACTCAACTTTGGTCACAGTTAAGTATGACACAAATGATTAAATCATGATACGTATGAATCAATTCATGTGTAAATGACTCCTGTCAATATTACAATTTTATCCAAAACAACCTACCAAGAGTATTAACCTAAGCCTGCCAAGCTCGTAGTGATCAGTCTTGTACAGAAAGTGTAGATCCTGGTCAGGGTCTGCATTGATTACTGCGGGAGTCTCTAGCAATATGCCTTGTAACCTTTAAACAGAAATTGTAAGCGAATAATCAAGATTTTGTATTGTTTATAAGTAAATGTAGCGTGATAAGGGTTGTGTCCTTGACATTTTGGTTGTGTTTTGTAAAGCTTACTGAAGTGTATCTCTAGGTCATAATTTGAATAAACTTCTGAGCTCATTTCAGCAAAGCCATTTCTTGGGTGTCATCTTTGATGTAGGTTTGTCAGTGTTGGTTTTATAATCTGGTAACTTGCTTTAAATAGGATTAATTCCCCCTTAAGTAATCTGCCTATTAGCAAAAATGTTAATTATACTGACTCGTTTTTGCTCATCTGTATCTGAATAATTTTAATAAATTAAATCACGGTGAAAATTATGTAAATATTTAGAATATTGTCACTGCAGTGACATACATGTTATTATGGCATGAAAATCCAGCCTTGCAACCCATGAGAAAAAATAAATCTTCACATGCATGGGATGTTGTTTTATTGGTATAGATGTATGACAACTAAATGTGCTAACAAAGTAGTATGCTATTTGTTATATGAAGATCTGTCAGCTGGATTTTTGCTTTACGTAGATTGTTTAAGGTCATCTTGCATCTCCTCAACGTCTGGGTTCAAGTCTCGGTCAGGGCGAGAACCTTCATGTGGTAAGGTCTTCCAGCTAACCTGCAGTGCGCCCATGGTTCTACCCAGACATAGGTCTGGGTTCTTTCTCCACCAGTAATTAGCCTGACATCGCCAATATGATCATAATTGTGTCTGTGTGAGTTAAAAACAAACATCTTGCATCCATCATTCTTAAGTGTAGAAATATAAGTTATTTTATTTAACCTTGTAAATTTGTATAATTATGCAGAACTACACTTTTTCTCATTTAATGTATCAAACATAGTACTGCCATGCCTGTTGATTATAGAAGAAGGACAATTTAAATGGTACAGGGTGTGCCTGTGGCACAGTGGTAGATTCTCTGACTTGTAACTGGTGTGACTGATTGGCTTCCCTCCATGCGGGTTTGAGTTCCATTTAGGGCGAAGGACTCACTGTGGGAAGGTCTACCAGCAGACCTTTGGTGTGCTGCTGTTTCTACCCATGTATTCGTTTGGGGTCTTTCTCCCTCAAAAAAGTTGGATGTCGCTATAATGATCATAACTGATGGTGTGATGTATTTCAAAGAAAGTCAAAAATAAATTTAATTTCATATTTCGCATACATCTTCCTGATGATCATATCTACTGATGTAATGAACAAATTCCAGAAGAGATTTTGTGGCCCTGGCTCAACTTGGATACCTTTTATGCATATAAATGCTGGTTTAAGCTTTGCATGCATAAATTAAATTGTACAAACACTTTGTCCTACTGAAACCATTTTAGCTTGACTATTGTATGCATGTTTAGTGATCCTAGAGTCAGTTTCATTGTACTTCTCCTTGGTTACGGAGTTTGATTGTTACTGCTGGGTTTGGTAAGAAATTTGGTCCTGGTTTTTGTGTAATACACGCAGGTTAAAGTTTTGTGCAAGTTTTTTCTTTTGAGCTTACATCATCTGTTTATTTGCACATGACTAGTTTTCTTTATTTTTTGGCAATGCAGATTTTGCTACCTTTTTCCTTGAATGGTGAAATTTCTTCTGGAATTAAGTGCCAAGACATCTTCCTTAACAGGGGTGCCTTGTCCAGGAAAAAAATGAATATTCACATGTTACAACCAGTTATTTATTCAACATCGTAGGTGATCAGAATGTTTGTATTTTTATTTTCCATTTCCAAAAGGGCTGTGTTTATCAACATGAAGTAAGGACATATAATTTCTTAGCTTCTTTGTGATAGTGAAAACATTTTTAAGAAGTTAGAAGGTCTTCCATAGGGCAATTACAATTCACCAGGAGATCTTATACGCATATTCCTGATACCAATGTATCAAATTGCATCCCTGAAAATGGCTGTTTCATTTGCATGAAATCTTTTCAGATTAAGCCAGTAATTATTACAAAAGTTGCAACAACAAGTATCTAAACGATTTTTTGTTTCTTTCTGAAAGTGTTCAAAGTGGTAACTGACAGTTTGGACCACCATTTCCTTTCTCAAATAACCAAATAAATCATCTGTTGGATACCGCCTTTAATATTAATGTTTATGACAGCAGGTCAGCAACAAATTTACTAAAACAATATTTTACTTTATATTATGGTTCAGGGGTTTTTTTCCTTAACAAACTGACGCCGATAGTCGGCGTCTTCCCCTAGGAAAACTTTCCCCATCGAAAATCATTTTTCTCCTTGTAGAGTGTAAAAATTTTATCAAAAAGTAAATAGAAGGATTAATGTTTAGTTTAGTTGAATCTGTTTCATCCAAAATCTGCACATTTTAATGAGCTTCTGTCTAAAATCTACGTACTACGTACGCACTATACCAAGTATAACATTTGACAAGTTTTACTAAATATAGACTCGCTACATCACGGACATTGCATCTTAGCAATCGGATCTCCTCAGGTAAATTCCGTCCTCGGGACAAACATCATGATTCCTGAATTTTCGATTATTATTGTCCCCAATCGACCTCCGATACATCACAAATCATCGTCCCGAGGACGGAATTACCCGAGGAGTTTAGATTGTACTTATAATAATGGGAACCAATTTTGATAGCGGAAACCAGATGAGCGTTTGTGTTTATTTCCGGCAATCGTCACATTTCACGATGTCTCACAATTTGAGAAAATTACAACAACAAGAAAATAAAACAATGCAAAAAATTCAAAACGAATTGATACGTTTTTTTTAAGACACCGTCTTCTAGTGAGCAGGGTAAGAAAGATCTCGACAATTAATCGGATGTGATCGAAATTGCTGATAAAAATGAAACCGAAACTAGCGGAAGTAGACAATCTTTATTGTGCGAAGAATCTCGTCCTGCATCAACATGTACTTGTAGTACATTTGTCAAATTTTGTTTACAGCAACAGTTGGCTTGCAATACTGCATCAGTTGCTGACTTCCCAATGGTTATTGAAAGTTCCAAAATCAAAAGAAACGAAAACAGACACTTGTAATTTCAACCAACACATTTACGAATCACGGTATACTTGACTATATTATAGTTCGTTCAAAAAAGGCTACATGTGCAAATAGTGTGAACTGTTGGCATCAAGAAATGGCATTAATGTGCCCTACGTTTAATGTGGTGCTGTGTTTAGTGATAATCCTTCAAGGAGACTTGAAACTCAAAATAACAGTGAAAGGCATTAGGCATCTGCTGAAAAAATACGCCAATGTTAGGTGTCATGTCTATGTTATCCAAAGGCTGGAAACAGCTGCAGGAATCAAAGAGACATGCCTCTAGTCTTTAGGCTTACTGTAACCCTAACATACTTTTTATACTTGTTAATGAAAGTTAAAGTAATATAAAGAAATATATAATACACTGAATTTTCCCCAATTTTGTATATTTCACGCGATGTTTCCCCTTTTGACCAGCGTCTTCCCCTGTTCCTAAAAAAAACCCCTGTGGTTGTTAAGTAGATGCTTTATTGCTGTTTTTCTTGCAAGCAAAAAGAACACAATACCAACACAACAAAACATGCAAAAGGCCACAAACAACAAACAAAAACAAATGCAAACAAACAAGACACTCAAAAGGCTCAGCAAAATATAGCATTTAAACAGGCAGCATTGATATCTTAATTGTAAAGAAATGCCTTTAGTTTTCTTTGTCTTTGTTTCCAGGAGCTTTCAGAAACACCAGCTGGTGTATAGGTTAGGTGGATATGTGTATATTATGTACAGGGCATAGAGAGAGGGGGGAATGTAGACTTAAGTGGAGGTTTGTATTGATCGAGCTTGCTAGTGGTGGCCTGGTTCATTGTTTATCCTGGCTCCTCTAGTACTATACAACTAGTAGTATGTACGTATATGCTGTCTGCAGCCTACACATGCCTCTCCTCACGCCCCCATGGGACCCTACTTGTGTTGGAACAATATTGCGACTTAGTCACACCAACAGAGTTATTCTTGTTGCCCTCTGCCCAAACCACACAAGCTTAAGGTGCTTTCAGCACTTTTCTCAAAGTTGAATGTACTTGTTTAAGCACATATTCTCTGGGAAAAAGGTTTAGCACGGGTGGTTCTACTCAGACATGGGTCTTCCTCCACCAAAAAGCTGGACATTGCTATAATGATCATAAATGGTCAATGCAATAAATAAAGATAAAAACAGTTGAATACTTTAAGCACACACACATATATACGTTATAATGAATGGAAGTTACCTTTAAGCGTTTCAGATATACAAAACACCAATAGACACCACCAAGGGGTTTATATAAATATGTCATTAACAAGGGTTAACATAAGACATACACACTCAAATACACAGTCATGTAATGCTGTTTTGTCATGCGTAGTAGTATACGCATTCTGGCACTTCCACGAAAATGGCTGTGACTTCCAAAAATAAATACCTGGAAGTGTGGATTTCCGAAAAAAGAATTCTAAGTCGAAGTGCTGTTTCGTAAATTTAAGTCCCTGTTTGGACAGGGACTTAAAGTGGGAAGACCCAAGCGACCTGCAGTGCAGTGGTGGTTCTACATAGACAATTGTCTGGGGGTCTTCCTCTATTTATATATCTGGATTTCACTATAATGACTATGTGACACTTCATGATATTAAAATAACAACAAAACAAAACAAAACAAAGAAAAAAAACACAAAAAAAACATAAATATAAACCGATCATAATTGGGTTATCAAAAAAAATTTTTTTCCAGGTCTGTATATATTTTTTATATTCCTTGGGGGTGCCTTTGGCTGAGTGGTTAGAGTCGTTGACATATAACTTCACATCCCCTCATCGCATGGGTTTGAGTGCCAGTCAGGGCGAGAACCTTCATGTGAGGAATTTTCCAGCAAAGCTGCGGTGCAAAAGTTATTCTACCCAGACATAAGTCTGGGGTCTTCTTCCACCAATAGTAAGCTGGACGTCACCAGTATACCGTAATTGTGTTGGTGAAAACAGAAAACAAAACCGGATCTGGTAGCGCAATCGGTATAGCGTCGGCTCCAGGTAGGGGAGGCCCCGGGTTCGATACCGGGCCGCGACGTACCATAATTGTAAAAAATGGTAGTGGTATAGCTCCCTTGTTAACACTGAAGCAAATACAAGGGTAGTTTCTTGCCTGGTTGGCCTGGTGTAATGTGACTGGGTGTGCTATCATGCCAAGTGTTCACGGCATGCTATACACAGTGAAGACAGCACTATAGTCCTATAAATAAGACCTATCATATGATTTTTCACCTTAAACATTTATATTTATTAATGTTTACAGTTTCAATTTTCTGATATGCTACTCATATGGCCCCTCTACAGAACCATGAAGTACCTAGTGCAGCGATTCAATGCAGTGTTTTAAGTGTTATTTCAGAGAATGGTCAATGTCAGGTTCTATAGTTAAAAAACAAAACAATTTTCAACAACAATATAAACATAAATAGTTGACAACTTACAGTAATTTATGAAATAGTTCCCTTTCTTTCATCGATTTAAATTCTACACATTTGAACAGATGTGCTATTATAATCAATGGGACATGGATTGCATAAATGTTACAGAATGTTTTTCTAGACAAGTCATTTGCTCCATGCAATTTGAATGGAGCCATCCAAAGCATTCCAAATTTATTAAATATTTCATGGTATTGGTATAATGTAACAGCTGCTGAAAGACTGTGGGCAAGAGTCCAAATCTCTGTTCCTTGTATTACAAAAAAAAACATTGATTTCTATATAAGCCTATTATTGTATACCATTTAATACTGATAAATCATTGATTGGTGTATTTCTTTCCTATATAATTTAGATTTTATGTCAGCTGTGGGGACAGAAGTTAATTTAAATGTTGCTCCAGCGGTAGTGTGAAATCTGTAATATGAACAAACATGCCAATAGTCTTTTCAACACTTTCAGCGTTTTGATTTTCAATATGTTTTACCCATTATATGATAAGTAAAGCAAGGTAAAAAAACCAGTTGGCTTTTATTGGTATAAGACATATGTTGATCTAGCAGTTACTCTAATTCACAAAACACACAAGCTCTGATACATTTATCATTTTATAAACTTCAGATAAGACCCTGTGCCTGTTTTGGGACACTGCCTGTTTATTTGAAACCTTATCTTTTCAGACTATATTTAACTTTTATCCTGTCGAAGCTTTAAGTGATCAGGTTTAGGCAAATAGTATAAATCCTGATCAGCTAAACTGGTTTCTAGAAGCTCCCTGGTCAGGATATGCTCATTTTGCTTATAATTTTCTCTTATTAAGTGTTTAGTTAGCCTTGAATGTAGTTAATGACAAAACAGAATTTCTTAACACTCAGAAGACTAAGGGCTGCTGGCCCATATGTTTAGTTAAAGGTGGTATCCGATTGGTTGGACCAAAAATATTTTTCATTAAACATCTTTATAAATTATTGTTACCTGAACAGATCTCGTAAAATGCTGTTTAATGATGTCCTACACCTTTCAGAAAAGTGTACCGTAATGCCGCAATCGTCTTTGCAAACATTTCCTATCTGGTTCACTTTTCAGACAGGTGTATGTCATCATTAAACAGTAGTTTACACGAACTGTTCAGATAACATTGGTCTACTATGATGTTTAATGAAAATATTTTTGGTCCAAACTGTTGGATACCACCTTTAAAACATAATGGTTGGTGTATGGGTGTGAAGAGAGATGATTGATGACAAAATGTTAACCACATCACAACCACACAATTTAAATCATTATTGTGACACCCAGATATATTGGATGGAAAAGAAAACCTCAGGCAGAATTCTGGGTAGACCTTTCATACAGCAGGTCAGCTGGAAGACCATCTCACAAAATGTTTTTGCCCAAAATGTGCCAGATTCAAATAAAGGTTGTAAAGATTTAAAGGACTGCAAGCCCTTAACGCTACCCACTCTGCTTAAGTGCCCCCTGGTGACAAATTATAGATCCATGGCAAATTTAAGGTTTAAAATCATGTTTAGCAAATGCAGTGAAATATCTACCCCACTTTGGTCTGAGATGTTCTATTTGTTCATGATTGTAATATACATTGCTATGACTTTTAATTCTGCAGTGATGCAGAAATCCCTTGCTCGACTTGCCCGACATAGGACATTCATTCATTGTCGGACATGTGGAATTTTGGTTTAAGTTATGATACTTTTTGGTGAAAAAAAACTTTCATTTAAAGACTTTTTTCTAACAAATCCATAAAACATAGTGGGAATCGACATTAGGAATGTGTTTGATAAAAATTATTTGAAATGTGGCTAAATGCATATTTAAAGAATAATCAAACTAATCCAAGTCTGTTATATGCTATGCATAATGAATGTATGCATGTCCTATTGGAATTTCAAGAAATATTAATAAATATCCAGACAAGTAGAATTTCATGACAGATAAGTAGAATTTAAAAGCCAACTTGCCCTTTGACAAGTAGAAAAAAAGGATTTCTACACCCCTGATAACAGTTCATTTGAAAACTCCTACAGTGCTTTGTAAACAATAATTAATGTGAGGTATAAGTTACCAAGTATTATGGCAGTTCTCTCGTCTTTTTTGTTTGTAAATATAGAGAAATTTGTTGGTGCGGTTAGAATAATGCACTTAAAAACACTGATGTGTATTTTGTCAGATATTATCTTCCCCCCTTTTAGTCAAGGTTACTGCATAATAAAAATTGTATGCATTTTAAGATGAAAATTTGAAACCTGCTACTGAGAGAGAACACCTTTTGCCAAGTGTGCCTTTAGTATCATGTTGCTTTCTAAAACGATGATTAACATTGTTTCTATATTCAGCTGTAAACTTTGATAATTTGCCTAAGTAATAGTAATTTGTCAAAATGATTGATGAGAAAGGATGCATTGCCTATGAATTGAATTTTTACACATTTCTATGTTTTTTAGCTATATATAGTTATTCAAATTGGGAGTGCCCATGGTGTAGTAGTAGGGTCGTCGGTTTTTAGCTCCTCTGAGTGCTTAGCTTCTAAGTGCATAGGGTTCGAGGCCTTAATATGGGACCGTCTTCAAGTTGAACTGAGGTCGCGGTTGGTTCTACCTAGACATTTGTCTGGGGTCTTTCTCCACTAAAATAATCTTAATGTCGCTATAAATGATCATGACAGTAAATCAGAGGACCTGTTTCATTTCTGCAAGAGTTAAGTAAGAATCAGTATGCAGGCGTGTTGTTGTTTTTTCTAATAGAAGATGGGACTAGCTGGGGCCTTTGAGAAGGGGAAAATTGGGCAGCATTTTATTAAAAGAGGGGAAAAGATGTGCATGTTTAACTTTTTATCTCTATTTTTTTTCTGATTGAACTCCTACTGTACATTATCATTGTCCAGTTCACTCAAGGCACCATTGACAAAATATGTGCGAATATATATTTTTTTTTCTGTCTAAAGAGTAGGAGAACATAATCTTAGTTAAAGTATTGTTTGATTTTTATTGTTTTCTTTCATTCACAGATGCCATTCAATGCCAGACAAGCTTTAATTGTTTAAAATTAGAGAGTAAAATAAAATGAAAACCGTTGCTATCCTTGTTAACTTAACCTTGCTCGGCTCTGTACCTAAGGCTAGTGAACATAAAGATAAATATAGACTTGTTTGCATTTTTAAAGGCGGTAACCAACAGCTTGGACCAAAAATATTTTCATTAAAGATCATAATAAATAATAAATCATTGAATAAATTTCTCAAAATGATGTTTATTGGTGTCCTACGTCTCTCTGAAAAGTGAACCATAATGTCACAATCGTCTTTTCAAACATGTATTTCCGAGCCACACTGCATAATTAGCTATTTTTAGACTAAGAAAACCATATGACCACTTATGTTTTAGCTCATCACCATCATCTGTTGTGATGTTGGTGTCTATTTTTAGCAGGATTCCCAATCGTTCTTATTTATAGATTTGAAAAGAATGAACATTTAAGTATTTATTAACGAGTTTTACTGCCCTGTAATTGAGATACTGTTGAAGATAGCTTAGACTAAAGTATGATGTTTTTCTACAGAAATTATGCACAAAAACTCCAGAGGTCAGCTATTGTTACATATATTAGATAGAGGCAAACTGTCGGATACCGCCTTTAAAGCTTTTAAAACGGAAAAGGCAACAGCCAATTTTCGAATCTCAACTTTTTCTGCATTGAATTATTGAATTTTATCGGAGGGGAATTATCATTTTTAAGGGAAAAACTAGGCTAATTTTCCGGGGCGAAGGGGCCTTTAAATGGCCCCCTCTTTATAAGGATTAAAAACAACAACCTGGACTATGGGTTATCAAATGTGACAGGCTAAGTAAATTGTGTACATAAACATGTATGGCAGCTCATTGTTGATTGTGTCTGTCTCATGTAAGGATTGTTCTGAATGGTTCAGATGAAATCTTCAATCAATATCATTCTGCAGCCTGCAACAATGTAGCCTAACTGGGCCAAGATTTGATTTCTTGATCAATCAAATTCATTGTTAAGGATGCAGAAAGGATTCAACAGTCCATGGTTGTGAAATATTGACAAATTGGCAAAACAACAATAATAATGTGTGCTATGGAAGGCTTCATGAGAAAATGCAATCACTCTCACCAAAGGGATGACACTGTGCACTGATGAAGAATCCAGTGGACTCATTTGGCTGCAAAACTTGTGTTCTTGATTGCATCTTAAAGATTGAAGACATTATTTCAGGGGATGTGAAAACTTCTGTCACATTTCCATATGCAAATAATACAAAGAAGAGGCCTCAAGTTAATGACCACATGTTTCAGGGAAAGGCAACAACTTGTACAATTTAATTTCCTATTAACAATATTTGTGTACACAATGGCACACATGTTTTGAATCTTGTTTAGTGGAAGAAGGTTACATAAAACAGGATATGCACATTTTTTTTATTAAGCTTGTCTTGAACATTTAAATAGAGCCACTGATTCATTTGTATCATAAGCTTTTCCTGCTTAGAACGAATTGATCAGGTTTACATTGAATCTGGTATCCAACAGTTTAGACCATTTTTTCTCTCATTGAACCATATAAATTATCGTTACCTGAAAAAACGCTGCAAAATGCTCTTTATTGATGCCCTACATCTATGTAAAAGGAAAAGTAAAGCGTAACACCCTACTTGTCAGTACGAAAATGTATTTTCTCTCTGAACTACACTGCACAGTTAGCTGTTTTTAAACTTAGAAGTTGCCCTTCATTTGTAGCCAATCAGAAGCTATGAAAATTCAAATTCCTCAGTGATTTATTTCAGTAGAACTCCTTTCTATTTTCTATTTAACAATGAACAAAATAGATTGATCCATTTTACTAAATGGTTATTTTCAACTGCACATCTGCAACAAACCACACATTCTGGCTTGACTCCTTCCCTTGTGGTGACAAGTTTGAACAGGTCAAGACGATTGACAGTTTGATTCACAGTTTTATGGGGCGGATTACATGTCATTTTGGTAGAACAGGTAATAGTGAGGCGGGGACTTCTAAGTCGGATAGAATCTATTAAGATGTTTCCAAAGAAAATAGAAGCCTGCATTAATTGTTGTGCTCGTTTCGGCTTCCCTTTTCTATTTGTAGAAACGTCTTAATAGACTCTATCCTATACAAATAAAACCATGTGTATACTTAATTTAGAGGTCACTGTGTCACACAACACGATCATGCGTATAAGCAGGTCTGACATTGATATCTATTTTTAGCTGAAATCTCCATTGTGCTATTGTATATATTTGGAAATAATGGACATTTAAAGTGACATATTTCACAATTTTTACTTTATATGCATTTAAGTAATGTTGTATATTACTGTTTTACTGTAATATAAGGTATAAGTTAATGCTGCAATTATGCACAAATTCCCAAGAACAGGGGTAAGATGATGTTACATGTATTAGTTGAATGCAAACTGTTGGATACCACCTTCAATTGTGTGGATGCAGATCATCAAAGTCCTGCTGGGAGTTGATTGATCAGGATCAACGCGTTTTGCTGCTAATTTTGTTTCAGTATGTCTTGTTGCGCAAGCATGTAATTGTTAGCAAATATTTATGAATTTAGAATGAATAAGTAACAAATTAAGCCAAAATAATTTTATATATTTATGCAAACATTTATTGCATAATGTTGTGTTTTTTTTTATACAGAAACAAATTTAAATGTCTCTTTTTATGTTAAATTTCAAAATTTAGGTAAAAACAACATACGTTTTCCCTAAAAATAGCACAATACAGTTGTCTATGGCCGATACTATCGGCGAAAGTCTCTGCGATCAGATTAGTCTTAAGGTCAATTTTGGTCTGGGGAATAAAGGGGAAAACTTTATTTAGCATGGATAAGATGCACCCCCCACTTTTTTATCATAATTTGGGGCAAAAAAATGCGTCTTATCTATAAAACTTTACGGTACATTGCGAGCATCCTAGAAATCACAACCAAAGTATGTCCATTTTCTTTTTCTATACTGGCATAATTTTAATATCGATATGGGCAAGAACTTCTATATGGGGAGGTCTTCCATTTGACCTGCGTTGCATCAGTGGTTCTACCTAGACATAGGTATGAGATCTTCCTAATTAGCAGGACGTTGCCAATAGGACACTTAATTTGTTGGAGCAAAAGTTTGCATTAGATTTAATTTCTTCCTTTTCTATTATATCACTTGTTTCTGGAGGTTAGGTTAATTTTGAAGTTGTGAATGCTTTTTACCATTCCCTTATTTCGTGTGCTTTTTAAAAGTTCTCTTGTTTTAGTTTTGCTTCTTTAAACACCTGAGTCAATCTGTAAGTTGGTTTTGAATGTTTTGTTTGCAGTCAATACAAGGTGCTCATGTTGAATACAAAGAGATCTAGGCTTGAGCTCTTATCTGGTTCTATCAAGACACAGGCCTAACCCAGGACTGCTCACATGATCTACCCTTCATTCACACATATTTCTGAATGGGTCATACATAGCCTGTATTGAGTTTCAGAAAAGCATTCAGCTAACACTTAATACCCCCTCCCTCAAAAATTAAAACTGTGGGAAGGTTTTCCAGCTAACCTGAGGTGTGCCAGTGGTTCAACTCCAGCTGTCAGTCTGGGGTCTACTTTCAATAGTAATTCACTACATTGCCAATATGACCATGATTTTGTGTGTTATGAAACAAACCAACCAAAAAACAAAAATAATAATAAAAAAATGATCCTAACTAAAGCCCCAAAAGAGAAAATATTTGTCATGTCAGCTACTTGATATTTTTGATGATTTCAGAAACCTGAGGGTTTTCACCAACAGCATGCACATTTTCTTACACCCTCCCAGACATATTTTCTTTCATTTATTGGCGACGCGCTGGAGCGCGATGCCTATATATGGAATGCTCACTGAAATTTTGCACATGGGGCAAGTTTGCTGTGCGGACCTTACCTGATAAAATACGGGTCCTTATTCAGTAAAAAGCGTGCTTATATTATTTTATTTATTTATTTTTGTGTTTATTTTTGTGTGTCTGTTTCTCTCAACATAATTTAGAAAAATACTATACGAACAATAATTATTTGTGTAATGTGAGGCTGCTGCACATGTGCAATTTCTGCTTGTATACTTTAGTTTTATAGTTAATAGAATAATTTTGCGACTTTTTTTTCTACATATGTAACATCTTGAAAAAACCTATTTCTCAAGATTTATAGTATACTGAAAACTTTCAAATAAAAACCATTACTTTTCAAACATGTCTGTTTCCCTTTTCCACATTTTGTGTCGCCTTTGAAGCTTTGCATCAACGACTTTTCTTGTACAGGGTGGTATATTCCTAGTCATAAGCTCGAAGAGTCTAATACGACATATATTGCGATTGCAAGGGTTAAAGAAACTTGTGTCCTGCATTGTAAATAATTGCAATGTAGATTAAAATGAATGGCTTTGAATATGTTCGGGGTATTAACAAATGTAGCATGATCAGGTTTAAATCAGTGAACCCCCAGATGAGCACTTGTTTAACCACCCACTGTTTGTCATTATATGAAGATCAGTTTTTTAGGGAAAAGGTTATCTTTGCTTTCAATTGTTTGGACAAGACTCGAAATTGTTAAATCTGGCCTTATTAAAAGGTTAGACAGGCTACTCTATGGTTGATGAAATTTGTGTTTAAATATGTGAATTACCAACATGAACGCCTTTTTGAATCATAAGTTATGATTGATGTCATTAAAGGCATGTATTTAGTAGTTTCTGTCTGGTGTATTATGTAAACTTGGTAAATAATCTGATACTAACATCTTTATAAATTTAGATTTTAAGAAAAAAGCGACATTTTTCAATGTCTTCATGGGCTGTTCTTCATTAAGATATAAACCTTTTTTTTTTTTTAAATTTAAGTTTTAAGTAAACAGTTTAAAAGTAAGAAGTACCATAACTGTAGATAATTGAGATCAGCTAAATTGTGGTTATGGAACACGTATAATCGTGTACTTAAAATTTGTAGTTATTTTCTATCTGTTTATCAGATAACAAAGTATCAATTAAGTTTTCTGAAAATATTATCTCTATTCTCAAACCGCCACATATCTTTTTTTCAGGAACATAATATATTAATCTTCCCATTATTAATTTACACATTCAGATTTGCGGTTCTTGTCATTTGTAAAAAAAAGTTATTCTTTTACCCCTTGACATTGCTTCAGAATACACCACACAGGTTTTCCAAGGGGAAAACATTTGAAGTGAATTTTCTTACATTTTATGCAAGATTGAAAAAAAAAAAAAAGCTAAGCATAGTAATAGATCAGCCAGTTCCTTTAAAGAGCCTTCTTCTGATAATTGTCTGCACTTTTTGGTGCCCTGTCTATAGCAATATGACTTAGTTACCTTTTTATTTTAATAAATTTTAGCAACATAACGAAGCATAACTATTGGTTATTTAAAAATTGAGCTGGTTTAAGGGAAAATGGCTTAAGATAATAGTGTGGAGAGGAAACAATTCTCAGCTGGCTAAGAATGGTTGACAATTGGCAAGCTGTTCTTTCAGTTTCTTACGCAGATGGTACCTTAGATATTGCAGACCATTTCGTTCATGCTTTCATGATCGTCAGCTGTGTTTCTGTCAATATTACAGAATAGTTTTGTGATGATAATGAGCTGGGCCTGTATTCACAATGCTTCTCATTAATTTCCATTTCCTTTTTATTTTGTCTGAGACAGCTTTTTTTTCCACCTGTCTGAAGAAATTTAGGCTGTATTTATTGAAGTGAATAATGTATTGTAAATAGATCTGGTATTTGAAGGAAAATAAATTTAAAAAATTAAGACTTTGATTGTGCACATGGACATGTTAATATTTCAATACATGTCATCAAATTACAGCTCAGAGGTTCAAAAGAATGAAAGAATAAGAAACAACTTTTCGACTCAAAATGCCTGTAAGCGTTTGATAGCCCTAGAATAACATAACCTCACAAAAACATATTCCCTTTTATTTTATCAGATCATAAATATTTTTTTTAGATAATACCGTTATTCACAATATGTGAAACTTTTTTCTCATTTTGCGCTAAGGATGCTAAGAGTTGATAGAATTGTGCTTAGGTGGCTAAAAGTTAGTATTATTATGCTTAGGAGTCTACGAGTTGGTAGAATTGTGTGTAGAATTGGTAGAATTGAGCTTAGGAGGCTAAGAGTTGGTAGAATTGTGGTTAGGAGGCTAAGAGCTGGTAGAATTGTGTGTAGAGTTGGTAGAATTGTGTGTAGAGACAGTAGAATTGAGCTTAGGAGGCTAAGAGTTGGTAGAATTGTGTGTAGAGTTGGTATAATTGTGTTTAGGAGGCTAAGAGTTGGTAGAACTGTGTGTAGAGTTGATAGAATTGTGTTTAGAGTTGGTAGAATTGTGTGTAGAGTTGGTAG
This sequence comes from Sinonovacula constricta, assembly GCA_007844125.1. Classification (NCBI taxonomy): domain Eukaryota; kingdom Metazoa; phylum Mollusca; class Bivalvia; order Cardiida; family Solecurtidae; genus Sinonovacula; species Sinonovacula constricta. The sequence continues at coordinate 31,769,549 of CM017569.1, read as the reverse complement.
AATTGTGTGTAGAGTTGGTAGCATTGTGTGTAGAGACAGTAGAATTGAGCTTAGGAGGCTAAGAGTTGATAGAATTGTGCTTAGGAGGCTAAGAGTTGGTAGAATTGTGTGTAGAGTTGGTATAATTGTGTTTAGGAGGCTAAGAGTTGGTAGAATTGTGTGTAGAGTTGGTAGAATTGTGTTTAGGAGGCTAAGATATGATAGAATTGTGTGTAGAGTTGGTATAATTGTGTTTAGAAGGCTAAGAGATGGTAGAATTGTGCTTAGGAGGATAAGAGTTGATAGAATTGTGTGTAGAGTTGGTAGAATTGTTTCTAGGAGGCTAGGATTTGGTTTAATTGTGGCTAAGATTGAGTCAGGAAAATTTCATATCTACCTGGTAGTTTGCAGCAGAACAAGCAACATCAAATATTTTAAGAGGGGATGAGTTTTTTGTATTAACAGAATAAGCAGTGATTACAATGTTGCTGTTCAGGGAAAAGCTGTCAATCTAACAGAGTTTAACTATTCCTGTCACAATATTTCCATGTATATTCCATTATAGGGTGTGAAACAAAAGAGAGTCACTCTGTTAAAATCATCAAATGGTCCAAGTAGTATGTCCAACGAACAAGATGTAAATTTATCTATAACATGCACCTCAAAATGAACTACCTTATACGTAAACCGCCATCTAGAGCACATAAAAATACAGCATCCTGAGAAAATTAGTGTCATGTCATGAGGTAGAGCTCACATATTCTGGTCAATTTCCTCAACCCTTAACTTTCTGCTTATCATATATCCATTACCCCTATGGAGTTGTATAGTTTAAGAAGGCTTGGTTTATCTAACCTCAAAACTATGTATGACTGATTTTCTACATAGGTTTTTATTGTCTCATATTATATCTACTGTTTCAAAGCAGTGAATACCTCATTGCTTGCAGCACTTTCATTTTATAAGTCCACTCATTGTTAACAAGCTACAGCTGTTGATTGTTCAAAACTACTCCAGTATTCACACTAGATTGCTTATTGTTAAGTATGATCATCAATACCCAACCCCATGGTTGTTTACCCACAACAGTGGCCTTGAAGTATAAATATAATATGTATTTATGAGAACAGATCACTGTTAGGGTGTATAAATATGCGACTGGACAGAACATTTATGTGATCTTGTTTGAAAATGGCCTATACAATTGTTAAAAAACAACAAAACAACTAACTTTTCTGTGGCTTCCAAGGTCACAAACTTACTTGCACCTTGGTTATAGAGCAGCTTAAATCTTAACTTGTTTTTGTGATTATAAGATACATGGAAGAAAAACAACAATGGGTATTAAGAAGGGATGATTGAAGATTATGTAGTCAAATTTCATTAAATTTTTTAAATCCATCACATATGATAATTTATCAGAAAATGTTACTGGATTTTGACCCTTTGTTATTGAGTTGAATCATCTGGCCAATTATCATATTCATATTTGGGGTTGGGGTGGGGTTGAGTAGGGGTGGGAGGAGTGGAGGTGAGAACGTTCATATGGGGAGTTTTTCCAGCTAACATGGCCTACTCAGACGTAAGTATTAGCTGCAGGTTGCTTATATTTTGTCAAGAACATTCTTAAACTTATATGCATGCTGCATAACCACTAAAGCTGCCATTTCTGTGAGACTGTCACCCTTAACTATTATTCGTCTTAGTTAGAACAATGCTGACTGGTCATTTGAATGAGAATAGCTTCTTTTGTCAAGACCATACATTTCAATAGACCGCACCTGGTAGTGCAATCGGGTAGAGTGTCGGCTCCAGGTACAGGAATCCCCAGATTCGATCCCGGGCTGCAACATACCAAAGTTGTTAAAAAAAGGTAGTGTTATAGCTCCCTTGCTAACGCTCAAGCAAATATAAGGGTAGTTCCACGACTGGTTGACCCAGTATCCCGATAAAGTGACCCGGTGTGGCTTCATGCCAGGTGTTTACGGTATGCTATACAGAGTGAAGGCAGCACTATGTGTGCTTGAAGTGGACACCATCTCCAGATAACTGAAATACTGGTGCTGGGACACTAAACCACATTTCATAGAAGCAGCAAGGGTTCACTGGAAGTAATGCCAGCCATTGAAATGTTTGCAAACAATGGTTGCATTAAAGATTCATACTACATTGACTATCTGATAAGAAGGCCATATACCAGCAACAGTCCCCTACAACAAATGTACATGTATTCACAATGATTGTTATCTTAAGATAACTAACTCCTCAATCCTTCATTAAAATACCTGTGGGAAATGTTGATAACAACTTTCAAACTGGCAGTGTGTATGTCATCGATCAAAGACTTCATCTAGACTTTGCATCATTTTATGCTCCACTTTTAGTAGAAAACAGAGCTCAGTCACAATTTGTTGTAAAATATTTACTTCCAATTTAGAATACCATCAAAAGGAGAACTAAAAGGGTTTTTTGCAGAGCAATGACCCTTTTGCGACTTAGCATTTATTTTATACATGTACTATCCAGCTCTGAGAAAAGTAAAGCTGTTTACAAAGAGCTCTCATTACTTCATATAACAACAATCATCCAGCTTTAAGTGTACCTTTCTTTTGATTATAGATTTTACAAATATAATTATTTGCTCACACAAGTTTACAGTTACAAGGAAGTGCTGCTGGCTGTATTGCTAAGATTCGGCAGCTAAATGCAGATTCTTACTTTGAGGTCAAGGCCATCAGTGGCCGAACGGCTTGAGTCATTAACTTGTAACTCCCCAGCCCCTTGCCACCTGGGTTTGAGTTCCAGTTAGAACTTCCATGAGTTGAGGCCTTCTAGTTTACCTGCAGAGCGCAGCTGTTTCTACTCAAATGTATGTCTGGGACTTTCTTCATCCAAAGGTTAGCTGGACATTACAAAAATGACCATATTTATGTCGATGCAATATAAGAGAACAAACAAATATCCTGAGGAATTGGATCCTAATTCTGATTCAACACATTGTGCAAAAGGATTTTCAATTTGTTTCTTGTATGTTAAGTGTTTAAAAAAAAAAGGAATTTTGCTTGAATGTTTCAAGTGCCTTTCTCGGGACTTGTTCTGTCAGCTGTACAAGATAACCAGGCTCAGATTCTTATTTTCAGCAGTGGATGGCCCCCATTGATGTCATGTGATTAATGCACTGCTTTGTGAAGTGAAATGTTATGAGACTTGCTGTTATGAATTACAACCTGAATCCTAAACAGTCTCTCTTCCTTGTAATGAATCAGCCTGTGCTTGGTGTTTTCTGTGCTTTTTCCATGTTGAAACAGATTAATTCTGATGGCTTTGACGATGGCTTTGACGTTCTTTCCCCACAAGATAATTATGGTAAATTCTGAGAAATTCCGAGAAAATTGGAAGCATGGCTAGTTGAATCAATATGAGCTTCCTTCTAACAGCCTGATCGGCTTTAAAGGAAATGGGTGACTTCTTCAGACAGGTTCCATTATTAAAGTTCTATAATGTGTTTGGATTCTAGTTATCTTGCCCTTTTTTGCTATGTATTATATGACAAGTGCTAGCAATTAAAATGCATTTGGACCTCTACTTTAAATTTTGTATTGCATGACACAAAACCATTATTGCGAATGCCTGTTTCTATTTTCCAAACTTTATGTAGAAAAAAAGACTTTACTGAAATTGCAATACAAGCTTAATTGACAGGTAATCATATATGTTTGGCTCTGAAAGAGCAGTCTTAGGTTGCAGGGAGACAAGACAGGGATAAAGTGCCTACTGTTAATGACTGCTTGCTTTCTTATATAGTATGTAACTTTAAGTCTGTTTCATTTATGAATAAATTTTTTAACTGTTTATTATGCTAACAGGGGTGAAAAATTTCACTCGTCCGCTCGTTTTTATGACTAGATATTTGGCAGGACGAGTAAGTTTCCCAATTAGGTCTTCTGCTATCTATTAAAAGCCACATAAACCAGTCTGAAGCGCCTAATTTGTTATCGTTTTGTCTGTTTTCCATTTCGATATACGTATTAATGACTGTTAAGTGTCGGCGTCCCATAAAAACCCCAAAATACAAATACTTCAATTATGAATAAGCCATACAAATCGTTTATTAGTTTTAATAATTTCATGCAGTGGCAACAATTATATTTGTGTCAAACTTAAGAGCAATAGTGCAGATCCTGATCATCCAACTCTAATATTGTTAATCAATACTTATTCAGCTGTCTTGGTGCATCGTTCTTCACATGTTCTTTGACACTTTGACACTTATTGTTTGGTCACGATCTGCACTATTTGCTTAAGCCTTATCATCATGTCCTGAGCAGGCTTAGAATTAACCCAGACTGGGACTCGAACCCACCTGGTCAGGTGCTAAGGAGTTAAAAACCTGGCAATTAACTGCTATTTATATTGTCTGACTTATATAAGTGCTTTTTTGTAATTTGTATCTACAAACATGTCCAAAGCTAGCCTGTGTTGTCTTCACAACAAAGTTGCTTTTAGAATTGAAGTCCTAGTACCCATATATATGTACATTTGAGATCGTTTGTTCAAGCCAATCGCTTTCATCACTCCGTGTTGACGTATGTACAAGTAATTTGCTTTCATTTATATTTTAGATGTTTTGTTCAAAAGCCGGTAACTTTCACCAAGTGTGTATATCATGCCTACCAATAAATTCAGGAAGTGTTGTGAATAATTATATCTGCTTTACCTGTTATAGTTGTAATTTTAATGTTGAAGTAGCATGCTCTTTGTAAGATCAATAAGATTCTTAATTAGTGTAGGGGCCTGCCATGGTGTAGTGGTAGAGTCGCCGATTTGTTTCTCCTCTGACTGCTTAGTCTCTCAGCGAGTCCCAGTCGGGGCTAAGGACTTAATGTGGGAAGGTCTTCCAGCTGATTTGCGATGTACCGTCGGTCCTACCCAGACATTTACCTTAGGTCTTGCAATCATAATTGGTTGCTGCGCTGTATTTCAAACAACCAAAAATAAGTGTTGTTATGGATTCTAGTTTTTTCATATTGACAATATCTAGACAAATATTGATGATGAGTGGACAAAATCCTTCTTGTAAAATTTCAATGGTGAATAAAACCAACTGTATATTTTCTGCACTTAGCAACATCTTTATATTTAGTTCACACATTTATGTCTCGCAAATATAATCGTAATAACATGGGATCATTTCTCCAAATCCAACTTATTTGACTTGTATTAATTTATAAGATGGATTTTGTCCACCTTGGAAAAATTACAGAGGGATTTTGTTCTACCTATTCTTAATGAGTGGAGGGGATTTAGTCACGAGATGGATTTTGTCCTACATCCAGTGTAGATTAGAATGTCCAGCCATTATCTATTTTGTTGGCACTGTTTATTGATGAACTCCAGTTTCAGTTGTTTAAACTAGAATGTTGTTTAAACTAGAACCACTCTAATTATGTTGCCATTGTGTATGATTCAATTAATGTTAGTCAACCATTGTTGTAATATGTTCGACAAGACAATGGACCCAGTAGATAAAGACACAGGGCCTGTCCCTTGTGTTTCTGAGTGTATGTAATGTTATGCTGGGACAACAGATGGTAGACTAGAGGTCGACACTGCAGAGAGATAAGGGTCCACTCAATATCAATCCTTCTCCTGCTACATCTATTGTAGATGTACACATACCAATTATTAATGATTGAGAACACTTGCTTAATAACACAAGATTGCCAGAAACTAGTTAGCAAATAATGCAGATCCTGTTTAGACAGCTCCTGTGCTGATCAGGATCTTCATCCTTTGCCAAGGCCTTATTGCTGGCTGGATCTATATTATTTGTCATGGCCTTATTGCTGGCTGATCTGGATCTTTATTATTTGTCATGGCCTTATTGCTGACTGATCTGAATCTACATGATATATCAAGGCCATATTGCTGGCTGATCTGGAGCTACATTATTTGTCAAGGCTGTATTGCTGGCTGATCTGGATCTATATTGTTTGTTAATCCCTTATTGCTGGCTGATCTGGAGCTACATTATTTTTAAAGGCCCTCTTTCTTTGTACTTGTTGTTTAAAGAATTACTTATTATAATTGTGTAGTCCTAATAATCAGATATGGTGTGTATGGCCTAGGACAGGGAGAGATTGTTATTGCTGACAGGGAGTGCTAGGTGTTAAAAGATGGAATGGGTGTGGTAGATGAAAGGAAAAAAGAAAAAGAGAAAAGAAAAAAAGAGTGATGTAGGTAAACTGTGAAAATAAACTGTTTCTAAAGGCCAGAAAGATGGTATGAGATAGACTTGGAGATATTTGGATTGGCTTGGGTTTTCTATACATCACACTGACATAAATATGGTCATACATGACGTCAAGCAGATTGGTGAAGGAACAACCCAGAAAATGTCTTTTGAGAACCACTAGCACACCATAAGTCTGCTGGACATTTGTTTGTTGGGTTTATCATCCCACCAACAGTATTTAAGTTATCTGGAGACGGTGTCCACTTGAAGCAGATATAGTGCTGCCTTCACTGTGTATTGCATGCTGTGAACATCTGGCATGATACCACACCCAGTCACATTATCTAGACACAGCCCCAACCAGTCGTGGAGCTACCCTTATATTTGCTTGGGCGTTAGCAAGTGAGCTATACCACTACCGTTTTTAACGACTTTGGTATGTCACTGCGTGGGATCGAACCCAGAGCCTCCCGTACCTGGAGCTGATACTCTACCCGATTGTGCTACCAGGTTTCAGTCTGCTGGAAGTTATCATCACATGAAAAAAGTTCTCGCCCCAACCAGGACACCTCTAAAGGGCTGAGAAGTAACAAATAAGTAACAAGTCAGCGACTCGAACATCTCGGCCATAGGAATGTCTTGGACAGATGATAGAAAAGTATGGGAGAGTAACATAGTTGTAATGTGTTCAATGATTTCTGCTTACTTGTGCAGTGGGGTTGTTTGCAGGTGGTTTCTACAGCTGATATTTCCTAATTGTGATTAATTTTTTCTGTGACTATCTTGCCTAATTTAAACATAAGCATACATGATACAAGGATTTCACTTCCCACATTTCCTTTGAAATTAAGTCAGTATCCCTAAAAATGAAGCATTGATGAAAGTTGATTTCTTATCATGTGATTCTTTATTAATGAGTAAAGAGTAAATGGACTGTAAGTAGAGACAAATGCGGAGTGTTAAACAGATATATATATATAATAGATTTTTTTTTCTTTCTATTATTACCTTCATGACTGAGTTTTATGCACTATAGAACTGTTGTTTTTTATCTAAACTGAACAGGACTCATTCTTTACAGACTTGTGTTCATTGTTTTAATTGTCCTGTTAATAGTGAGATATTATCATTTATCTTTTCTTTGAAAAGTCTACAGTGTTATTTATCCAAGTTTAAAAATGTTTGATCATGTGTATCTTTTTAAAGTAGAAAATAGTTTTATCCATCTTCATTTAATTTTATGCACAATGCCATGATCCACAAAGGTCTAGTTTTGACCAAAAGGAGTCGGTAGTTCACGTGTGTGTGTATGACTGAAACAAATCTATGAAGGGTCCTGTCTTTGTTGTAGCCTGTGTGACTAATCTCTCTTTGTTGTACAGATTTTCTTAACTGTAAATGAAGAAATGCTTCTGTCAACACAGAAATACCTTGATTTCAATGAACCAATAATCCTTAAATGGAGTAGTGAACCAAAGTAACTCCTAACCACAGAACCTTCACAAGTCAATGACTGTTTAGAATGTTTACAGCGCTGAAAGTAGTCCGTCAGTTGTGAGGGGGGCATCTCAAGCAAGTAGAGTGTATTGATAAACTTTAAGCTGACCTACTTTCACTCACTTAATCTTGATAGGTTGTTTGTATATTATTTTTGGTGCAATATTATATTTGGTGCAATTGATTGGTGTTCTTTTTTCTTTGGAATATCCACAATGCCCATTTGTCATTGTTGACTATTCAGTGATATTTTTTTTGCATAGTACCATTGTTTGATTATCCATAATATAGATTTTATGCAGCCAGTTAATAATACTCAAAAGCCCTTTGCAATTAAACTGAATATTTTATGAAAGTTTAAGAACTGGATAATTTTAGTGTTAATATTGATATAGACGTACTGTTGACATGGTTTTGTATGAACTGCTTATTATATTGATGTTCATTTTATTTAAGTTATTAGTTTTAAATTAAGTTGATAAACTTTAAATGCAAACATTTCATGTTTAGTCTTCACTATAACTCTTCTTCACAATACTGTGCAAATTGTTTTTGGTTGATTGCAAATAATTCTTGAAAGGCTACATGAAGTTATTTTCTTAAATGAACATTTATTCAAGTAATGTTAACATACTTTATTTTACATATATAGCTCAATGTACACACAAAAATTCAATTGACATGTAAGAAATTTCACGTCTGTTAACTTTTACATACCCATATGCTCTCTATGTTCTATAACAGTGAAGACAGTACTTTAAAAGCTTTAATTAACCAGCATCTTCATATTTGACGTAATGCAGTACCACCTTTATATCAACAAATCAATGGCAGTTATAGTAGCAAACTTAGGGGTCAGTCAGAGAAAAATAGAGTTTTCTTTGTTCATAAAAACATACCAAATGGCCGCAATAGCTCAGGTGGTAGAGCATCGGCTTGCGGATCGGGAGGTTGTGGGTTCGAACCCCGGCCGGGTCAAACCAAAGACCTTAAAGTTGGTAGTAGTGGCTTCCCTCCTAACTCTCGGGGCTAAGGGTATTACGCCTGACTCGTCGGTGTCAGTATAATGAACCGGCCGGGTTTCAGTCCCTGGGCATCTCATAAGTGCCCCGGTGCTATAATGATAGAAATGTTGCTGCGCAGTATCGGCAAAAATGCCGGCTAATCCCATCCCATCCCAAAAACATACCATTTGACAACACTTTCAAAATTGACTTACCAAAAAGTAAAACTAGTCAAGCAACCCAGACAAATTCAACAAGTAACCTAGAAAAATAAATTGGCGTGGCCTTACTAGTTTCACTGTTTAGCATTTGGTCAATTATGAGCAAAAGATGGGTTGATGAAACATTTTACTTGAAAATAAAAGTTTTGAGCTTTTAACTTTTTGTGTTAATAGTTTTTATATTTTAATTTACTTTCTAGTAATACACTATATAAATGTTATAAAAAAAAGAAATAAGAAAGAACAACAAAAGCCTACTTCTTGTACTTGGTGTTTGATAACACTGATTTCTGTGATTGAGTGCCTTAATTAATGTGTGAGGGAATGTCTCAAAGTAGTCTATGCGATCTGACCTGAAGATGGGGATTTAATTACCAACCAGAATGATACACATGGTTTATCATAACCACAATACTTGATACACAGGAAAGGCTGTATGTTTCATGCTACATTTAATCTAGTCCTTTGATCTTGAATCTGTGTTTAATTAACATGCTTCAAAAGGAAACAACCAATCTGCCATCTTTATAAGCAAATCAACCTGTTGCGGTCTGTCACAACCGCTGATATGTAATGTACATTAGTATTGTTCTGTTAGATTATAAAAAAATACAGTTGTTAGAATCGCAAAACTTATTCAGAATGTGGACTAAAGAAACAAATGTGTAATGGAAAGTATTGTCTTTTTCATGCTAATACTGATAGTTGATCTCAATAAGTGTTTCACATAACTTGATCAACTCATTATTCATTTTTTTAGTTGTTCAGTATATACAGCGTCAGTTCTAAGCTCAATCCTAGGCAGTACCCTATCAAAGTTTTTAAAATGGCACTCTTGCAGCTATCGTACCTTTGCTCATTTCATAAGGTTTGTGGCATGACTGGACAGTGTGAATGGGTGTAATATTATGTCTTATATTTTGGTATGCTTTCACAGTGAAGACAGATTTAAATCCATAGTGAACACTATCTTTAGATAATTGAAAGAAGGATAATGGGATGATGAACACAACAAACAAAACAACACATTGAAGTTTAACTGTTGAAAAATGTTGCATTTTATATTCATTACTTATATATATTAATATTGTACATAATTATGTGAAGTTCCTTCTTAAAGTTACCCAAGTCTACAAAATCACAGAATTGTAGCAGCAATTTAGTAGGCAATACACAGAAAATAAAAACACAATAAAAATATCTTTTGTCTGTATAACAACATAGTGAATTTTATTTTACAAAATAAAATGTCCTTTGACCTTCTTCTCTGTGCAATACACTCTTCACCTAAAATCACAAACTTATCAGGTAGGGAAGTGACAAGGCAAGTGAGCAATTTGTAACAAATGGTATAAATTATAAAAATGGAAGCCTTTTAAGTGACATGGTGGAGCCAGTTATATGTACAAATGTTTTGCAGTAGGACCAGTCGTCTAGGTTTCTAGTCTTGTATTTCATGCCCTACTTTACATCTGTCACCAACCTAGTTTTTCCCTCTCTCTCTTTCTCTTTTCACCATGCATTATAACTGCTTTTGATAACAATTGGTTAGGTCACAGTTTGTAGTTGCTGATATAGTTAAGTCACAATGCATAGTTGTTGATATATTGTGGCATCCTGTTCAGAATTCATTGGCTATAATTGAATAAAGATATAATTCTTATATGGTTGAAGCTTTTTTAAGGATGTATTATACATCTATAACTGGACCTGGTAGCGCAGTTGGTAGAGCGTCGGCTCCAGGTATGGGAGGGCCTGGTTTCGATCCCGGCCGCAACATACCAGTCATTAAAAATGGTGTATAGCTTCCTTGTTAATGCTCAAGCAAATATAAGGGTTTGTACCATGACTAGTTGTCAGGCTAATATGACTGGGTGTGGTATCGTGCCAGGTGTTCACAGCATGCTATACATGGTGAAGGAAGCACTATATTTGCTTCAAGTGGACACCATCGTCAGATAATTGAAATACTGTTGGTGGGACACTGAACCTAATAAACATAAACATACATCTACATACTTTACAGCAGCAATTGGGTAATAATTATGATATTCTTTAGCAATATATCCCACGGTTCTCAGCACTTATACTGGTTAAGTAAAACAGCTTTACCCATCATGTGGAGTTCAGGGTAATTTGTAAATTGAAAGCTTTTTCTCAGTATGTATATTTCGACTGCATAATTATGTTAAATGCATATGAGGTGATCTTCAAAGGCTTGCAGAGTGTGGCATTGTAACTTCTATAATTGCGCAGGGTCTTCCTCACTGGATTATGTAACAGTTAAGTCCATAACTGATAAATGCTCAAATATCAATAACTACATTTGTTTTTAAAAATTTATACACTAACAAAAATGTACATTTTTGTCTGATTGCAGAGTTTCCGAGCTGTTGTGGACAAAGTGGGACTAGGGACATCTAAGCGGAAACCTGTGGAGTTCCTAGTGGACCGCTTCCTGGGACTGGTCGAAGAAAAGGAAATCCAGATCTTCCAGGTATTACGGCTGCATAGACGACCATGTCCTTCATTGCTTGTGTTATTTGCTCTTAGCGGTGCCCATTGCGTAGTGGTAGAGCCCTCATCCTTAAACTTCTCTGATGGCTTAGCCTCTTACTGCGTGGGTTTGAGTCCCATCTGGGGCAGAGGACTTAATGTGGAAAGGTCTTTCAGCTGACCTGTATCAAGTCAGACATTTGTCATGGGGGACTTCCACAACCAAAATGGTTGGACGTTGGCCAAGGACAAATGTGTTTAGATTTTCCAGCTGACCTGTGGCACTGCTGGGTCTAGTCAGACATTTGTCTTGGGGTATTCATTGTCAAAAATAGTTGGACATCTCTATAATGACCATAAGCGAGTTTCAGTTCAAAAATAAAAACGAACTGTAGCTCGGTATGAGTAAAGACTGATCTTTTGCTTCTGCTTTCAGCTTGTAAGCACACCTTACAGTGACAGCAATAAATGAATCGTCAGAGTTTTCCTTGTAAAACAAATGATGTAAAGTTTCATTGAATATCTTGAGTGATACTTTTGTTTGAAGGAAGAACAGGGGGAAGAGGGTCAAGTAGATAAAGTAGTGTTACACTAGACAGTCATCACATCTTGCTGAAGTGTAAAGTTTAATAAACAATCATTCCAGAACAGGGTCAGACACCCCTCATTACTGACATTCACAACTTCATTTACTTTTAATGTGACTTCTTTTTTTTAAAATCTTGATGATTTATATTGAAATGAAAATTCAAAAATTAATGATGCTGATTCAAGATACAACTATAAAACATTGATTTTACAATTTTCTCCACATTTTCACCCAGATCGTATTCACGATCAATTTCTATTAAGCAGCAACATTTGTCACAGATTCCATTGTAATGAAAAAAAGAAATCCATATAGGAAGCTGAGAGAATTAAGACTGGTTGTCTATCCCTAATATCAGGGAGCCTTTCTGAGAACCATGCCCATTAATTCACTGCAATCATGTCACTCCAACAATACCTTGCCAGTGCCATCCATCCTCCATTACAGTATTGACTCTCATATAACAGTGTATAAGTGATATTGATTTTGAAGATAGAAAGTGATGAATGGACAGCCGTGGATTGATCAGTGACAATCTTGCCCCTTGCTAATTGAACGCAAGCCCCAGATATCAAAACTGAGCACTTGGGGAGGCTAGAAATCAATCATGTGTGTGGCCACTTTATAATGTGGGTTCTTTCTATCTCTTCTCAAACCAGTCTATAAGCGGTGGGGGCAAAAATTGTAAAATATTTAATAGAGTCCTGCTGCAAGAATCAATACACACTAATAGTAGGTACAGATGCTAAAATCAATGTTAGTATGTGGTCTGTTTGGTTATAGTGTTTGCTTCCATAGTTTTATTTACCTTTGCAGTTTGCTATTGTCATTATCTTTCATTAGAAATAAGGTCGAGTTAGTTTTTGAGAAGGTAATATTCAGGTAGATTGACCTACATTTTCTTTTTTTGGTCTCAAGTTTCAGTTCTACATTGCAGTTTATAACAAGAACAAAGATATTTCTTTTTATGCATTCTGTTAAAGGACTAAATATTTAAAAAAAAAAAAAAAAAGATCTGTTTTGGTGATGTGTATTAAGGCTCATATGTTATGATGACTAATAGATTAAGAGGGTACATCTGACTCAATACAGCTGTTGATTCTAAAATTATGTAACAGTACAAAAATATGAAAAACTCCTATGAGAATTATCATATTTATAACAATATATACTGCAACTAACAAAGGCAAAGGCAAGCACACAGGTTAATGTAAAAGTTATAAAAAGGCTGACACTTGAGGCATTACATACACAAAGAGAAATACAAACAATTACTGGTGTGGAATGTTCAGTCAGCAAATGGACCGACTGGGGTGCTTCAACCTGGTTTAGGGGTCACTCCAACTTCACACTTCTTGGAGTTTTTTTCTCAAAGTCAGTGAAAAAACTATTCCATTAAAGTGAGACCAAACCCTATCCTGTGGTTCTCATGAAAGTTGTCACAGCCAGATGATTCTAACAACTTTCAGCAATATATATGAAGTTGTGCATTTTTGCCTTAGTCCGAGACAAATCCCAAGAACCTGATTGGTCAGATTTGAATGCTTTTTATAAAATCAAACCAATAAAATTTGAACTTGTGCTCAATTATTTAAGTAAATGCCCTGGAGCTCTGATATGTTTAAAGGATTTAAATTTTACTACTTGTACCAGTTTTTTCATTTATTCCTTGTATCGGAAACTGATATTAAGGGAGCACCCATAGCCGATTGGTTAGAGTCACCAACTTGTAGCCAATGGCACAAGGCAAAGGCTCGAGTCTTACAGAAATTTTATAATGTGTGGACGTTTACAAGCAGACCTGCTATGCACCAGTTATTCTGTCCAGATATTTAACTGAGGTTTTTCACCTTTAATCCGGGAATTGCCAATATGAGCATAATTGTGTCTGTGCGTTATATATTCTAAAATGAAAGAAAATAACCAGCCATTAAATAAGCTGTTCATTGAGTAGGTTCGAATCATGGTTGAGGCGAGAACTTTAATGTGGGGAGGTTTACCAGCTAACATGCGATGGGCTGGTGGTTCTACCCAGACACAAGTCTGGGGGTCATCCTCCACCAATGATTAGCTGTACGTTGCCAATATATGCCAATTTTGTCATGTAGGATAAACTGGTGACTTTTTAGGAAAGTATACATATTGAACACATGGATTGTTGGAGCGTCTCTTGTGACAGCTGCAGCATATTCAGGTTTATTGCCAACTTTGTTTCAGTATTTACTCTCAGCCTGCAAAGTACATGTTGAGAATTCTGGGAGATGTCTGATCAGAATCTTCACAATTTAAATCCAGGCCTCTGGCAATATGACAAATTACCATTGCTTGAAAGGCAAATAATCACTATTTTGTATTGCTCATAAATAATAATAAAAAAAAACATGACAAGGGCCACACAGGATATTATTGCATTCGCCCTACTCCGATAATAATAAAATGTGCCCTAGGCAAAAAATGCTAATTATAGGGAAAAAAGACTAGAAGCTCTGCTCAGCACTATTCGAGAAAGGAAAAAATAATTTTATTTCCCAGATTTAAGTTGAATTATTTTTCTTCTCAATTCACTAAAATATTGAAATTTCTCCCCAGCAAGAAGCCACATAAAGTTTAAATCATGTGGAGGAATGTTTTGCAGAAACATGCCTCAGATATCCTGCTCATTATGGCTTCCCTCATCTCTAGCTTAAATAAGTATTGATTGAGTAGAATTGTTGATATGGTCCATATTAATTGTCACATGTCACTACTTGATCAATGCATTTGGAAATTGAAGCCTATGCTTTTATGCAACAATTTATCCGGCTTAGGGGAAAAAACGTGTACATGTAGATCCAGATCAGCTATCTCTTCAATAAGATCTGTTCTGTTTGCTGCCACAAAGTGACAAATCAAGTTGTTATGATAGTTCTAGTTCCATGAGCATGTTGTTGGTTGCAGGTAGCAAATGGTAAGTTGACCGGACCTTGTAGCGCAATTGGTAGAGCGTCGGCTCCATGTACGTGAGGCCCCTGGATCGAACCTGGGCCACATCATTCAAAAGTTGTTAACAATGGTAGTGGTATAGCTCAGTTGCAAACACTCAAGCAAATATATAAGCGTAGTTCCACGACTGGTTGGCCTGGAGTCAGGATAATGTGACTGGGTGTGGTATCACGCAGGTGTTCAAGGCATGCTATACACAATGAAGGCAGCATTATATGTGCTTCAAGTGTAAACTGTCTCCAGATAACTGAAATACAGTTGGTGGGATGCTGAACCCAATAAATAAATAAAATAAAATAACTGTAAGTTGGTTTCCAGGGTTTTTTCTCACCATTTTGGGAACACAGCTCGACCCCCAGAATTGGGAATTTTTCTCAACAAATTTTGTGGAAACTCAAATCATAACAATATATATATATATATATATATATATATATATATATATATATATATATATATATATATATATATACATATACATAAAATCAAATATTTGCTTCCTTGAACTACTTTTATATTTCACTAATTTACAAAGTAATTTCTCGATATCTCATGTGACTGAATATTCAGTTCTGTTATTTACTTAAACAGGGGCGTGAATTACATTTTTTTTTGTTCTTTGAATTTGAAATTTTCTCCTTGAAATTGGGGAAAAAACATAACTTTTTTGCGATTGGAAACAAGACCCAGTATCGGTCTTCAAAACAGGCCAAAAAAACACCAACACCCTTGGTTTCGATTGTTGGATTTATTATCCAGCTAACAATGTATCAGATATCTGAAGACAGTGACGTATGGTCTATTAAGAAGTCTTTACTTGCTGGAACACCATTAGGGTGGGTATGTTATATGTTGGTGGGTTGATTGTCAGGTGACAGGTGTTGATGCATATTGTAGCATCTAAAATGTTCTTAATCTTTAAAGAAGCATATTATTTTGAAAATATGTCTTGTCATATTTCAGAAAAGAGAAGAAACTTGAATGCCTATTTTGGGCAACTTTCAAATTTGTAGTTTTTCTTTGTAATTAGTATATCAATGAATACTTGTCTAATGGGAAGAAGTATATATATTTCTTTTCTTTTTCTTAAATGAAATGGGGTTAATATGACTGACATAAGAAGCTGTAACAATAATAATAAAGAAAAATAGTAACTACTTTTAAACACACAGACTGATAGCAAGAAAAGCTATGCAGTAACTTTGTATGATTCCTGTCTTGTGAAAGATATCATACATTGCCATTGTATATTATTCTTGACAGCTGTAGCAAGCCACAAGGAGTTCATCAGCATCATCAAACCTGTTTCCCCTAAAAATACCTACCCCCATGCCAGATGGCAGACTGCCATCAACAATACATTCTTCTCTTATTCCATCTAGTCTTCATCAGCCACTTTCTCTCCAGCCAACACACTTAATGAAAATGAGATTTGACAAAGTATAAAGAAGTAGAGAATGACTATGTAGCCATTATAAATGCTATTAGATAAATACCTTAGATCTTTTTGCAATGGTGGCATGACATGTATAGACTCTTGTTACAGCATGGACTATGAAGTATGATGAGTTTAGAAAGGAAAGAAAAAACTGGGTACAAATATTTTATGGTGACCCCTGCTGTAAAATATTCCAATCTAACCACTTTTCACACACACACATGTCGAAATCATCTACAGCAACTGTCAGCTAACTTTTGTTGGTGTTGGATAACCTTTAGGTGCTAGTGTTGGCTAACTTTTAGTTATTGGTGTATGACCTTGACACACACTTGACAACTGGACATTGTTGTGTGTTTTTAGCTTCAGAAGTATGTATACAAAATGTTGATCCTGACAGATGAGTTGTGAACCTACACCAGCTCTACCTGGTACAACATGACAGTGATGGATGGCAGGGTCAGGTAATCTCACCACCATTGCCACCCTCCTACTGGTTCATGTTAGTGGGTCATTTGATTGTTATTGTCCAATAAGCTTCCTTGCTTTCTTTTGTTTTTTGAGTACATCTCATTGGCCAATTATGATCATTATAGCATCATCCAGCAAGTCAGCTGGAAGACTTTCTGACATTAAGTCCTTCGCCCTTAAAAGTCAAACCCATGCCGTGTCCCAACTCTTGTTTAAGCAGCGAATCTGTTTTAAGGCGTCCTGAACATGGCAGTCCCTGCATTTATCAGGGTTCGAACCCCCAGAGGCATCAGATCTTTAACCAGACAAGTCAGACTGCACAGCTTCATATGGTTTTTGTTTATTGGGTCGGTAATGTCGTTTTTTTTTGTTGTTTTTTTAAGTCACACTGACAAAACTAGCTTCAGAATAAATAAATGCCAAAAATGTTACTGGTAAATAACTGTAGACAATTTGTTGCTTAACAAGTGAGATAAAAACAAAGTTGCTTGAAATGACCCCCATTCTCTGTCTGGAATAGCTGTTTATGCCTTTTGAGATGTTCCCCAGTAATCTAGTAACAAGTAGTTGTTTGAGATGACCCCCGCAATCTGGTATTCACTATAGGCTATAAACACTAGGTCAGTGTATTTGATCTATACACAACTATTGAGGACTCTCTTGCCCATGGGGAACTTGGCTTTGTGTAGCTGTTATTAGCCAGATAATGAAAGCTATTGCAATAAACTTTTCATAGTTCTGAAATAATTTGCAACAGAATCTGTAAAAACTGGTTAAAGATTCCACATGCCCCACTGTGATTACAAAGCTGTCATAGTGAATAATTGATCGGAATGCAGTTTGAGGGAGGGAAGATTGCTTTATTGTTCTTTACTAATGGCAGCTTAATCTAGGTCATTGTGGTTACAACTAGACCTGTGTAAATATTGTATAAGCTGAAAGAGTCATTATTTATTTGCCGGAATGCATACTTAAATCTGGTTCATGTCATTTGATAATAAGATTAGCACATCTAACCTTCCATGAAAGAGTGATGCACGATGTAAATTGCCCCTTTTTTATCCCATATATTTTCATTATCACCTATTTAATCATGCCTATATCATTTTCTATAATTAAACTTGTTTAATCATTCCATGTTTTTAGTTCATAGTGACCTGTAAGTTTACTGATTGAAGTTATTATGTGTCCTGCATACTCAACAGCTTACCCTTTGTTTTTGAGATACATCGCAGCAACCATCTTGGTGTTGGTGGAGGAAGACCCCAGACAAATGTCTGGGTAGAACCACCAGCATACCACAGGTCAGCTGAAAGACCTTACCACGTTAAGTCCTTCACACAGAATGGGAAGCGAACCCATATAGTGGGAGCTTTAGCAGTCAAAGGAGTTAACAAATCAGCGACTACCACTACGCCACAGGTGCCCCAAAACCTACACATCAGTCTTAAATCTAAACCAAAACATGCAACTGATCAGGCTTAAGCAAACAATATAGATCCAGATCAATCAGTTCCTGTTTGGAGCCATTTGATCAGGATCAGCACTATTTGGTTAAGTGTCCTAAGCATTATTTTCAGTTATTTATGCATGAAGACATTATAAGTATATAACTAAGAGTTTAACATTTATAAATTGATATATGTTAATATATCATGATACGTGTTCATGTTCCCTTTGGCAGCCAGTTTTTGCTATTTCTGAATAATTAACTCATAGTTGTAAAGTCCACAAGCAAATCTATGTTCTTAAAAACTAGACTTTATAGATATAGATGAATGCTCTTGACATTGACCAAAAAATCTTTAAAAACCATACACTTGCCTAATTGATGATTATTATCGTCATTTTTTATCTCCATTTTCATTTTTGACGCCTAAAACTTTCTATGCCATTACTTGTTAAAATCTCTGTTGTAAAATAATTAACCTTTACCAGAAATTAACGTTCTTTTGTCTGTTTTGTTTATATACTACATTGTATTATAGTATTCATAAATGATTTATTTTATTGCTACTTGACATTTCTCCTTCTTTGACCTTATTACTCAGCCTTGTCTTCTGTCACCTTCTTTCATCTCCCTTGCCTTACATTTATCTTTGTTGTCATAGAATATTCCATTATTCCATTTTTCCATCATGTCAACTTGCTTTTAGGATTCAAATTAACATATCACGTGCCTAACTGCAATGGATCATGTCTGACCTGGTAGTGCAATTGGTTGAGCTTCACCTCTGGGTATGTGAGGCCCAGGCTTTAATCCCGGGCAATGACATACCAACGTTGTAAAAAGTGGTAGTGTTTTAGTTCCCTTGCTGATGCTCAAGCAAATATAACTGAAGTTCCATGACTGGTTGACCTGGTCTCAGGATAATGTGACTTGGGTGTGTTATCGTGCCAGGTGTTCATGGCATGCTATGCACGGTGAAGGCAGCACTTTATCTTCATCAAGTGGACACCATCTCCAGATAACTGAAATACTGTTGTGGGGATGATAAATCCGATAAATAAAAAATTGATCATCCCTAGGCATAATGTGTGGGTCCTGATCAATCAGCACCAGATGGAAGCTGACTGATCAGAATCTGCACTGTCTGCTGCCATGACTCTAGCAATATATAGGTGTGTAACAGTAAGGGTTATAAATAAATGCAGCTATGTAAATAATGGCTGCTCTAATGACTGACATTTCACTTTGCCATTCCAGACCAGTGAACAATGTGCCATTTGTGTAGTTGTTGGAGTTGTCTCTCTTTACTGAAATAGTGTCAGTTAACACAGTGTTGATTGTAGGATGTGGAAACAAAAAATTGCTGCATTCCACATGTGGCTGGCACAAGAGAACTTAAAATAAGAGTGGTTTTATATTTTATTGTACTATAAATCTGCCCCATCCTTTTATAATCAATGGATTTCTAATAATAGACATGTTTTGTTGTTGTTTTGTTTGATGTTGATTTTAATTTCCTAACAACAAACTAGCAGTTACAAAATTGTATGTTTGCATGAGGCAAATAATGTTTTATTTATTGTTTTATATCCCACCAACATGCCATTTACACATTGAAAATATTAATTCGAAAATAGATATATATAAAAAAAGACTGCTGTGGGTGGAAACATCGAAGTCAGATAGTTACCCAGTCACATTATCCGAAAAGCGCTGAGGACTGATTCCACATTGTAAATGCGCTGGCAATCAAGCATCTATGTAGTCTGCTAATAATGTGGCGATATGTTGAGAATGTATATCTTGATAAAAACTGGATTCAGGATTGGAAGGACCAGTACTTTAAGAGAAGGACCAGTACTTTTTATAGCCAACAGGTCATGTGAACCATCTGCAAAAATAAGTTAGTGGCGAACCTTATATGACAAACTTAAACTTTGCTTAACATGATACTGGTTTAGTCTGTTTTCCATGTCTTATGTCAGTATTTATATTGTGTGGGATGTCCTCTTAAATGTACAGTATTTTCTCACTTATAAGACGGGGATTTTTCCTTTAAATTTCATGTTCAAATTGTGGGGCTCATCTTATAGGCGGGGTCTAGCGACCTGGCAAAAAGTTTTCACATTGTTTTAGGGCTAAAACATACCACATAAACTTGTTAGCAGTTATGCAATGACCCGACGTGCCGTCATTATCGACCGCCAATAACTTACCTTTATTGAACTTTGAATTCTGTTGGTCAACAATTAACTGTCTCACATACATTTTCCTTTGTTCTGCATAAAACACAGCTTATTATCCGTCAGTAAACACTGAAACAAACTTTCAACTTCAGTCTGCCTTCAGTCTGATTGATGGCATATACACAAGGACAGTGCACTGTTCCCCGATATATTGTGTACTGTCACACCAGACTTGGTGACGTAGATCAAAGAAATTAATGTCATGCCGCCACGAGCTACAGGATAGCAGTGCAGCTAAAACTAGATACATCCCGCAGCGTGTGAAAATTACAGTCACTGTTTACCAATTTACCCTTTTGTTGAGAAAGCATGACTGGTCGACGCTCCTGATAATTTTTTCGCCGCGTCTTATAAGCGAGTCGAAGCAGAAACCGGCAATTTCACAGGTGAAGTAGGGGGGGTCGTCTTATAAACGAATAGTCTTATAAGTGAGTAAGTACGGTAGTAACCCACAGTTTACCAAATCAAGTACATATAACAATATCAAATCACTGCTTTAAGGAAATTTGGCATATTTTTTCTATAAACCCCATAATTTAGTCTTAATAAATACAATTTTGAACAGTAACTGAATTGTGAGAAGAACTAATCTTGAAGAAAATCACTCTGAATATGTATTCTTTCCAACTTTATAAAACGCTTAAAAGTGTTCTCTGCTAAAAATAGATATCAACATCAGAGCAAATTTTCAGGATAACTATATATGTAATTTCAAAAGTAAGTGGTCACATGGTTTTTTAAGTTTAAAAAGAGCTGTCTCTGCAGCGTGGCTCCGATAGGAAATACCTTTTTGCAATGATGCGTGGTGATTTATTCTTGACTGTTCGCACAGATCTAGGACATCAATGAACATTTTAAAGGACCTTTTCAAGCAACAACTTATTTGGTTATTTAATAAAAGAATTTTTGGTCCAAACTGTCAGATACCACCTTTTAAAGAATGAATTAAATTTAATTCCAAATAAGTGTCTCCTTATTGAATCAAAATATAAGCAAATATGAATTTCTTCTCACAGCCTATGTACTATTTACATTTAATGAAAGGGGGTTCTTTTACAAGCTACTCCTTTTTGTTAACGTGTCTTTTGTCACTAGACTTTGAAAGGCCTGAGTTATATATATTTACACAAAGTTAATGATTATTTCTGCAATTCTATATACATTGGGAGAGAGCCGTACCATTATGGCAATGTCATTGTTGCCTTGTAATCAGATTTGTGAGCATGAATACTATGTTTGTACAAAACTTGTCCCACCCTATTCTCTGGTGGGGATTTCACTTTGTCAATCTTTGAGTGTTTTTTTTTTCTTCTTCTTTTTTTCTGCTACATTGGTTCTGGTTTTCGAATTTGTATGACCGAAGTTGAATTGAAAAGGTTTTTCGCTCCCTGAAGATTGTTGACACAAGAATTTTGATGTGTTGTCGATTTGATCTAACAGAGGAGCGGTTGTGCCGGTTGTTATTGCCCAATGAACAATGTTATCTACTGAAAGAGAGTTGGGTGAAGGTCAAATGGTAATCCTTTAAACTGCTACAAATGTACATAAGACATAATACTGATGTCAGCCCTTTGCTTGGTCTTTTTTCCTGTAAAATACATGAATACTAAGTTTACTACACATTTAATCGAGACCTACTTGCAGAAAGGGCAGATCCTAACTGAATAGATTCAAAGTGGAACGAGCTCGTCTGTATTTACAGTTTAATTCATGAAGAAGGGGCCCTATTTTATGCTATGACACTTTGTATGAAATCAATCAAACATAATATTGGAAATCTATTTCAGTTGTGTTTGTTAGCGTTAATTGAAATAAACAGCATTTAGATTAATGCTCTATTTTTTATCTGCATGTTGGCCCAATTTTATACTATTATGCTGGGAACTAAAAAAAATAAAATTAATGTTGTTGATTATAATCGTATGTCATGATAATGTATGTCCCTTGTCAAAGATCTTGTTCTGTTCCACTCAGAACTAAGTGTTGTATAGCTCACACCCTAGATCTGGTCCTTTTCAAAGTGGCATGTGCTTGTTACTGTTTCTTTTTGCATTGTCTTGATTCTCAATTTTGCAGTTGGTGAATTTGCAATTCATCCTGCAGTGTGAATTTTAAGTAAGTTTACTTGGTGGCTTAATTGCTGGAGCTAGGATTGTGTGTCTGGCCAGAACATTGGAACTCTTCAATATTATAAATTACAAATGCTTTATCATTCATTAGAATTTCAAACACTTTGTTATCAATACTTATTTGAAGTTGTTTTGTTTCATTCATTCTCACTTAATAATCAGCACCCACATTGTTAGTGTGCTTAGTGTAAATTCATAAATTTTTAAACTGTTTACCTTCTAACCTAAATTCATTTATAATTCATATAATACTTTGTATATTAATTTTCTAGTCGCCTATTTAAATTTTAACTGACTCACCTTTTTGAATTTTAACCAGATTATACCCTTTCTACGTTGAACTTAATTATTTTTGGCGCCATATGACCTGTTAAGTGTTGGTGTGCCGTAAAGACCAAAATATATATACATACCCTGTTGACGTTAAACTCTATTGCATTTGGCGCTGTATGACCTGTTAAGTGTTGGTGTGCCGTAAAGACCAAAATATATATACATACCCTGTTGACGTTAAACTCTATTGCATTTGGCGCCATATGACCTGTTAAGTGTTGGTGTGCCGTAAAGACCAAAATATATATACATACCCTGTTGACGTTAAACTCTATTGCATTTGGCGCCATATGACCTGTTAAGTGTTGGTGTGCCATAAAGACCAAAATATATATACATACCCTGTTGACGTTAAATTCTATTGCATTTGGCGCTGTATGACCTGTTAAGTGTTGGTGTGCCGTAAAGACCAAAATATATATACATACCCTGTTGACGTTAAACTCTATTGCATTTGGCGCCATATGACCTGTTAAGTGTTGGTGTGCCGTAAAGACCAAAATATATATACATACCCTGTTGACGTTAAATTCTATTGCATTTGGCGCTGTATGACCTGTTAAGTGTTGGTGTGCCGTAAAGACCAAAATATATATACATACCCTGTTGACGTTAAATTCTATTGCATTTGGCGCCATATGACCTGTTAAGTGTTGGTGTGCCGTAAAGACCAAAATATATATACATACCCTGTTGACGTTAAATTCTATTGCACTTGGCGCTGTATGACCTGTTAAGTGTTGGTGTGCCGTAAAGACCAAAAACATACCCTGTTGACGTTAAACTCAATTGTATTTGGCGCTGTATGACCTGTTAAGTGTTGGTGTGCCGTAAAGTCCAAAATACATATACATACCCTGTTGATGTTAAACTCTATTGCATTTGGCGCTGTATGACCTGTTAAGTGACTTTGTGCCGTAAAACCCCAAATACAAATACATCAGTTGCCCAGCTGACTTGCTCTGCACTGGTGGTTCTACCCAGATTTATGTCTCGGTCTTTACTCCTCCAGTTATTAACTGGACTTGCCATTATGACCCTAATTGTGTGTAAAATAATTATAATAATAATAACAATAACAACAATACATTCTTCAGGTTTAGGCATATAGTAATCGAATATTTATCTAAGTAAACCTGCAGGAAGCTTCCACAAGGGCCTGACCAGTCGCAATAGCGCAGGTGATAGAGCGTGGGCTTGCGCATCGGGGGTTCAAATCCCAGCTGGGTCAAACCAAAGACTTTAAAGTTGGTAGTTGTGGCTTCCCTCCTAATGCTCGGGGCTAAGGGGACAGCATTACGCCCAACTCGTCGGTGGTAGTATAATGGACTGGCCGGGTTCAGTCCCTGGGCACCTCATAAGTGCCAATGAGCTATAATGATAGAAATGTTGCTGCAAAGTATCGGCAAAAAAAGCGGGAAATCCCATTCTTGGGCCCAATCTGAACGGGATCGTTTCTATTTGTCTTTAGAGACTGTTAAAATATCAAGCGCTAAGACTATGAACAAATTCATGAGATTGTTCTCAAAAAAGTTATAACTTGAACTGCTTATTAATCAATGCAGCATATGAAAAAAATGTTTGATAAAAGTTTTCATTTTCTCCCATCATATCAGGGTTCTGCTTTCTATTACCTAGTGAAATGAACTGGGGTGGAATTGGCATTTTTTTGTACCACCCTGTTTTATTTATATTCCACAGCTGCTGATTTTATCATGTTTCATTAGCTCTTAGCCTGCTTACCACGTACAGATTAGGGAAAGGCAGAAGGTGTAGGCCCCAGATCAGTCAGCACTCACTGGGAAGCTGTCTCATCAGGATCTGCACTTTTTTCTTCCGAATTTCTGGCAATGTGACGGTTTTCTTTGCTTTTAGTTCAAAATTAATAAAACATATAATTTAGTATCTATATTAATAAATGTAGCATGATAAGGGAAAATGAGTTTCTGACAGGTGAGGTGTTCTATATTTTTGGAGATGGAAGCCTCCTCTATTTTTATCTTCTGAACCTGCTAAGCACAGATTGATGAAACCAAAGCAAACAGAGTTAATTCCGATTAACCATTTTCTGCTGGAATGGAGTACTTGTTGAGTCAGTGTAAATATTTCATTTTATCTTTGAAAATTACCATAAACAAGAAACTTATATGATAGAATGTGTTGGTAACAATTTTAGCGGGTAAAGGAGTAGTAATGTTGTTGTTGCTTGCTGCTGTGTCAAGAACCCTACTGAGTTTCCTTGTTCATGGACATTTCTGCCAGCATTTCTTCTGATTATGTTAGGAGGTATGTCTGGAATTTTATGTATGTCATAAAGCTTCTTTCTATCGATTATCTCATTCAGTGCCCTTGCAAAGTGGTCTATGTTGTGGGGGAAGGTATGGTTTTGACAAAATGTTACGTGCTTGCTTCTTGAATATCTAATTTATAAAATCTTTGGGATATTTATTGCTTTTTTAATGTTGTTGCTTTTGAAATTACATTTTACAACTTAAGGAAATATTATTATTGCACTCATATGGTTCTGTTACCACTATCAGGTTAAAACCAGCTATTTGAGTATGTATGGCCTTCACTTTGTATTAAAAGGAATAAAACACTTCTCCAAATTTTACATTGACGGCTGTTTAGCTGCGGGCAAACGTTTAAATAAATATGATGAAATTTGAAGACTCCTCAGCTAACTTGTTTGAATTCATTATATGCATGATCGCTCATGTAGCAGTTATAATGTCTTACATTAATAAGTGACATCATGCTATTTATTTGTTGTGATTTGACACATCATGTCAAGCTAGTCTGACGGTTCCCACAGTTTTTACAGTTTTCCTGCTTGTTTCAAGTAGGCCAAGGACCTGTGAATATACTGTACAACAATGAATTATGAAGTTTATGTGCTAAGTTCATGCAATGACTACTTTTCTTAAATGTCAACATGAGGACTGTCAAGGCAGACAATTTACTGTCTTAAGAAGAGCTCTGTCAGGGAACTTCTGTCTCTTTAACATCCTGATTTTTTGTTTTGAAAATCTCGAGAAGTTGCCGTTGTCTTACTGCTTGTTTATAGGTATTATTTATTTATCATCCCACCAACAATAAGTGTCAGTTATCCAGAGAGGGCGTTTCACTTAACGCTGATAATTGCTGCCTTCAATGGACAGCTTGTGATTTACTTTCATTCACGCATATTTCTTCTTCGTTTGTTTTTGAAATATAGCAGCAACAAATCATGGTCATTATAGAAACATCCAGCTATATCCTGTGGAGGTAGACCCCCAGACAAATGTTTGGATAGAACCATTGACGCACCACAGGCCAGCTGGAAGCGGTTACAGTCGCTGACTTGTAACTCATCAGCCCCTTACTGCCAGGGTTCGAGTCCTGGTCAGGGTGAGAAATTTCATGTAGTGAGGTTTTCCAGATAACCTGTTCTACCCAGGCATAAGTCTGGGTCTTCCTCCAGTAATAGCTGGATGTCACCAATATGACCATAACTGTGTCGGTGTAATCCAGCTGGAAGACCTTCCCACATAAAGTATGGCACCCCTGACTGGGACTTTAACCCACCTAGGTAGCGAAACCTATATAAAAAAGTAAATTATCTTTACATGAATCCTTAATGAGCACAAAATAAAAAACAATGAAAAAACAACTATAAAAAACAACAGTATATTATTATGTATGTATTATATATACACTTTTTTATTTAATTTTATTTAATATATACTTAACATTTCTTTGCTCATAATAGGAGGGCAATGAAAACAGCCATCCAAAAGCATTGCAGCGTACATCTGTCCAGAGCAGCCTGAAGGCATGGCTGGACTACCAGGATGGACAGAAGATCCTGCTGATCACCACCACTGTGCTGGTGGGCTACAGACTGGAGGTTCCGGGCCGAGGGCACCACCCAGCGGTACACCGTTGTCATACAGTCATATAACCACACATCCAAGGTAAGCTCACGCCATGCAGGCCATGGTGGTATCCTGTAGGTGGACCATTGGCCCTAGAAGCTTAACGCATTGGATTCATTTCTGATGACTTTCATAATGAACTCTGTATGCATTCTTGTTTTCTCATTAAAGGTGGCATCCGAAAGTTTCCCATATCTCATATCTAATATATGTAACAATATATGTCCTTTGTTTGGCGTATTTGTACATAATTTCTACAGAAAAAATCGTACCTTAGTCTAAGCTTTGACAATTTTCTACAGTATCTCCTCAATTTTGGGGCAGTTTAACTCGTTAATCAACACTTAAAATGTTCATTCTTTTCAAATCTATAAATAAGAACGATTGGGATTTCTGATAAAAATAGACATCAACATCAAGTGGATAAGCTAAAACATAAGTGGTGATGTGGTTTTCTTAGTTTTAAAATAGCCAACTGTGGCTCAGATAGGAAATACATGTTTGTAATGATGATTGCGGAGTTATGCTTCACTTTTCAGACAGGTGTAATACATTAATAAACAGTATTTTGTGAGATCTGTTCAAGTAACAATAGTTCAATGAAACTTCTTTGACATTTCCTCCATCATGGTTATAATGATTGTAATCCCTTTATATTCCATATAAGGCTGGATGGATTAATAGAACCAGCGTGGCTCTGCAGAAAGGTTTAGAACATTTTTCATTATGTTAAGTTGGTTTTCATCGCAAAACCCTAAACTGATTTGAATATGTAGTCATCCTAATCTTTCATTTTATTCATTTTGATAGTTGTCTACTATACTCTACAGGAGTAGGGTTGTTCTTTAAGGGGGGTGGAGATGGGGGGTGGGGGTATGTGGACACTCCTCTTTTTAATCATCAACAATGTACAGTTTTGATACCTCAGTTGAAACCTGGTGGGGTCAGCAAGCTGGCAACACAAAACATTTGTGACTCCTTTTCCCTAAGTGTACAAACTATCTGGCCATGTTTTCTTTCTATATTGCACTGTTGACAAAAACTGATTGTCATTTAGCATTTCATCCAGAGGATTGTTGTACAGCTGTCTACCTCATTTATTGCCAAGGTCTTCTAGTATATGCTATATTATAAATGTCACAGAAAGTGCTTTTCACCCCGGGATGTCATTCATTGTAGGCATGTAATAACAAAAACATTTGCCTGTACTCTCCTTCTAAAGGTTGAACGACCACTGCACATTTCTATCTTATTATACTGTCATGTGGGGAGGTTTTCCAGCTAACCTGTGCTATGACGGTGGTTCTACATAAGTCTGGGGTCTTCCTCCACCAATAATTATCTGGACGTCACCAATATGATCATAATAGTGTCGATGCTCTTTAACAATAAAAAAAAAGTATATTTTCTACAGAGATCTCTGTACATAGCTTGCAAACGTACTTAAGAATGGGTTGGACCGGTAGAGTGTCGGCTCCAGTTAAGGGAGGCCCCGGGTTCGATTCTGGGCAGCTTTTATATTTAGCCCCGTATTTGCTGAAAACACCTGGGGTGGGTGGGATATGTTTGTTAAATTGGTGAATGGTGCTCCAGCACTTCGAGGGTTAGAAAACTTTGCCATGCTTTCTTTCTGATGTTGTAATTGTTAGTGAACAACACAGCACTTAAACACTCATTTCTTAAAATATTTGGTGATCAAAATATGATAATATTATCATCATGATCTATTTTGATGTAACTATGTTTCCATTTAAGTATCAGATTTCCTTGTATTACTTGAAACTGAATACAGAGAGGGATAGTAAATGTTTAAAGTTGATGCTGTTCGAGTTGTAGTCTGTTCTTCATGGTATGTGTGTTTAATGGATGAGTTGTTGGAAACATGATGCCATTAACCCTTACACTGCTCTAATCCAAATTTATACCTGGAAATTTGTTAATAAGGTTTCTAGACACATCTTTAGCTACTCAAGCAGCAAATAGTGATGTTCACTGGCTTACCTCCTGGTGTTATTTACCCATGCATAGATAAAATAATTTTGTACACATATTAAAAATCATCAAACATAAAACAAACAAAAAACAAAATCAAGAACAACTTATTATTCATTTGTCAGCCATGATGACCATAATTGTGTCAATGTATTTCAAAAACAAAACAATGAAAAGACTTTTAAGAAAGGAACACTTAAGGGAGTCATCTAATGCTAATGTATTCATAATTAAAAGTGAATACAACTTATTTGTCTGACACAGGGGGCACCTTTGGCGTAGTGGTAGAGTTGCTGACTTTGACAGGGGTGCCAGTGGCCGAGAGTTAGAGTCACAGACTTGTTACTACTCAGCCCCTCACTACCTGGGTTAGAGTCCTGGTCGGGGCAAGAACTTTATGAGGTGGTTTTCTAGCTAATCGCAGTGTGCAGGTGGTTGTTCCAAGGCATAAGTCTGGGGTCTTCCTCCAAGCATGATTAGCTGAAAGTTGCCAATATGATCATAATTGTGTCATGGCGATGTAAGAAAAAACAAACAAAACAAACTTCTCTGACTTCTTTGTCTCCTACCGCGTAGGTTCGAGTCCTATTTGAGGTGAAGGACTTAACGTGAGAAGGTCAGCCGTCCTGCGATGTGGTGATGATTCTACAGAGATATTTGTCCTTCAAAATAGCTGGACGTCGTTATAATGATCATAATTTCTCGCTGCGATATATTTCTGAAACAATAGCAATATATTTAACAATCTTCTATCCTTGTGAGACAAATATCTGAAAATTGTAGAGTTACAAGGATATTTCACTTCTGTCCTCTCTAATGGTCTCCAGTGAGAAAGTCAGGTCTTATCATCAATAACTCCTAATTCTATATTCAAGTAATAGACTTAGACAAATCTTGTCTGTGAACATGAAGGTACACGCTTTTTTTTTATTTCAGCAGAAAAGGGTTAATCTGTTAATCTTTTAAAGTATAGCATACATGTTATTTATGCAAACAAGGGCAAATCTGTTGTATTTTTCTCACTCCATTTAGGAATAATTTCTAATATATTGTCAATGTGAGTCATTAAACTATTTGGCCTTGTTTTCAGCATGATATTTTTTTAATAAAATGATGGTTTTACCATCATATTTATCGCTGGTTTTGCTTGGCACAGTAACTACTGCAAGGTACCATGATAGCAGTTTGTCAGTATGACACATATAACATTGGTTACTTGAATAAAAGTGATGTTTAACAGCTCTGCGACCGGCTGCAATAGCTCAAGTGGTAGAGCGTCAGCTTGCGAATTGGGAGGTCCCGGGTTTAAACCCAGGCTGGGTCAAACTAAAGACTTAAAAGTTGGAAGCAGTGGCTTTCCTCCTAACGCTCGGGGCTAAGGGGACAGCATTACGCCATACTTGTCGGTGTCAGTACAATGGACCGACCAGGTTCAGTCCCTGGTCACCTTATAAGTGCCCCTGTGCTATAATGATAGAAAAGTCACTGCACAGTATCAGCAAAAATGCATGCCAGCAAATCCATTCCCATCTCATCCCTTAGCAGCTCTGTCATGACAGCAGGGATTTTCTTTGGCCTACTTTTGTGGAAGTATTCCCAGCAGTCTAACATGAGACTTTAGTTATTATTCCAGTCAGATCAGGCGGCTGGTGCCAGAGGAGAGGCAGGGTGTTTTGGAAGCCTGTCCAATAACTGTTGCTGACATGTTATCAAGGTTTTGTAAAGATGTCCTTTAACTCTAAAGATGCTAAGCATGAATTGACCAGACGTTCAAATGGAGTCTGACTTCAAATGGAGTCGTGACGGCTTTGCCTCTCATCGCATGGGTTTGAGGACTTAATGTGGGAAGGTCTTTCAGCTGATCTGAGGTGCACTGGTGGTTCTGCCCAGACATTTGTCTAAAATTGATAGACATCGCTGTAAGGATCATAACAGGTCGGTGCGATGTAATAGAAAAAAATTAAATTTTTTAAAATCAAAAGAGGTAGCTTTATGAATATGAATTGAACTATTCGCTGCTAGGTCTTAACTAATATATTAACTTGCTCTGCATATATAATAAAGTTATTTTAAATTGATATGAGCAATGTAGAAAGACAAGAGATGCAAGTCGGTAAAGATTTCTGATGGTTGTTTGTCTCTCTTCTCCCTAGTTCTCTTACCCCTGGTTGTATTTCTCTCTACTCTGCTCCCTAGGTCTCTTATCCTCTGGTTGTATTTCACTCTTCTCTTCTCCCTAGGTCTCTTACCCCTGGATGTATTTCTCTCTTCTCAGCTCCCTAGGTCTTTTATCCTCTGGTTGTATATTTTCTCTTCTCTGCTCCCTAGGTCTCTTATCCTCTGGTTGTATATTTTCTCTTCTCTGCTCCCTAGGTCTCTTATCCCCTGGTTGTATTTCTCTCTTCTCTGCTCCCCAGGTCTCTTATCCCCTGATTGTATTTCTCTCTTCTCTGCTCCCTAGGTCTCTTATCCCCTAGTTGTATTTCTCTCTTCTCTGCTCCCAAGGTCTTTTATCCCCTGGTTGTATTTCTCTCTTCTCTGCTCCCTAGGTCTCTTATCCCCTGGTTGTATTTCTCTCTTCTCTGCTCCCTAGGTCTCTTATCCCCTGGTTGTATTCTCTCTTCTGCTCCCAAGGTCTCTTATCCCCTGGTCGTATTTTTCTCTTCTGCTCCCTAGGTCACTTATCCCCTGGTTGTATTTCTCTCTTCTCTGCTCCCTAGGTCTCTTATCTCATGGTTGTATTTCTCTCTTCTTCTCCAGGTAGACAATGTCTCTGTTTTTTTAACACAAACAATATCGATGGGACTTCATGTCATTGGCAATCTAATAGATAATCTATTACAAAATGCTTTAGAAAGGGTCCTGTATCTTCACTCTCATTCATGATTTATGTAGTCAGATTTAGCATTTCTAGTATTCTACATATGGCATTCAGGCAGATGGGTTTATATTAATTGTTGCTGTCACACCAGTAAATCTTCCCATTTCATGTTTGCCATTCCTATGTCTGACATATCTGACTTTAGCAGTACTGTGTGATGAAGATTGATCTTTAAGCGTTTCTTTAGATGTTTGTTATTGATGGATGTTTGTTTTCCTAATCTGGAAACATAAATAACCTTTTCCTTCATAAAGTCTCATTTACACTATTTATAACTACTTATGTTTATTGAATGTGTTGACAACTGCTTCTAGGTTGGATCTCTCTGTGTTTCCATTATAACAATGTTCCATGGTTTGAATTTGCAATTTACTTTTATTATTCAACCCTGTACTTAATGGAAATGCCATTTGGACAGGGTATGTTATATTTTAATGGCAGGCTTTCTGATGGTCCCTACTTTTCCTACTTTTTCAACTGAGTCCCACTTTTCTCTATTTTTTTAGCTCACCTGAGCACAACATGCTCTAAGGAGCTTTTCTGATACCACTTAGTCCGTTCGTTGTCTATTGTCAACATGCTAGAGGCCACAGTTTTTATCCAATCTTCATCAAACTTGGTCAAAATGTTTGTCTGCATGAAATCTTGGATGAGTTCATTATTGGGTCACCTGGGGTCAAAAAGTAGGTCACTAGGTCAAATTTTAGGGAAAACTTGTGGACACACTAGAGGCCACATTTATAGCCCAATCTTCACCAAACTTGGTCTGTATGAAATCTTGGATGAGTTCATTATTGGGTCACGTGGGGTCAAAAAGTTGGTCACTAGTTCAAATTTTAGAAAAAGCTGGTGAACACACTAGAAGCCCCATTTATGGCCCAATCTTCACCAAACTTGATCAGAATGTTTGCCTGTATGAAATCTTGGATGAGTTCATAACTGGGTCATGTGAGGTCAATAAGTAGGTCACTAGGTCAAATCTTAGACAAAACTTGTGAATACACTAGGGACCACATTTATGGCCAAATGTTCACCAAATTTAGTCGGAATGTTTGTCTGCATGAAATCTTGGACAAATTCTTTATTGGGTCACATGGGTCAAAAAAGAGGTCACTAGATCAAAACTTAGAAATAGCATGTGAAAAAAACTAGAGGCCACATTCATAGCCCAATCTTCAACAAATTTGATCAGATTAATTGTCTGCATGAAATATTCAAAGAGTATATTATTGGTTCATGTGGGGTCAAAAGTAGGTCACAAAGTCAAATTTTAGCAAAAACCTTGTGCCAGAATGTTTGCCAGTATGAAATCTTACATATGTTTTGAAGTGGGTCATGTGGATTCAATAGGTTACTAGGTCAACCCAGTGGCCACACTAATGGTCCAATCTTCACCAAAGATTTCTAAAGTTAGTAACTCTTAATTACTTGATGCCAGATTTGAGCCTACTAAAAGCCTGTGTCCTAAAGGTGAGCGATTAAGGGCCTCCAAGGCCCTCTTGTTCAGATATAACCCTATTATCCCTACTTTTTGCTTTCAGAAGAGAAAATGTAATATGAACCTCAAATTATTTCATTAGTTGTATTTTCAAGTTCTGTTAATAGCAGTTAATTTGTATTAGTGGGTACACCTTGGGATGTCCATCTTTGAAAGCAACATGGTCCCTTGGCCAGTCAGTCCAGACATATTGGTCAACAGGTGCCTGTCTTTCATACATGGACAGAACAAGGGATTTTGTTGGGCAACATAATGGCATAACATAGGAACATAATAATAATTCCAAGTAACACTGGTAAGAAATTTCCCCACTTTTTTGGTAAATACATGCCCTATTCATGCCTTAGTTTTTTGTAAAGTGGCAGGAGAAAGCCTGTAAATGGTTAAATGGTGTTTTCAGTTAGTAAATTGTTAATAATAGTAATAGTACAGCAAACAAAAAATAGAATTTGCCTTACCTTGCTACCAATATTTGTAAAGTTCTAAGCTGTTCAATTGTTTTTTTTATGTTTATTGCACAGTTACTTTATTAGGGATATTATTGCGGAATCGATCATTAGTCGAGGAAGACCACATACAGATACCTGGGTAGAACCACCTTGGCGTCAGACATCTGCTGGAAGACCTTCCCTACATACAATTTTTCACCCCTACTGGGAGTCCTGGGACTTAAAATTACATAGTGAAAAGACGAGGTCTGCGGAGGTACAGTTTGGCGATGACCACTTGGCCAGGGACATCTCCTTTTTAGCTGTTATATAACTACTGTATAAATACGTAATCAGACATTCCATTTAGAGACTTTGATGAAAGAAGTGCAGATCCTAAGCAGACAGTTTTCATTGCATATTTGATAAACCCTGTATTATTGTATGTGCTAATGTATATTCAATTATGAGATGACACCTTTTAATATAAATGTTTAAGAACTTGCATATTTGATATGGCTTTCAGTATTTGCAGTGTTTATTTAGTCTTATTTGAATATTTAAAAAAACTCACCTTTATAAAATATTTTTGCTTATACTTAAGGTGAAAAAAAGAACTTTTCCAACTTTCTTGAGAAATAGAAAGTGTTGGCACCAGTTGCACACAGAATTTTAATGACTTTCACTAATGACTTTCAGCACCATTTTATGTCTGCCCAACAGATAACAGCCTTGGCACACATCCCTCTCTGATTCATACTCCAAGGGGCTTCCAGCATTACACACACACCACAGAAGATATAAGATCTTAATTAGAAAACACTATTTTATGTGGCTCATGTGGCATAGTGGTAGAGTCACCAACTTGTATCTCCTGGCCGTACAGGTTTGAGTCCCATTTCGGGACATAAGGACTTAGTGTTGGAAGGACTTCCAGTTGACCTGAGGTGCTTCTACCCAGAAAATTAAATTGTTTGGGGTCTTCCTCCATCAAAATAGCAGGATGTCGCTTTAATTATCATAATTGGTGGCTGCGGTGTATTTTAAGAACCAATCACAAAACACTATTTTTTTTTTTTTTTTTTGTTTTTGTTTGTTTTATTCCTATCTGCTTATATTAATGTTTAACTGAAAATACAGCATAATATGAAATGTACCATTATTAAAAGGCGTTAAGTACAATGTGGTTATAATAGAGACATTGAACAAAATCTTGAAGTTTCAATATATGTAGGAATTGTTACAGAGCCTTTCATAGTCTCTGGTGCATCATATATGAGTACGGAATAAATCTGAAAATCAGATATCCGATTTCTTGTAGCAACTTAGTTACAGTCTTATTATAATTTGTTACCAAATCCAATAAGTAATCATTACAATTCAATATAGAGATGATTTCTAACAAGCATCCGAACTATAGGGTTTCTTGGAAAATTATGCAACTTAAGCTCTAAAAAAATGGCTTGCAATTTATAATTCTTGGAAAAGATTACAGATAGGCAGTTAGGCACAGTATCAATTGCTGAGTGTTCTTTCTTTATTATAAGCCCTGCTCTTAGCTGACTAGAGTAGAACCTAGTGATTCTACTGCAGTCCAATTAAACCATTAGTGTCTCCCTAGGAACAACATACTGTTGCTTAGTATGAAATGGGTATCAACTCTGAATGTGATATTGGTTAATGAATGTGTTGATAGTTGATAGGTATTTTTTATTCCAGATGCTTATGGATATATTTATTAATAAGGGTTATATGATTAATATGCACTTTAAGGCTGGATGGATGTCTTCACTTGTCTAGGATTCTGACATATGTATTGGTAGGGAATAAGGAATTGCAAGTTTCCAAATGAGGAACAATTTATCTAAAGAATCTCTTAAATGTGAATACCTAGTTCTGACAAAATCTGTAGACGGCATAACCATGATGATTATGTTATCATGTTTTCCTTCAGTTTTGCTGCTACTAGAGCCGGAACATACTCTTTAAAGGCTTGGTACATGCAGGACACTGTTTTGTGTTGTCAGCAGTAATGTTAGGTGTCATGTCAAACATTAAAAGTACACGTAGACCTGAACACATTGTGCAGCCTTATTTAAGATGGCACATAATGAAAGTTGGCTAACAAATGTCATTTGAAACAACACATCAGGTGTCATGTATTCCCCACTTGTTAAGCATGTCTTTATGTTGACTTTTTTCCCCATTTCCGTTTTAGAATGAGTTTTGTATAGATAGAGCTCCATTTTGGGTGATTTCTCTTGTTCTTAATTTAGAATTTGCATTGATTATAAATAGAGCTCCTTTTTTGTTGGTTATTTTATTTAACATTACAAATATTGTTTAAGATTACTTTTGTTAATTGATTTTGTCTTGTAACTGATCTCAATGACGTTGAGGTGCACCAGTGGCAGAAAGGTTAGAGTTAGATTACTGGCCAGCCCCCCATGTGAGGAAGTTTTTCAGCTTACATGCAGCACATCAATAGTTCTACCTAGACATAAGTCTGGGATTTTCCTCCACCAATTATTAGATGGATGTTGTCGATATGGCTATGATTTTCTAAGTGCGATGTAAAAGAAACAAAACAAACAAGGTCATTGATTTTTGTCTTCTTTTTTTTTCATGTTTCAGACATTGTCTGTGACAGATGATACAGTCCTGGAGGAGCATCAGGAAGACCCCACACTCATTCAGATGCATCTTATTGATGATGGAGGTAAGTTGGGGATACCATGGCAATTTTCTTTAAATTTCTATAACCCTTTATTCATGCTTTGGCCATGTTATGTCTTTCAAAAATTTAACCCTTTTATTCATGCTTTGGCCATTTTATGCCCTTGTCGTTAAAAATGGTAGTGGTATAGCTCCCTTGCTAAAGCTCAAGCAAATATAAGGGTAGTTCCACAACTGGTTGGCCCGGTGTCAGGATAATG
The DNA here is from genome assembly GCA_007844125.1 of Sinonovacula constricta. Lineage (NCBI taxonomy): Eukaryota > Metazoa > Mollusca > Bivalvia > Cardiida > Solecurtidae > Sinonovacula > Sinonovacula constricta. The sequence continues at coordinate 31,732,827 of CM017569.1, read as the reverse complement.
TAACTGGGTGTGGTGGTATCATGCCAGGTGTTCACGGCATGCTATACATAGTGAAGGCAGCACTATATCTGCTTCAAGTGGACACCGTCTCCAGATAACTGAAATACTGTTGGTGGGACGATAAACCCAATAAACAAACAAACAATTAAGGGTTTAAAACTGGTTTAGTATAGGATCTGTTCTTGACTTTAATTAATTTAACCCTTTCATTCCTATTTCATTCTTGCCTTTGGCAATTTAGGCAATTTAGAACCTGTACAATTAAGGGTTTATGTAACACTGGTTTTGTTTAGGATCTCTAATTGTCTGAAAAATGTATTAAAATACTTCAGACTCTTTTAAGGAAAATAAGCAAAATTCAGAGATTAAAAAAAAAAAAGTAATTTACATGAATGGATACTGTACCACAGTTCTATATGTAGTTAAAACTATAGAAAATTCATTTAGAAGTCACCCTACATTTGTAGCCAATTAAAAGCTATGAAAATTCAAATTTCACATCGATTTTTTTCCATAGAACTCCTTTTTATCTTCTATTTTATTTTTTAACTGTGCATGTGCAACAAACCACGCATTCTGGCTTGACTCCTCCCTTGTGACGACAAGTTGGAACACGTCAAGATGATTGACAGTTTTATAGATAGTTTCCACATCAGTGAAAATCCCATATCTTGGCAGCCATCTTTGATGGTAACTTCAAGAATTTTCATATGAATTGTATAGAAGGGTAAATTTTATTTTCTTGTAATTTCTTCATTTGTGGTCTGAAAATTAAAAGCTATACACCATTGGAAAGCTCTTGACATTCATATTTTTAAAATACAATGTTTATACAATTGATAAATGCACACAGAATTAATACACAGAAATAAATAAAACTATTGGCTCATATTTAAAACAAAATTAACAGTGTATCATTTTCTTTTGTATTTCTTTAACCTTTTAAACTATCAAAATATTGTTTTGATATTTAAAATACTTTATAAAAGCTGTTTAATTTGATATCAAATTCAGTAAAATAGACAAAAATAAAAACATAGTGGTGAGTTTAATACAGCACATATTTCCCTATTTCGGCCTGCATTAGCTTCTGCCCACAAAGATGGCTGCCTTTAACTGTCTTATCAGTGTCGATGACATCACATGGAAACTATCTATTGACGTTTTTATGGGGCAGATTACGTGTCATTTTGGTAGAACAGGTAGAAGTGAGGTGAGGACTTCTAAGTCGGATAGAATCTATTAAGACAATTCCATAGAAAACAGAAGCCTGCACTCGTTGACTTCTATTTTCTATAGAAACGTCTTAATAGACTATCCTATACCTGGAATCATCCTAGATGTGAAGCTTTGTTTTGAGATGGATTGTTGATAAAAAGGAGGAGTCCAGTCACTGCTGAAGAATTTTATGATGATGATGGTTGTGATTATTGTTCATATTTTATCTATGCTCCAGCTTTCTTGGTTGGATGGTTTTTCTATTGTTTTTTTTTCCTGTCAATTTCATTATTTGATGTGAGATGTAAACTTACGAGATAATAATGATGTTGATGCAGTTTAGTGGAGAGAAATGTGAAGTCCATGTTGATACAAGACACGTTTTTATTTGCAGATTAGGAATGTTGGCATATAAGTAAATTTTGATATAATGCTGTCATTTTTACTATAAATAAAGTTGTTGAACTGTCTTATTTGTCATTTGATTAAAGAAAAAAATCAACACCATGAGTCAAATTTAAGGAATGATTTGTTTGTTTTTATTCCAAACACTGCACTGTCATGACCATGTGAAGTGTCACTGTGATTGATGTCAATCAATAAAAGCTGCATTTTTAATTGTTAAATAGGACTATTTTGTCGCCATTGAATGAATGTTAATTTTAGCCTGTTTATAACTTACCTCGCCCATAAACTAGTCAGTTTCTTTTGATGATGTGCACTGGCATGTTAAACATCAGGTTACTCGCTGTGCATATGCTAATTTATCATCCTTCTTGGTATAGTTTAATTTAAATCATTTTGAAATAATTTGCACAGAATGTCTCCTCTGCTGACATTTAATCTTCATCCAGACAGCTATTTAATCTTTTCATTCTATGCCATGCTGTCATTTAAAATTCCTGCACAGTTATTATTTGTTAGGAGGTAAAGGGTTTTATATGATTTTTTGTATGTTCTGCTCTGCTATGGATTGTGAACTGATAAATAAAAAATACATAAAAAAGGTATGTTGTTATTTCAAGACCAGTTGCCAAAAACTTGAAAATCTACGCAGAGTTGCAGGTTTTTTGTCTCTCAATTTGTTCTCCTCTCATTGGGCTTCTGTATAGAGATAGTCTTCCTGGAAACTGGCTGGCAGGTTTTATAGCCCTGATTCTGCTTCAGTTGAGAATAAATCACACTAATTCTAAGTTATTTGCTAATTACTGCATGCCAAGCTTTGAAATACTCAACTATACACTTGCGGCAAATTGTGCACATGTGGCACAGTCATCTGTCAATGGGTTTGGCTAATTTGGATCTGTATTATTTGCTTAGACCTGATTAATATGTGTTTGGTAGGTTAAGTAAATATAAAAAGCAATATAAAAAGGACTCAACACAATCACCATGAGCTGCAACCAGGCAGGGGCAGGGTTAGATAGTTTATGCCAGGAAGCATGGGGCAAGCATGGGAGGGAGAGATAACATCTTTATTGGAACCATATGGATAGCATGTAACATAGATGTAGAGTGAGAAGATAGGTGCTGGCGTTCCCACGCTCAGGAACAACAAACACAAGCAGTATGGCTGGCAAAGGTTGGCAGCAGGCTCATCATCAGTCGCAGGTGGGGCCCCCCCTTCCTTTCTTTCGTCATTACTCAGATGCTATTTCAGTTTTACTTTGTTTTGTTTTTTGTTACATGTACCAGCACAATTTTGGTCAAATTGGCGTTGCTGGCTTATTGTTTGTTGAAGAAGACCCTAGACTTATCTCTGGGTAGAACCTTTGGTGCACCACATGTTAGCTGGGAAACGTCCACACATGAAAGTTCTTGCCCAGACCTGGACTCGAACCCACGCCGTGATGGGCTGAGGAGTTACAAGTCAGCGACTTAAACCACTCGGCCAGTGGCATCCCCCAGTTTCGCTTAAGAAGTTATCCTAGAGTCTGTGGTTTTTAATTGGTTTGAACTTCTAAGATGAAAATTATATTGATATACCCTGATAAATAAAGCATTTTTAGCTCTTCTTTTCAAAAGAAAAATCAATGGAGCTGTAATCCTTATCCTCTTGTTGCTATCAATGGTTGTTAACCATTTTGTTATGATCCATATCTTAAAAAGCTGTCTAAAAGGTTGCATATAGATCAATTTTCATCCCTTACCATATTGTTGCTCTTTTGGGGTTCATAAAATAAAAAATTAAAAAATTAAAAAAAAAAAAAAAAACTTGAAAAGAAAATGGATCACTATCTGCATTAAAAGGTATTCATTTGAAATGAAAACCTGTCTTATTACATATATCATGTTATGCCACAATTTGCAATTATAAAATGTAAATTGAAATGGAAAAAACAACAACACACCTGAAAAGCTTGTTTATTTTCATCAAGGACACCTTACGATTATTTTTTTCTCTCTCAGGTGGTGATTTATCTAACTGAATGGCCAAGAGTTTAATCTATGTTCACATTCATCATCAATCTTTAGATTACCAAGTTTCCCCATACTTGGCTTTTTGTATTGGCTGTTTGAATAATGTAAACATGATGATAAAACATTATAGCCCACCATTGTCTAGTGTAATCCAATATGGGTGTAAAACATTTATGATGGCCTACTGATTTTAAGATAAGGCTTTGATGGTAACGCTCTTGGCCTTCTTGGTTGCGAAATTACCTGGGGTTATACAAATAGTATAGATCTGGATCAGCTATTGAGATCTGCATTATCTGCTGATGGGTCTACAGCAATGTGTCTATGCATCATCGGTGGACAGAAAATAGATTTAAGAAAAACATTGTATGGGTAATTAACAAAACTTGGCATTTCAAGGGTTGACTGTGTGGCTCCATAATTGATTCATGCTCTGTAGCTTTGATGTGGGTAAATGCAGGCTGGATCTGGAGTGCAATCTCATACAAGGGTTTTTATTCCGGTTTTTATTTTCTTTTGGAATTCACAGCTTTTTATTTCAGTTCTACTTCTGGGATAGAGTCCCATGGACAAGGATTTACAAACTGTGTTTACCTGCTGAAAGTGTCCCTGTAAAATGGAAGCCCTTTTCTTTTCATTTATTATGTAAGTTTTGAGTTCTGACAGAGTTTCAGAGGAGAGAAGTAAATGTTGTGTATAGAAGAATTCTGCCAGTGTTATTCTAAGTTTGTTAAGGCTGTTTCAGCATTATTTTATTAAAAAAAAACAAAAAAAAACTGATGTTAATTCTTTGAAGATAATTCACTATGTATAACTTATATTGGAACAGTGTCATCAAATAAATAGTTTTTAAAATTTTCAAATTATAATAGATGTCTATGGTTATGAATAAGAATATATGACAAAGTCCTATGAGCATTGCAACATATACCAAACCATGAAAAGGCACAGGACAAAGGTATTCAGATGCAAGACAAATGTAAAAGTAAGAACAAATCTGTGATGAGTCACTTAACAAAAAAAGAAAACCCAACAGTTTCAGCCATGGAAACGGCCAGTTGGCAGACAGACCGACTTGGGTGCTTAAACCGATATTACAGAGCACTAACCTCGCACTTCCTGATGTTTTCTCAAATGCAAGATGAAAAGAAAACCAATGTTTTTGAATAAAAAATGTCCAAGCACTGATGTTTTCTTTGATAAGTTATGACGAAAGTAGTGATGTCATTGAAAAATAATATCCACATAGTATTTAGATGAGAGAGAATTGTTATTTCTATTAGAAGAACCACACAAAATTGTTGATTATAAATGAATTTAAAAATTTTTAAGACTCTTCAGTATACATTCATATTCTTCATATGCACTGTGTTCATATATGATGTTTATTGGTATTTAACCTTAAAATTTCAAATTAACCAAACTGAATGTTGCTGAAAATTCAAGTACCATTCACAAAGTGATGTACTGTTAATATAATACAACACAATTGTTAATCCTCATGACATTTGATCACAATTATTCTCAAAGCTTTGTATTTCAGCTTAAACAGAGCAGGGCTATTGTCGCTTTATTAAGCACCACTTAAAGGGACTAAGCCCAATCCTAGGGCTACTTGTTTTTTTATGTTTGTCTGCTGACCTAACCTTCTAAGTACACATTGACCAGGCAGAGGTACCATGTGTAGTCCCGGAAAAACCCCACTAGTGGACCCAGGGGGGTTTGGGGGGTTTGTGCACCCAGTGCTTCTCATTGTCCCGTTGTCAGAATAAAAATATGACTTGTCTTTGTTTTGCTGTTTAGAAACCATAATTACTTATGATTGAAATTACTTATGATTATAATGTAAAACAGGATAGGTGTTGGTGTATTGGGAAATAATATTTGTAAGAACAGAGTGCTTCTATTAAAATAAATACGGTAACAAAGACTGTTTTGCTACCTTTTAACCAGTGAAGCAGGATAGATATTAAGTACCACTTAAAGAGAATAACACTGCCGCAGGGCCACTGCCTGCTATTTGGGTTTTATTAGGCTGTATTCAGTAACCCTTGGTAAGCCCAAGTCATGATTTGAACTCAAGTCACCAAGTTTATTTTAGCAAAACAGTTTTTGATTTAATTGTGCCTTCAAATTAGCTCAGTTTTAGCATTAAGCAAGATTTCTTTCTTGAAATGCTGTTGGAGATATTGTATCCGGAGTAGAGGTGAATATGGGATGCTGCATGAAGGATACTTAATAGCACTTTTTGCTACCTTTTAATGCACTTTCATTCAGATTTACAACTTTTATAATTATTACCAGATTGATACTTGTAAGATGTTTTGAACTTGAAATATGTCGCAGGTATATTTCGATGGTCATTATAGCGGCATCTGGCTGTTTTGACGGAGGAAGACTCGAGGCAAATGCCTAGGTAAAACTACCAGAGCACCTTAGGCCTGCTAGAAGACCTTCCATCATAAGGTCTCTCGTTCCGACCGGGGCTTGAACCCGCACACTGAGAGTCTGAGCAGTCTCTGCCACATGAGTGTCCCCTGTGTATTTTACTTAATGTGAAGTGTTTGAGCACCCTAGTTGGCCCCTTTTGCTGACTGACCATTCATAGGCGGTAACTGTTGGGTTTGCTGTGTTTAATGATTCATCACAGATTTGTTCTTACTTTTACATTTGGCCGACATGTTAACACCTTTGTCCTATACCTTTTCAAATTTTGGTATGTGTTGCGATGTTCATAGGACTTTGTCATATTTCTTATTATTGATGTACTAAATACTACCAAAACAGGTTTATTGAGGATGGATGATCAAGCTCAGGAGATATTTGTTTTATCGAGAGTTCAAAAATAGTACCAAACAACTCCCAAGACTTATCAGCAACTGACATTTGTAACAGCATTCTGGTACATTTTGCAGCATGGAGATAGCTTTAGCTTCCATCATTGTCTAAGATAACACAGGAATTCTAACTTTTTATATGAATGAGGAACAAGACCTGTTTGATGAACACTACCGATGAATGTATCCTATAACAATCATCCTGAACACATTGCTGCTGTAGATGGCATCTGCAGAAGATGCATATATCAGGCAATACAAAAAACTGAAGGAGCTGCTTTTCATGGCATTTTCTTTAGCTATGTGCACTTTTTACACTGTCATCCAATTAGTAAACAACGTAGGAAATCTAGGATGGCTGCAATGTTGTACAATGGCTGATTGTGACAATGGTGCATGATGAAACTGGGGGATGTTGATGAGGTGTTGTTGTTTTTTTCTGTGCTTTTTTTGTCACATCTGACCGAGACAATTATGGTCATTTTGGTTACATCTAGATTATTATTGGTAAAGGAAGAACCCAGAAATTTCTTTGTAATATTACCATCACATAGCAGGTCATAAGGAAGTTCCCCTCCCGACCGGGACTCAAACCCATGCGGTGATGGACTGTAGAGTTAAAAGTCTGCGACTTCAACAGCTCGTCATGTGGATGATAATTGTTCTAATGAACACCCTTTGAATATTATTTCTTTACCTTCTAATAGAGGACATCCCCAAATGCTATTTAAAATAACTTGTTTTAACCCCAGATTTTAAGTGTGTGCTTTGTCCTAGAAGCGAGTGTGTGCAGAAGTTGTTCCCAGAAAAAAAAATGCCCCTGGTTTGCATGCAATTACAGATTGCCATCATTCTGCTCTCCATTTTGAAGGCTGCATCAGTGTAGCCAATTTTTGACAGGAACTATTTTTAAACTTTTATCATGCTGTGCCTTAATAGCTTAGGATAAAAATGAACACACACAAAAAATACAGCACACCCATCACAGCTTAATGCAGGCTGTCAGAAGGAAAACCATTTAACAAAGCTCATTGATGACTAACATTTTTGCATCTGTTCTACTCAAGGGAACGTTATTTCATTTTTGTGATAAATGGAGCAATTTATTTTCAATCCTTAGAGCAATCATTGATTTTAGAGTCTGGCTTTTGTATTTTTTGGACATCTTGCATCTCTTTTGCATTAATTTTTTCTCTGTTAATTGCATAGTTTTGGTTTAATTGTGCTGCCTTTTTGGCATTTACTCAGATAGGTGGATTGTTCTTAATCCCTTGATGAAGATGTACACTGGTTTTCTTCATAATTTTGTAACTTACCTTTAAGTTCTGACATAAATACATGAAGGGAATGTGAACAAATCATGTTTAGAACTCACAAAATAGCCCAACTTTCCTTTGACAAGACAACATAATTTGCCAATACAATTCAGTAACTGTTTACATGAAACAAGAATAAAAAGACAACAATAAAAACAAAAATATAAATGCAAGTTCGTTCGTAGGATCTGAACCCCGGACCCACTGTATAGCAATCCAGTGTTCTACTGACTATTAATAAGTCTTGCTATGTGCTTGTTTTATGTATGTTACTGTACATTACAACAAATACAATGTTTACATTCAAACTATTACATAACCTATGATACAGTTTTTAAGGGTTTTACTGATGCTTAATAGTTCATTATGAAGTCAGGCTCAATGTGTGGTCAACTGCTTTCGGTTTTGTTAGATTTTTATACCATTTCCTTCTTACTTTTAGTTATTGTTTTTTTTATACCATTTCCTTCTTATTTTTAATTATTTTGGAAAAAATGACAATAATTTTCAGAGATAATTTAGCTTTAAGCAAATGGAATTCAAAATTTATTTCCATTGCATAATCTTACATCTCTGTGATTGGATTATTGTGCCAGAGCACTTTGTTTTCTTCCTGCACTCTCGTGGTCTCAAGATTTGCATAAAAATGTGCATAATGTCATGAGAGAGTCATTGATCTTTCATTCTTTGCCTGACAGTATTTCACATTCTTGCCAAGGCTGGGAGCAGTGTGTCTCTTAGAGATGGAGATTGCCCAAGATCCAATTATTGCCAATTTCCTTGAAGGTTCCGGAGAATTTATGACGCTGGTGACCTACAAAGCATTGTGCCTTCATTAAGCAACGAGCACCAAAGATGGAAGTGAAATGTTTTCTGGCGGCCACTTTTTTGCCCCACTATTTGTCATTAAAATGAACAGTGTGTGTCCTTATGGGTAAAAATGTTAATTGTAAAGTTGTGGGGTGTAAAGATGAAGAGGCATACTTTCCTCTCGTCAGGTTGTTCAGTCATAAGCAATGTGGGTTATGTTTCTTTTAACCTTTAGCTTGCTACATTAGATAATAACCCATGCTGTTTCTTCCACCATCTCCAGATAACTGAAATACAGTTGGTGGGAAAATAAACCCAATAAACTGTTTCTTCCCTGACATGCAAAGGTGCCTAGACATATTGCTAGAGTTTCAGCATCTAATAGTGCAGATCCTGATGAGACGGCTCCCTGCTCCTTAAAGGGAACCTGCTGATTTGGATCTACACTATTTACCAAATTCACATAAATACATATTTAGCAATCTTGATATTAGGCTTGATATTACTTTATTAATCTAACTTTTCAACAAGATTAACAACTGTCATTTTTTTAGGCAGTCTCATTGTTAATTTATGAAGTTTCAAATATCAAATGGAAGAAACCCTATATCATAAAGGGTATATACTGAGTATAACAGATTGTCTATATGTCATTTAACAAGGTTTGTTTTGTAAAAATGATAAATTCTCTGGTAAAGAAGATGATCGAGAGAGCAAAAATAAAATGAATTCAATTGTTTCTTTCACTGTGTAACTAAGAACTTTCACAACTGTTGTTTCTATCTTGGTAGAATCCCAAGTATAAGCAATGAAAACAAAAACAAACCACAGGTGCTTCTAGTATTTAGTAGTATCTCAGGTAAATTAGAATTTGATGACAGATCAAGGATGAGTAGGGGGAGGTAGAGAGAGGGTCTGATAGCTAAATATCCGCTTTACAAGGTAAACAGAGTTGAGAACCTGGGATAGGCTTCAAGAAAACCTTGTCAATAGATGGTTGTAGATTTTCCCCACCACATGCTTGATGTGTGTATGCATTCGTTGGTCTGGTTCACTGGTTATGTGCAGGCACGGCCACTGTTGTATCACATTCAGGGCTTTACACTGTAGTTGTTGTATTACATTGCCCCCGCTCGAAGTGTGGTCTTGTTACGAAGAACCAAGGAGCAAGGATTAGTTAATAATCGGTGTCGTGGTGGCGAGTGTTAGTCAGCTGTGTACTTAAAGACACTTCAGCTTTATTGTGGTTGGGGAATTATTTTTGAGTCACCGCTATCACAGAAGGTAAGTTTAAGGTAGGCGTTTGTAGTAATTGTGGATGGATAGGTTATAGAAGTGATGTTCTTTCTGTATGTTCAGTTCGTGTTTTTGTGTAGAGTTATTGGTGCATTTGTTTACAGTATCATGGAATAAGCTTTTGACATTTTTTCATGTGAACTATATGTGTGTTTTTATTCTTTGAATGACTGGTTATATTTAACTTTTTATGTACAGTTCATATTTAACTATTGGTATGTAGTGAAAGCTAAGGACTAAAATATCAAAAGAAATGAGTGAAAAGTAGAAAGGTGGGATTTATTCACCGAAAGTGATATTGAACAGCACCTTGATGTCATTTTCAGTTCTGGAATTTTGAATATCATGGAACTTACTTTTAATGAATATCCTGGCTTTCATCGCTATACTAGAACAGTGTGTGGGTCTGTCGCGATGAGAGGTGTTGGGTGGGGTGTGGATGGTGGTACCCAGCAATGGTGGCCCCATGACCTGGGTCACCGTGACCTGGGGACTGAAGGTCAGTCACTAGAGAGGATGTATGGATTGATGCAGCATCCATTAGTACTGCAACCACAGATGGCTGCTGGTAATTGTCCCACTCAATTGGATTTATCCATACCAGCCAACACACCCTGGTCCCAACCCTGGGGTCACTGGGGGTCGGAGGTCAACAGTCAGAGTCTTATCATACCTGATAGGTCAACAGGGGCAGATAGGGGCCCTGAATTAAACAATTGTTATTATTATGATGGTGGTTCACAGTATGAGCATGTGGAGAGAGGGTTTCGTCCTGATGGTAGAAGATTGGTTAATGTTGTTAGTGGGAGCCTTCCAGTTACTGAGACTTGGAATAGGGGTCAGTGTGTTACTGATCTCTCTTACCAGTGTCAAGGTCAGGAATCTGGTATCCATGGTGAGTTTATGTGGGGTGGGGACTACAACTGTGATGTTTCTTTGTCAAAAATGTGGTTATGACCAAACGGGAAAAAAAAATTTTTTTGTTAAACTTTTCTTGGTTTCAGGCAGCCTCGAATATTATATATTAATATTATTGATATTTTAAATGTCATTTATTGACAAGAATACTGTGGTTTTATAAAAGATGATGGTATATCATTATGCTTCAGATGTTCGTTTACATTGTGGATTCACATACAGATTTGTGTTGAAGGCCACTATTCAGAAACTATTCACTAGAAAGTTTTAACCTGGTTGTAAAACGCATCATAAAATAAAATATCATGGTTGTCTTGATATCATATTATATCTCTGGAAGTCTATTCGGTCCCTTGGGGTACTTAAGTGCATGATGTAGCCCTGGAAAGATTAAGTATGATTATATCCACAGACACTGTACTCTGTGTGTTTGTCACTCGATCTTGAGGTGCACTTGTTCCCTGGTGCGGCACACTTCACTCCAATGGTATTCTAAAAACATGGAGCCACAACTGACAACAGATTTCTTTTTCATGTTAACCACCGCCATGTTTGCAAGGCAAGAGTCATAAAGCCAGTGACTGTTCAGAAGAAATTGCCAAGATATCACCCTTGGAGCAAGGTTTCTGCCACAGATAAGAAGGGGATGGAGTTTGTTTCTTTGAGTGCTTATACCAATATCAGCAGTAAATTGTTTGGTTCAAATCTTAAAGTACATACTTTAATTACATTTATGTTATTGATACATTTCATACATTTAGTTGCATGGTTATCATCATCATGTTAAATGATTAATTATCCAATAAAGTGTTTTTAGGCTCACAGGGAAGATGGGATTAAATTGTCTCTTTAAATTATGTTATTATTATTATTATTATTATTATTATTATTATTATTATTTTCCAAGAGTCTTTTCCTTCTAGTAGATTTTCTTTTCTAATATACATCTGAGGATTTTTTTTTAGTTTTTATTAGTTATTTTTTTAAACCAAAAACCTGCGATGAAAATGTGTCTCCCTATAAACAATGAAATCTTAAAAGTTTCCTTGTACTAAATCAAATCTAGGGGAATTTCAGTGTCTTGTTGTCGCCCTAGCCTTCTGAACTTTACTCTTGTCACTAGTAATAATGACAACTTTATTTTATGACTCAACATGGAGGTTAGAAAGCCAAACTCACCCCCTGGGCACTGTCCTTTATTGATTGCCATCATGTCATTGCATCCGTTTGGCCCAGCAACCATTTCAAACCAGGCTTCAGCCCAGGGGCACTCTCACACATCACATTAACATGTTACTGTTATTTTTTTATGGACATTTTAGTATGAATCACAGCATGACAGCACAATTCAATTTAATGCCAAGCCTGTACATGTTATCCCTACACCCCCTGTAAAACCTTTAACATGTATATAAACTTTTTTTGCCTCATGGTCTCGATGCTAGTTGTTAACATGTATTTGAAAGGTAAATCGAAGATTTAATTAGATGTGTTATTAGGTTGGAGGTGATGAGAACTGTCTAACATTGGGTGATAAAACCGCAACATACATTTTGGCAGTAAGACAGTAAATAAGTTGATTGATTCATTAACCACACATAGGGGCGCCCATGGCATAGTGGTAGTCACCCAATTGTAACTCCTTGGACTGCTTAGCCTCTCACCGCTTGGGTTTGAGTCCCGTTTGTGGCAAAGGCTTTAATATGGGAAGGTCTTCCAGCTGAATTGCGCTGCACTGGTGGTTGGTTCTACCCAGATTATTTTTCGGGTTTTTCCTCCGCAAAAATGGCTAGAGAACGCTTTATTGATCATAACTGGTCGTTCTGACGTGTTTCTAAAACAAAAAGCAAAACATTAACCACACATTGTTGCTAGACCTGGTGGGGAAATAAAAATATTTAAAAAACTTTAGCTTCTGTGAATACATTTTTATAAGACTTAAGCTTCTGTGAATACATTCTGATATTAAGACCTACAAACAGTTATTACCACAGGTGTAAGATATATAAATTTCTTTTTTAAGTCATGATCCTACACTAAATAAGAAAATTAGGTCAGAGACAGAGGGAACATGGTTAGTATCTAACTTTCTCTTAAGTTGTAACTGAACTACAAACAATGGCAAGAGTGCAACTTGTTGGTGTTTAATATGTTCCTCCATTCAATTTCCATTGTTAAACAGACACAGACGTCAGCTGATAGAGCTGAACAAGTTGCGTGACAGGAAATGACTCACCGTCACAGGGTCGAACCACTTTAGAGGGCAAGATAAAGAGGGTTTTACACTTGGGTTTAGACTTATATGGCTAGATTCATGTGTCCAGACTTATAAGATTTGTATATGTTTACATAAGTTTAGACCTGTCGGTATTTCCCTCTTTCCAAAGAATTTGGTTTGCAAAATGTACTTGTGCAGGAGGTTTCTTTACAAGATGCTTAAGGATAATGGGGGTTTTCTCAAATTAAAATTGATATGTTTAATAAAATCATGATAAAAATTTAACTGTACTGAAAGGTGTACTGTGTACTGAAGGAGTTTTACTGACGGCTTAGCATCTCACATAATGGGGTTTGAATCCCATAATTTAATGTGAGAAATTCTTTCAGTTGACCTGCGGTGCGCAGGGTCTACCAAGACATTTTACATATTGGGTATTCCTCCTACAAAATAGCGGGATGTTGCAATAATAACCGTAATTGGTCACTGCATTGTATTTAGAAAACAAACAAAACAAAGTTCTGCTCAGAAATTCCAACAATATGTTGAAAGGCTGGAATTAAATAATTCATATTGGAAATACTTTCGTTAGGGATTTCTCTTTATGTTTTGTTTTGTGTTTGACATACATTGCAGAGACCATTTATGATCATTATAGCAACGTCAAGCTTTATGGTGGAGGAAGACCCCAGACACATGTCTGGGTAGAACCACCGGCGCACCGCAAGTCAGCTGGAAGACCTTCTCACATGAAGTCCTTTGCCTCGAACAGGACTTAAACCCACGGGGTGAGAGGCTTAGAAGTCAGAGGAGTTACTTACTAATCACTACGCTATGGGTGCCCCTCAATTTCTCTTCATGTGATTATAAAAAATTATAATGGCCTTGTCACAGTTTAGTATATGAACATGATCCATAGAATTTCATTTATTGCCTAACTATTGCTAGGCAGTTTGTATACATTTATGATTGATGTATATTGTTGAGCAGGGAGCTGTCTGAACAGGATCCACATTATTTCCTGCTTAGTTGCTACCAGTATGTTTTGTAAGTGCCTTAAATTGTCATTAACAACCAATTAGTAATGGTTGTTCACAAATGTAACGTTCTCATCCGTCGTAACCCACGTTCATTCATACTACTTTGCTTTATGGTGACCGTGGAATTAGGCTGGTAAAAGTTTGTTTTCGTGAATATTCATAGAAACAGGGGGTCCAATAAAAATGGATGGTTAATCGACTCTATGTTTCACTTGAAGTTAAAAAGACAACTGTTTGTCAATGTCAAGATATCCACACAAACCTACAATGCCTCTTCACAAATTGTAGTCATTTTATTGGCTGAATTTCCATGCCATTTTAGACATGCAGCCAATCAAAGGCTTCATGAATATATCACGAGAATGAAGTTTTTCTGGCCAAGTAACCTTCAGAATATGTATGTAGTGATCACTGAAAGTTTACTGTGGGTTCTGAGGATGGAACCAGCTAAGAGTGAGTTGTGTGGTGGAGAAAAAAAAACAACGGTTCTAGAGTATCAGTAGTAGGTAATTGTTTACAAGGTGTGCTGTTGCCAGTTTCTCTGGATTGGTAATGTAACAGCCTGGTGTCAGATGGATGAGATATTACCTGACACCCTTTTACAACTTATACTGACCTAGTTGTACACACTATGTGTTTGTTATAGCAATTTCGTTCCATCTATTCATAGTGAAGCATTGTCAGTAAAAAATTAACTCATAGGTAATATCAGACCTGGTAAGGCAAACGGTAGAGCGATGGCTTCAGGTATGGGAGGTCCCCAGTTTGATTCTGGGCTTCGACATACCAGAGACGCTAAAAATGGTAGTGGTATAGCTCCCTTTGCTAAAGCTCAAGCAGATATAAGGTAGTTCCACAACTGGTTGGCATGGTGTCAGGATAATAGGACTGAGTGTGGTATTATGCCAGGTGTTCACGGCATGCTATACACAGTGAAGAAGCTGCTTCTGCTTCAAGTGGACACAATCTCCAGATAACAGAAATACTGTTGGCAGGACAATAAAGCCAATAAACAATTAACTCATAACTTGCAAAGCACAAATTTGTTGAAGCTTCGGGCTTTAGTAGATAGTGTAGATCAGGATCAGCCAGGTTCCAGTAAGACCTTTATGCCAGGTTGCATTATGTATGTGTTGTTACCTTTAGTTGAATTTGTAAGGAAAAAACCTTAGACTGATCAAATGTTATGAACAAATGTGGCAGGGCACAGGTTTGAACATGTGCTTTTGGTACGGTGTAGAGTTACAGTCATTCATTTTTGTGTACAAAAAATAGCTGCAATATAAGGAATTGTAGTAAAGTCTTACATTTGAAGGTCTGTTTAGATGTAATTACATTGAAATGAGAATAAGGTTAAAGTTAAAGGATGATATATGACTAACTCCAAAAATTATAATTAAATTCAAAAACTGTAATAAATAGTTTCATGGTCCTTGAAAATGACTGAGGTATCTCACTGTTTTATCTATATCCAAGGACTGAACTGGCTGTGACTCATGATTGCATATTATTATGTTCTATATTATTTATATTTCTCTATTCTAGTTGTGGATTCTATCCTACGAGGTGTAGAGATTGGAGGAATAGCCCCTCGACGACGTTTACGCGCATTGAAACAGGACAACAAGGAACTGATAAGCCAATCGGTAAGTTCTGCGTCAGCTTCCATTCATACAATACCTCGTGATGCCCGGACATTGGCATCAAGGGCTACCCTTATGTATTTTGGTGAGATTTCATGCTGAATATTTCTTTCAGGCTATCACAGTGAAGGCAGCAATGCTTTATACGAGCACAAGGACCTGGCCCCGGTTTCACTTATCTTTATCAGCTGAGGAATTTTTAACCTCCAAATTCTACTTATCTAAGAAATTTTGACAATTTTGTTTCACAAAAGACACTCAAGTCAATTTTTAGTATCCACAACTGAGAAAAAAAAATTCTGCCTAGGGCCATATTTGAGGAAACAGTCAAAAGCGACTTGCAGCGTTCCTCAAATATTTGAAGAAAACTCAGAAGAAATGCTTCTCAAAGCATTTAGTGACACAAGAACTTGAGGAAATCTCAAAAAAGCTGAGGAAAATTTCAAAGTTGAGGTTAGAAGAGGACTTGAGAGTTTAGTGAAACCTGGGCCAGGGTTGGTATTCAGTAAGAATCTTAGTTATTTTTTTCTCACTTAAACTGAGAAATTTCCTTAAATTTTGCAAAAATCTTAAGAAATTATTTAGATTAAATAGGTTTATGAATTTAATTGATTTTTTTTTTCTTCTTATATCTAAGGAAATATTTCAAAATTTAAGAAAATATCTTTAAGTCTAAAAATATAACTTAGATTGTTAATGAATAAGACCCCTGATTATTAGTTGAATGTGGGAGGATAAACACTAAAGGTGGTGTCTGACAATTTGCCTAAATAAAATATATTTAACAGGGTTCCCACAGAACTGGGAAATCGGGAAAAAGCTGGGAATTCGAAAATAAACACTCCCGCTCGGGAAAAGACCTTAAATTTGACATGATACGGAAAAAAATGGAAAATGACAGGGTAACTGTTAGTGCATTTTAATAATCATAAGGCATTTTAACTGAATTTGATTTAAAAAATCAGAGTATTTGTTGGCATACATTTGTAAACTCCCTTAAATTTTACCGCAAAACTCTTGAATGTTCACATTCATAGACCTTGAAAATGGACAAAATACCTGGAAAAAAACCTGGAAAAGACCTTGAATTTTTCCCTTCAGAAATTGTGGGAACAATAACAATATCGGACCTATGTTTGGGGGTATTTGTGCAAAATATCTACAGAAACAATCATACTTTAGTCTTAACTTTGACAATTTTCAACAGTATATTTTAGGACAGTAAAACTCATTAATAAATACCTTAAATGTTCATTCCTTTCAAATCCATCAATAGAATGATGGGATTTCTGCTAAAAAGGAGACATCTGCATCACAGCGGATGGCAAGGACGAACTTAAACATAAGTGGTCACATGGTTTTCTTAGTTTATAAATAGCTAAATGTGCAGCTTGGCTCAGATAAGAAATACATGTTTGTAATGACAATCGTGGCATTATGGTTCACTTTTCCGACAGGTGTAGGACATCAATAAACAGCATTTTGCGAGATCTGTTCAGGTAACAAAAGTTTAACAAGATGATAAATGAAACTAATTTTGGTCCAAACTGTCGGATACCACCTTTAATGACAAATCTAAGGATCTTTTATTGTTTTCCTATGCCCCACACAGTCATTCTTGTTCTTAGGAGAATTACTATAGCTGTAAGTAACCTCTGTGATGCAAACATAATAAAACATTCTCCGTGATAACATTAACTTTCAAAGTCCATCTACCAAATTGCTTTGCTACAGAAAATCTAGGCTAAAAACAACAAAAGTTCATCTGAAACAATTGATTTCGTAAAAAGGTTTTTATTTAAGTGCCAGAATTAACAGTGTTTTGTTCTAGAATTGATGAAATGACAGTTATTTTAACCTTCTGTAAATAACACACTTACTTAGCCTATAGAATTAAAGTGGTTTAATCCTTTACTTGCTGCACACACCATTCAGACCATTTACATGTAAAGGTTTAAGTAAGATGAACTTCAATTAAAACAAATAAAATGATTTGATATTATACAATTATTTACTTATTAGCTGGGAAATATGCTGTGATATTGACCTAAAAATTGTTATTGACTGAAGTGATAGCCGAGGTCAATAACGATCTTTGCGACCAATATCAACAGCATATTTCCCAGCTAATAAGTAAATAACTTTTATTACATTACCAATAAATCGTTAATAATAAAAAGTTTTTATTTCTTTAGTTTAATTATTATCTAAACTTAAATGCAAGAAAATAGTTTACATTGTTTACTTCATGAATATTGTTCGTCTGGGACGAGTATCCCACAATCCGTACAATTCTAAGGAAGTTTTGTAGATGCGCTGATACTATTGATGGAAATTTCACATTCTATTAATAGACTGGTTAATATCAGCGAAAGCAGGTCAATATCTATATTTATTGACTCGACTATTTTGGGGGTGTGACTAATCGTGCGGCATCTATTTATAGTTCATATAATAATTACGGTTACCTTATTTTAAAGCCATCCTCATTTAGACACTTCTACTTGAAACTACATTTCTCTGTTTTGTTTTACCGTTGAACTGTATTTTTATTATTTGCCTGGTGATTTTGTATTGTAAAAGTTATGTATAGTATGGATTTTTATCATCAAGATTAGTCAATTAATGTATCATAGAGATTATATAACAGAGCTTACCTAATGAAAAGTTTCATATTTGTGGAGCAAGGTTTATGAAAGGTGTAAAAAAATGCAGGAATGTTTTGTATCTTATTTCAAAGATAGTCTATGTTCTTGTTAATGATTCTTTGGCGATAATACTCAATTGTATGTTGTCTGACAAAATTTAATTGAGTTGGCTTGTTTTTCCTTCTATCTTTCTAAGTCTTGGACTGTTTGCATTCCAAAACTTTAATCTAGAGATTGATCTCAACTGGGCGTTATCATATAATGGACTTTAATGAGTTTGGGATGTTAGCCACAACATTGTGTGTTTGACTTGCACTTGTTAAGGACTACTGTAATCTCCAGTGTGCAGCCATTGCTGTTTACTTAGTAACAGTACATTTCCAGCACACTGCACCCAAGATGAAGTGTTGGAGAGCTAATTTGTCAATAGTTACCAGACAAATGACCGGCCGCAATAGCTCAAGTGGTAGAGCGTTGGCTTGCAGATCACTGGTTTTTCTTGGACAGTAACTACTGCAAGGTACCATGACAGCAGTTTGTCAGTATGACACATATAACATTGGTTACTAGAATAAAAGTGATGTTTAACGGCTCTGCGACCGGCCGCAATAGCTCAAGTGGTAGAGCGTCAGCTTGCGAATTGGGAGGTTGCGGGTTCAAACCCCGGCCAGTTCAAACCAAAGGCTTTAAAGTTGGTAGTAGTGGCTTCTCTCCTAACGCTCGGGGCTAAGCGGACAGCATTACGCCTGACAGTATAATGGACCGGCTTGGTTCAGTCCCTTGGCACCTCATAAGAGCCCCTGTGCTATAATGATAGAAATGTCACTGCACAGTATCGACAAAAATGCCGGCAAATCCCATCCATCCCAGACAAATGTTCAGAATTCCAGGATTCGAGCATGTTTCTAAGTAGCTCTGTTCTGAACAGGTTTTAAAGTCAGTGGCCTTGGTAACAGCTTGCCATATCAAATTCAACATCACCTGCCACACTGATAGCTTAGCAGAAATGATTGTGGAAACCCTGGTCATGATAAAATTGATTGTATATCAATCTTCATGCCATGCCATTTTCCCAGAACTCTCAGACAGTTCATTAGGCAAATGGCTTCTGAAAGTTCCATGATTGCAGGCTGGTTAACTGTGTCAAGGTCACATGTGCTTCACATGGTTGCCCTTTTTGAATCCTTTAAGCCAAAGTAACCTATCCTCTGATTGATTGATTGAAGGGCTCATGTCCGTGGATAGGCAAAGCCAATGTCATATGTTCTATTTGTCCTTGTATAGATAAACCAAGGTTACCAAGGCCACATGAGGTAGCTGTTCCTTGAATAGACAAAGCCAATGTCACATGTTCTGTCTGTCCTTGTATAGACAAACCAAGGTTACCAAGGTCCCATGAGGAAGCTGTCCTTGGATAGACAAAGCCAAGTTCACATGTTCTAACTGTCCCAGGATAAATCAAGCCATGGCCACATGTACACTCTACCCTTCTTGGATACACAAAGCCAAGGTCACATGTGTTATCTGGCCTTCTTAGATAGACAAAGCCAAGGTCACATATGCTATCGCCCTTCTTGGATAGACAAAGCCTTGGTCACATGTGCTATCTGCCTTGGATAGATTGAGCCAAGGTCTCATGTGCTATCTGCCTTGGATAGATTGAGCCAGGGTCACATGTGCTATCTGTCCTTGGATACACATAGCCAAGGTCACATATGCTAGCTGCCCTTCTTGGATACACAAAAGCAAGGACACATTTGCCGACTTCCCTTCTTGAATTGACAAAGCCAACATAACATGTAAATGGAAATGTTTCAAGCTTGCATATCAAAATGCTACCTATGTTACATATTTTGATTTCCAAATGTTTTCTTTAAATAAATAATAATTAATAAACAATAAACAAAATGTCACTCTAAAAGGGAAATGCTAGATTGGATATGCCATAATTCTATAGAATATTTGGGATTGGAAGTTTTTGACTGTCAATGTTTTACTGAAGGTCATTGTGCCTGTGTTGTTGACATTGCACTTTTTAGATTGTCAGTTTGATGACATTTGTAGAGATGCTTCATGTTGTCACCTCGCTCTGTCAGCAACAGGCAGTTTGTCAACACTCATTAGTCTCATGTTGCCTCTGACTGACATCTTGCATTAAACTAATGGGCACTGAAGTCCATTTCTGGAAGTATTTCATTTCCAAGAATAGCCATGATATAGCCCTTAAAAATAGCTGTGACATAGCCCTTGCAACAGTTTTTATTGTTTTTAATGCATTTCAGATGAGGGAGATGTTGAGTGGTAGAGTTAGTGACTTGTAAATCCTCTGACTGCTTAGCCTCTCATCAAGTGGGGTTGAGTCCCATTCAGGGCAAAGGACTTAATGTGGGAAGGTCTTTCAGCTGCACTTGTGGTGTGACAATGGTTCTACCCAGACATTTGTCTGGAGTCTTTCTCCACAAAAATAGTTGGATGTTGCTATAATGACTTTAATTATGTTGCTGCATTATAAAAAAAAACAACAAAAACCTCAATACATTTAAGATTAAGGTTTTTCCAGTCTCTGTATAATTCATTATTAAGTACAATCTCTAATGAACCAGAGTATTTCAAAAAATCCTAGAGGGCACCCATGGCCGAGTGTTTGGATCTGCTTGTCACTCGTCAGCCCCTCAGCACATGGGTTCGAGTCCTGGTCAGAGTGAGAACATTCATGTGGGGAGGTTTTCCAGCTAATCTGTGGTGCTCCAGTGGTTCTACTCATATGTAAGTCT
This sequence comes from Sinonovacula constricta, assembly GCA_007844125.1. Classification (NCBI taxonomy): domain Eukaryota; kingdom Metazoa; phylum Mollusca; class Bivalvia; order Cardiida; family Solecurtidae; genus Sinonovacula; species Sinonovacula constricta. Next base: position 31,711,688 of record CM017569.1, on the reverse strand, counting down.
GGGGTCTTCAATATGACCATAATTGAGTCGGTCCAATGTAAAAAACAAATCATACAAAGAATCCTAGAACTCTTTTTTTCATTAAAAAAGATTTAAAACGAAAGGTTAAAATCCATTTCTTGAGGTGGCTCACCACTGACGTAACAACACCGGAGAAAATATATTTAATATTAACCACACCTAGTTTTAATGATTCCTGCCTAGAAGGCAGAAACATTATGATAATAAGCCATTCAAGTAATGACCTTTGCTTTTTTGTACCAGTGACTTTTGGTGCTTGTAAATGGTTGATAAGACCTTATAGACTTTTTTAAGTGTTTGTGTGAGAGGACAAGATGGGAAAGTCCTATCAGGTTGTTATCTCTGGAAATATGCCTGTCATTTCCTTTGTAGTACATTGGGAGAGAGATAAGTGTCCAACTAGTGTAAGATCCTAGCACCATGTCAGGGGCTGTGGAATGCTATCAACAGGGCTGTCAGTGCAGCAGTAGTCTCTGGTGGCTCTTTGACTGCTTACTGTGTAATGTTCAAAGTTAAGCAAAGGGTGTAGATCCAGATCAGGCACCTCCTGCTGGGAGACGTAGGATAGGGAGTTGCACTATTTGCTGCTATGAATTTGACTGTCTTTTTACCTATGCATGGAATAGGAAGGTAATACTTCGGAGAGCTATGCATTATTTACAGATAAAGGAAGGGTAAGGATAGGTTACATGCTCAGGGTCATTTATGTCTACTTTGTATGTTAAAGCTATTCTTACTGCCATGAAACAATGCATTTGTAACAAAACGATTCGATACCAGAAATAATATGTCACAGAAGACTGATCAAAACAATCGCAATTAACCTCTTCTTTGGAAAAACTTTAATTCAAATAAATGGATAAGCCCCCAGATGAAACCTTTAGAAATCATAATAGGTTATGTTGAAAATTGAAAATATTATGCCAGTCACAATTGGGTAATAAAACTTTATAAAATAAATGAATGTACTAGTAACAAGAATCAGTGGCCCTGTAAGTAGACCATAACTGTGTCTGGGGCTTGCATCCCATAAAAACAATTCTTTATATTTGCTTCTATTACTCTTTTCTGGTGGGACTAGCATATCTGAATCTGATCATCTCAAATTTACTGACAAATAAGTTTTCTCATAATATTCATAAACAGCAAACCATATTAAAACATCATGGAAAAGGTAATACAATGTATGTGCAATGGTTGTTATGGCTTTAAAAATTCAGATTTTTTTTTTTTTAATAACATGCATAGGGAATTTTTGCTAAAGATTTGGCAGCATATAGTTCAGGGGTGCCGTGACAGAGCAGTTGGAGTCGGCGACTTGTAACACCGCAGTCCCGCACTGTATGAGTTCGAGTCCCAGTCAGGGTGAGATCTTAAATGTGGGGTTGTTTTTTTTTAACTTAACCTGCAGTGAGCCAGTGGTTCTACTTAAGCATATAATTCAGATCCTTATTTGGACCCGCACTGTTTGCCTATGCTGTAATGAGGATCAGACCTTTTAGTTCAGGTATAGTGAAACTTATGAATGGTGTTGTTATGAACATACAGATTATTGTTATTGTATTGATTCATCACATTTCACAGTAGCCAGTGCTTCAGGTTTTTGTCAATATCTCATTGATGTTTGTGGCAGTATATTTACTGATCTGCAAGTACACTTCTGCAGAAAAGGTTGCAATCTATTTAGCATTTCCGTTATTTCATATGTTTACCTTCTCTGAGTACATATTTGCTGTCAGCATGCCATATAAACATTGAGGTTTAAAAAGCATTCAGTCTTTTGTTTAATCTTAAATAATGTTTTAAAATGGTACTGGCATACTTATACATTCATATACAATATACATATACATATAAAAAAAAATAAAAAAATAAAGTCCCAGTCGGATAAGAACTTTTGATATGGTAGGGTTTCTAGCTAACCCATGTGTTCCTGTGGTTCTAGACATAAATCTAAATGCTTCCTCCACCAGCTGGACTTCATCCCTTTGACAAAAACTGTGAGCATCGGCTCCAGGTACGGGAGGCCCCGGGTTTGATCCCGGGCGGCGACATACCAAAGTCGTTAAAAATGGTAGTGGTATAGCTCCCTTGCTAACGCTCAAGCAATTATAAGGGTAGTTCCACGACTGGTTGGCCGGGTGTCAGGATAATGTGACTGGGTGTGGTATCATGCCAGGTGTTCACGGCATGCTATACACGGTGAAGGCAGCACTATATCTGCTTCAAGTGGACACCGTCTCCAGATAACTGAAATACTGTTGGTGGGACGATAAACCCAATAAACAAACAAACAAACAAAAACTGTAATAAAAAAAAAAAAGAAGCAAATTTTAGGTAGTCGTTGATTATTTAACCTTTTTGTTAGGAAGTCTCACACTGTCCTGTGTGTTTATCAACAAAATAAGATTTAATGTGGCATATCTATCGATGTTAGCAGAGAAATACCTCAGATAAGATATAAGTATCATGGCTATCATGAAAACACTACTGGTCAAGGGGAACAGTCACGAACTTGTAACCCCTCTTGACTCCTTAGCCTCTCACTGTATTGGGTTCGATTCCTTGTCAGGTATAATGTCTTCAAATTGATCTGCTGTTGGGTGTGGTTATATCCATTTGTATGTGGTCTTCCTCCACTGAATTAGCTGAAAGTTGGAAATAATGACCATCAGTGTGTTGCTGGGATGTTGTTGAGAGATTGTAAATGAATAACTCAAACATGGGTCTGAGACAATTCTAAATGAAGTTTGATTATCATAAAGTGAGCAATATCTGATGTTTTGCTCTCAACAAACTTAGGCATGGGTTTTTGATGTTGATTTGACCTGTGTCAATGGGTGCGGATAGTTTGGCTTGTTTGTGGACCATCCACATGGTGAAGTGTCACTGATAGCACTTGTCATCTGTGATATATTGGATCATTAGCTCTTGTTTATTGATTGATATCATTCTGGAAGCTCACCAGGCAGTCATGATTTTACAGACAGAGTTGATAACAGCCTGTGTTAAATCCTTTACTTGCTTCATTTTACAATATAACCCTTCCCTGTCTACTTTTCGTTACAACTCCCCTATCCCACCTCCCACCCCCTCCAGCTTTAAGATCTTTAAAGCGTACTTATAAAATATGAATATTCGTCTTATTTTGGAATTTTAACTAATTTTATAACATTGAAAAAATAGTTTTGTGAAGCATTCATTACTGTATACCCAATGTGCTAAAAATTGTGACATTGTGTACTATTTCAAATATGTATATTTAAGCTTTTTTTATTTTTTATTAAACACCCTCTTCTTTGCTTAATTTTAACCCTAGCTTTGTCCAAGTGCTTACAAAAAAATAAGGAATATAACACCCGCAATCTCAAGCCTAAATCAGCTTCAATAACAAGTATGCCTGTTGATGGTCATTTTTTCAGCAATGTTATGTTATCACGGCAGTGTTGCTTTAATCTCCCAATGAATACTGCTGAGTAATTTATGAAGTGATTTATTACATGAAGCTTGTCTGAAAAACAAACACGATAGGGACTTTGTTAACATTTAGATACTAGGCAATTCTTTCGTTACAACCCAGGTTATCTCTCTATGCAACTTAATACTATGTAAATAGTCTAATCAGATGAGGTAGATGAACTTTGTTCACCTTTCATCATCCTTACAATAAATCTGTACAGTGTCAAGGCTAAATTAAGATAGAAATTGTTTTCATGAATACTTATAGTATAGAAGGTTAAAAATCGAAGCGCACAACCCATTTTCATTTCCATCATACGTGCCAATTTTTCTTGTAACAAAGCAAACATGCTTTGAAACCTATTGTGACATAAATAGGTTGAAATTGCGTGTAAGGTTAGATCAGAACAGGCTACAATAGTACACCATTATTCCTATACTGTTCGGACGGGCTCAATAGCACTTGTGACACCTTAATAGCTCTGAAGCCGAGGCAGAACACTCTATCAATACCTGGGAATTAAACTTGTCAATGTAGGCAAACAGAAAGTGGGCCGTGCCGTATCTCCTATCCTAGTTATCACATTTTGTTTTATATAAGAAAATTGAGAGCTGTCTAACAAGGATCTACACTATTTGCTGCTTAATCGCAGTTAATAGTTATATTATTCTTTGCATGTCATATATATAAAATTTAAAGGAAAAAAACGTAAGCCTGAGTTTTTTACCAAATGTAGCTTATTAAGGGTAAAAATATCTGGCAAAGGCCCAGTGAAGCTTGTTAGCACGTTTCTTGAGGACTCTTCACAAGTTATAGTTTCAATAGGTTGTGCTTAAGCAAATTATAGCGACAGCCAATGTTATTGTTGAAGAACAATTTTCTCCTATTAGCTGGCTCAAAGGCCTCTGTCTGCCTGTAATTTTAGCGATTTGCACACACTGATTGTGGCTTAATTGTTCGTTCTCTTCCGAGTGACCTTTTGAGTCAAGTGGTCAATAAGGTGGATCAGTGATGTGTGTATGGGATATGTTGATTATAAGACTCTTAAACTTTGTTAGAGCAGTATTTTTCTTAGATATTAGAAATTTTTCTAATCTTGATTGAATTATAGTTTGGAAAAGTATTATTTTAAATATACACTACCTATTAAAAAGTAGCTCATTATAGAGCTAGAAAAAGCTCTGTTTCTATTTCATAATTATGGAAAGGATTTTTTCATTAGAGTTTAAAGGCGACAGTTTTGACCAAAAATATTTTCATTATACATCTTAGTAACCCATTGTTATATGAACAGATCTTGTAAAATCCTGTTTATTGATACCCTGCACCTGTCTGAAAAGTGAACCATAATGCCACAATCATCATTACAAACATGTATTTCCTATCTGAGCCATGCTGCACAGTTAGCTATTTTAAAATCAAGAAAACCATGTGACCACTAATGTTTTAGTTCATCCACGTCATCCGATTTGACGTCATTGTCTATTTTTAGCAGGAATCCCAATCGTTTTTATTTACTAATTTTGTTACATATATAAGATGTAGGCAAACTGTCTGATACCAGCTTTAAGACACATTTAATGAATATATTTAAGCTTTCCTATCCTTAAGTTTTATTATGTCATAATAATTACAATTGGTCAGGCCAAAGCAACTGTTGAAGATCCATTTTAACTTGCTCTTATTTAAAAAATAATCCCATTTATCATGACTGGGTAGAACCATTGACAGTCAGGCCACATCACATAAATGTTTTGCCTTGACCTGGGCTTGAACCCAGACTCTGAGGCGGTACAAGTTGAGTACCCTAACTGCTTGACTGTCAGTGTCCCTAAAAAATAAATGTGCTGACAGCTTCTCGCCCTATAAATGTTGGTCAGGCTGTTGTCAGTATTCCTTATTACTATTAAGTTATCACAAGATAGATGGCATGATAGTTACTTGCTAACAAGCTACTTGCCAAGTTAACAATTATAGCCGCATACTCAGCAGCAAGTAGCATAGTTCCACAACAGTCACCTCACACCTAATCTGGATCTTCACAGTTTGCCTGAGCCTCATTATTATGTGCTAAGCAGGCAAAGAGTTATTCTTAGCTGTAGTTATATCGCGATAGTGTATAAATAATTACTGTGGATGTAATTACATTCACTGTGCAGAGTTGACACAAATTGACAATATCAATGGCTCACAGTAAAAATTGTTGGTGGTCAGCTAACACCATTATAAGCAATTGTGAAGTGTAGCTGAAAAGCAGATACATGGCCATTTTTTTATTGTTGTCCTATTTAGTTTCAGTTTTTAAGTTATTTTAATGTTAAGAAAATTATTTTTTCTTCGAAATACGGCAGGTTTATTTTTTTCAGTTTTGTCCCACTCTCAAAAAGCAGTGGGTCCCCCCCCCCCTTCTCAAAATCCACTGTTGTGTTGTTGTTGTTTTTCTCAAAGTCCTCTGTTCTTTCTTAAATCCACTTATTCTAAATTCCATTTACAAAAAATAAATTAAGATTCAGTATTGGTTGTACTTCTAAGAGCCACCTTAGTGTGAGGTCTTCCATTGTAGCACCACTGTTGGGATTGGGATTTCTATCATTATAGCACAGGGGCACTTATGAGGTACCCAGGGACTGAACCCTGCCGGTCCATTATACTGGTTGATCACTTTTTGCCTTAATGCTATAAACATATGTTCAGCAGGCATGGAGATGAAGTTATAGCCGCATAATAAGAATGTATTCAAAAGATTTACAATCTAATTTACACCGGATTTTCTATGTGAAATAGGTCAAAGTAGTTTACTATTTTCCCTATCCATAAAAAAGAAGTTATAGGCTTCTTCTCCTATACTTAAGTGGGTAGTTATATGGTTTCAAAAATGTTGCCTTTTGTTAGTGTGGATGTACAGACAAGGTTCGGTAGATTTGGAGATTAACATGGTGAATTGGCAATTTTTACACAATATAACTGGATGATGTCGTGAGGGTGTGCTTACTATTTGTTTCCACTCTACTGCTCCCCTTATTACAGGCATGTAAAACGAGTTTGTTTACCAGGTCTGTAATAGGAGCATGTACATGTCACCCATTTTTCTTGTTTGTCAAACTTTGGTGGTTTGGTGGTTTAGAATACCAGCAAAAAGTCTTTCATTTATTACGCTGGTGATGCAGGACTTTTGCCACTGCTAGCTGAAGGTGACAGGGAAAGAATTTACTTGCTAGCAAATTTGACATTTTAAGTAGAGATCACCCAAGGCCTAGCTGTTTAGAGTGGCCAACTTCAGCCCCTTACCACATGGGTTCGAGTCCTTGTCATGGCAAGAACTTTCATGTAGGGTGATTTTCCAGCTAACCTGCAGTGTACAGGTTGATTTTACCCAGACATCATTTTGGAATATTCCACTATCCAATAATTAGTAGGATGTTGCCAATATTACCATGATTGTGTCAGTTTGATGTAACCAATTCAAAACAAAACAAATTTTAAGTACAGCTTAACCTACTTTAGTAAATAAAAATAACAATGCACCCCCCCCCCCCCCCCCCCCCCCCAAAAAAAAAAAAAAGCAAGGAAATACAGGTATAACAGGCAAAAATGGCCAATGTCCTATGTTGCTGTCAAGGGACCATGGTGCGATGTCCTGCCAAAAGGTACATCCTGTGACATGTTTGCTTGGTCCATCCCAGTGACCTGGGTCAAGTACTCTATTCACAGGGGTTCACATTAAGTACATTGAGCATGTCATACACACATTTCTTAACACTTTACCTGCTATATTTATTATAACCCTTAGTAAATTCATTGTTCATGGCGGGAACTTGCATGTGCAGAGGTTTTCCAGCTAACCTGCAGTGCACGTTTTTTTTTTATCCAGACATAAGTCTGGGGTCTTCATCCACCAATAATTAGCTGGACGTTGTCAATATGACCATAATTATGTTGGTGTAATACAAAAAAAGAACAGCAACAATTCTTTGTTTTTTGTTAACAACTGCCTGCATAGGTAACACTGTATATTTATAGTCTTACCAGCCCGCAGTGTAGATCCTGATCAGATAGCGCTTAGTAACACAATTATAGTGACCATCTTTTATTAGTGGAAGGGGACCCCCGGAAACATGTCTGGGTAGAACCACTGCCACATTGTAGATCAGCTGAGAGACCCTACATAAAAGTTTCAGCTCTAACAAGGACTTGAACAAATGTGCTATTGAGCCATAGAGTCAAAAATTCGGAGAAGTACAACTCGGTGACCTCTGCCCACTAAGCCACGGCTGCCTCCTAATGTAATCTGTTTCAGAAGAAGCAGAATGTTTATTGATTTATTTTTACTGGAATTTATATAAACTAGTGAGTTCTCCTAAAATTTGGTAGTATTCTTTATACTTTTGTAACCTTTTTTAATGAATGCTGTACATCCAACTATGGACATTGGAAAATATTCTCAGTAAGCTCTTTAAGGGTCTCATCTTATCTAATTTAGGTTGTTTCTAGTTCAATGCTATGGAAACTGTAGTTAGTTCATCATTTACAAGAAAAGTTTATGCCATCCCCTTCTCCAGCTACTTAAAGTGCCCAGAATCTGAAATGTCAAGGCCCAAAATGGACATAATTGTTTTGACCTTGACCTTTGGTTGCTTTTTCTGATGGTTGTAACTGTTAAAGTATTATGTGTTTGTGAATTGTGTTTGTTAAAGGGGTTTGCTTAAACCAGCAGCATTTGTAATCTTGGACCTTATGTAATTTGTCTTTGACATTTACCTTTATGTTTTACCTGGAACAAGGAGTGAATACCCTTCAGATCAGTTGTCACTGTATTCTGTATTCACCAACGTAATTTTCAAGCAGTGCTTTACATCGATGTTTAACATTCAGAACAAATGTCAGCTGTAAATTAAACCTTTTTAACATGCCTTTATAATGTCATGCGACATTCATAGCCTGTGGCTTGTGTCTGGCTAAAGCAGTGTGTTGAGAAGGCCCCCATTTCTGAGTAAGAATAATGGCTGTTTTGTTGATGGGATTTGTCTGACAGTGTTGTAGCTGAGGGCAGATAACATTAACCTGCCCTGCCATGACATACAAGGCAATACTGCACTATATGCATCAAGCTTAACTTTTACAGATAGGTGTGTGTGGCATTGAGTGGAAGGTTGTAAAACTATCTCGGCTCAATGATGAATGTGGCAGTATGAGGGAGTAGGGGGATACAAACACTATCTCTAGCTGTTCTGCTGCTACATACTGCTAATATGTGAAACTGTGCTTGTGGCGGCAGTTGTGGGCAAATCTAGGTCAACCTGTGGTTTTCTCTCTGTTTCTAGAGACCATGGTCAGAAAACAAAGATCCACTGGTCTTGTAGGCTCAGTCAAAACTGCTGCAGTTGCTGTCTGGTTAAAATAGGCTCTCACCTGGACATGTTCTAGTGGGCATTTAAGGAATACACATTATACAGTGAGAGTTTATAAATGAACATGTGTGAAACATATTTGTTGAAAATCATGGTTATTTCTCCCTAAAAGGGTGAGTAAAAAATATTGTGTTATTGTTGTGATTGTGATGTTTCGGTTTTTGTAAAATAATAGGTGATAGTGATATACCGGCTAGTGCTGTTGTTTATGTTGAGGCACATCTAAAGATGGTTCACAAAAGAAGCTTGGGTCAGATATTGGCACGCTGTTTCTCGGGTAATGAACAAGATTAAATTGCAGTAAATGAAGTTGCATCTGAACATGATGTTGGGGCAAATGGTTTGAATTACAATGAGTGGCATTGCTGTTGCTGATGATGTTGTTGCCATTGTTCTTGTTGTGTTAGTGAATGATTAAATAATGCTTATACACTTTAAACATTACCACTTGGTACTTCAGTTCTTTATTGTGTATACTGATGTAACTTTTGTTATCATCAAACATTTAATAAGATATTTTAAATTGTATTTGTCTTGTGTGATAATTGCTGATGAAGAATTTTAAGCATTCTACTCTGTCCCTAGGGTAATAAATATACAGAGTTCTGCATTATGAAATATGCCAGTTTAAAGCCAATAGAAGTCAGCGTCAGTCTGCTGCATGTCATAAAAGAACCCATTGCAAAACAACCGCGACACAAGCACATAACTGAGAGATAAAGAAATATATACATAAAAACAAATTCCTTGTGACTATAAGCCCAACTGTTTATGACCAGCTCATTTGTCGTGGTGAATAAGGTATTTACGATTGTCCTATCTAGACAGCCTTGTAGTGAGCTAATGTTTAGAATTGTTTTTTTTTTTCAAATCAAACTGGTGTATGACACAGGCTAATTAATCATGGTAAACACAGACCCCCATATTGGGTTGGGTCATAGACAGTAAAAACTCCTAGAGACGAGTATTATTTGTTGTTTTTTGTTCAATTGCATCAACACAGTTATGGTCATATTGGCGACATCCAGCACATTTGTGGTGATGGAAGACCTAGCATAATTGGCTGAATATGCACACCAGGTCGGCTCAATTACTTCCCCCACATGAAAGTGCTTGCTGTAACAAGGACTCAAACCCACTTGGTGAAGGGACTGAACAGTTACAAGTTAGAGATTAACAGCTTGGCCAATGGCTCCGCAGTCAGGACAGTCAGATAGACACAAATTCTTGGTAACACTATTGGTAGAGCGTCGGCTACATGTACGGGAGGCCCCGAGTTCGATCCTGGGCCGCCCCATGCCAAATTCCATATCCGGTTGGCCCAGTGTCAGGATAATGTGACTGGATGTGGTATCATGCCAGGTGTTTACTGCATGCTATACACAGTGAAGGCAGCACTATATCTGCTTCAAGCGAACACCATCTTCAGTTAACTAAAATACTGTTGGTGGGACGATAAATCCAATAAACAATCATCTTCTCAACCTCCACTTGCAGCATGCTGATTTGAATCTATACTTTGTTTGTTGTCGAAGCCTGTTAAATGCGTGCTTAGCAGGCCAAGGGTTAATATTTACACAACAAAAGCATTGTGCATGAGCTGCCTATTCAGAACTCAGAATGTTTGATATGTGAAGCTGAGAGTAAATGAGCAACAACAACAGCATTTATTTGCCTCCACCTCCACTATTTAACGTGGTATCCACAGTTTGGACCTTTCCTCAAACAACCAAATAAATAATTGTTACCTGAACAGATCCCGGGTAATACTGTTTATTTTATGTCCTACACCTATGTGGAAGAGCATAACACCCCAATTACAAACATATATTTCCTATCTGAGCCATGTTGTACCATGAAAACTACGTGATCACATATATCCAGGTAATCCACTTTGACATAGATGTCTATTTCAGATTGTCCATTATCACCTTTGACAATGCAAAATAGGCCTTAAATGTGATATTCAACACATTGGCCTACCTTTAAGGCATACTTGGCTTTTTATCAGGGGGCGGGGCTGTTTATAGGTTTTAAAGAATCTTGTCTATTTTTATTCATCAAAATATCAATAACATTTAACATTCCAATGACTAGTATGTATTTGTTTAAAGATTCTGATAAAGTACAAAGCAATATTGTCTAAGTGGGATAGAAGCATATTCAAGTGGCAGAGAGAACTAAATATCAACAATGATTGGAACATAAGTATTTTTTTTTGCTGCTGTTTTTACAGCCTTTGTGCCAGGAGAGCTTCATTTGTTATCTTGTTCTCTGCTGTTTGAACTTGAAGTAGAGGGAGTGTGTATTTTTTTACATCATTAGTCAGTGACTTCTCCCAGCATCTTCCCATCTCTCTGGTTGCAGCCAGCTGCCCAGGCGACTGCAGTTGGCATAGTAACGGGGATTTTATGTGCAAGTGTTCACTGCGTTGTGTGATTGAAACACTTCTGATTGGAGAGGTTGTTACATCATAGAAAGTCACACTGAAATAATAGGAAAACAATGCCTGCTGTTGAAGTAACTTGTCCTGACTGGTGGCCCTGTGGTCTTGGCTATTATATTTTCTTTTATTGTTTTATTTCTGTTTGCTTTATGATGAATATCTTAACATGTTTAACCCTTGACTTGCTGGAAACCTTATTCACCCTTTTTACATAAAACAAACCATACCTAAATGGTATGAAGAGGAGGAGGAGGAGGAGGTATTAGCTGCCACATTTAATAGACTTCTGAATTTATTAGAATACATCATGAAGTAAATTACTTAAGATAGTTATAAAGATGTGGCAAAGACATTGCCAAGTACTTGCCATTTATGCTGTCATTTTACTGAAAGTATATTGGCATTCTGCAGTAGGCTCCATAAACAATACATTGTGATTCCATCCAACTTACTAGGTTAAGTTAGCTTGTTGTATGTGTGCATGTTGTTATTCAAGCATGGCCTGTATGCAGTGATTTTTTTACCGCTGCATCATGCATCAGGGATGCAATAAAATTGCCATGGACGTAAAGTGTCCGTTTATCTACGTTTGCAGGACATATGTTTTTTCTACTAGCGAGTCCTTTCTGACTATTACAGAGCATTTTGGGTGCAAGTTACCTAGTTTAGCAGGTAAAGTTTACACTCGCACTGTTCGCCCATTTGTTGTTTTGCTGGTTGTTTTTGGATAAACATTTTGGGAATAACCAATGAAATTCCTTGTTACCTTTTTAAGGGAAACTGTGTATTTATACATACATCACTTCCTTTTTCTTTAATTGAAAATCGTTTGCTGTTTATTGCTGCCAAATGGGACCAAAGACAGGAGAATTTATTAACTAAAATGCGCACAATAAGATTTGTGTTCAAAGAAAAAGATAAAAGTCTATTTATTATACCATATGTCTTGACTGATTGCTTATTCATCACAGGATTTGAAACATCCAATTTGGGACTCGCACATTAAATTTTGGGATTCCTAGATTTTTAGTCCAGCAAGTACCAGGACCCGTAGTGATAATGTTGTAAAAAATTCACTATGTTTGTAGAAAATTTATATTCTTATAAAGGATTTAGAGATTAATGTATAAGTTACAAATTAGGTGATTTCATAAAAAAATGAAAGGGCACCTTTGCCGAGGGATTAGAGTCGCTGACTTGTCAATCCTCAGCACCTCACTGCATCGGTTCGCGCCCCGGTCAGGGCAAGAATTTTAACATTGGGAGGTCTTCCAGCTTAACTGCAGTGTGCCGGTGGTTCAACCCAGGCATAATAAGTCTTCCTCCACCAATAATTAGCTGGACCACAATTGTGTCAGTTCGATGTAACAATAGCAAAAAAATGAAAAAGAATAAAAGAATGTTTCCTATAATTATGTATTGTTGCTAGAAAACTTATGGTGAATTGCTCTCGGATTATATACCAAAAGTTTCCTTCCTTGCTGATTTTAAAACATTCAAATAGATAACTGATGCTTTGTGTGAACGGAAAGAATTTATGAAATCTAGGATAGAATCTTAAGTTTTATTGCCCAGATAAAAAGTTAAAAAATCAAGTTTTTATTGTTTTATCTTGCGAGAGTTGTTTCAGGTACAGGAATTCTGAAATGAGAATGGCAGGAAAATGATACAAGTGCTTAGGAGCATGTAAAATTTTATGAGGGAATGAGGGTTGGAAATTAACAAACACTCGTTATCATTACCTGCCATGAAGTATTGCCCAGATATGATGCAAGGCATTTCCTTGTAACACTTAACAGATGGGGGAAATGGTTTCTCTCCTGGGCTCTCTCCTCATGCAGTTGGGTCTAGGATTATTCGCATCTGTGTCTGAGGAATTGATTGATTAAGCAACTACAGCATGAGAAAGTAATTTTGGGAGAGAAAAAAAAAAGAGGCAAAGATGTTTTTTCGGCGAAGATGTTTTTTGAAAGAGATATGTAGTGTGTGCCAGTCACAATTCAGACAGGAAAGTATTCATAAAGCTATGTTTTTGTCACTGTTCCAAGTACACAGTATGGCATCCAGAATAAATGATCAGGTTTTCTGAAGTAACAGAAATCTTAAACCCAAATAGCTTCAGGGTAAAATTATTAGATTGTGTCTTTTTGCACTTTTGTTTTCTAATTCAGGGTATATGCATTTTCCCTTTCACTTGCTGAAAACACCATTCTCCAGATTGATATAAAATATACCATACCTAGTTGGTGTTTTCCACAAGTCAAGGGCTAAAAATAGTGGTCATTTTTCCACATTTATAAAAAGGACATCCTGTGAACAAAAGTACATAAAAAATACTGGCTCAGGTTCGAACCCAGATCCTTTAGTATGGCAGTTTAATGCTCTACTGTGCCACCATTTCTTGGTGAAGTCATATTTTAAGTTGTGTTTTTTTTAACATAGAGACAGACAGGTACAAAGTTGCAATTTCAACATGTCCTTTGTTATGATTTTGACAAATTTCAATCAAGGAGGGGTCCATTGCTATTGTTTTGACGTGTCTTCTGTGCCATTATATGTTTTGAAATGTTTTGTACCCGTAGATCTTTTTTACAGAGAAATTCTGAATATTGAAATGGTATACAAAAGTATGCCTGTTGAGAATACATTTTCTTTGTTTTAGGGTGGGGGTTAATAGACAATTATTTCTGTGTCAGTTATGTTAAGATATAGATTGAACTTACATATAGTACTTGTTTTTGCATGTGTTCATGTTGCTACTGTTGTCAAATTAGTGGATAATATACAGCACAGCAACAAACTGCAAGATCTTGTTAACAGGGAATTCTCCTCCCTAATGGTTGGTCGAGGCCACATATCTTGCCTGTATTTACTTTGTAATCAGTATTGGGTTTACAAGCGTCACAGATCAGCCATGTGGCGATAGCAGGCGGACATATCTCTACGTTCAAGAGGCCAGTGTCTGTTTATAGCCTTATTGCAGTACACAGCAAAGTGTGGCTCTGTGAAATATTAATGGCAAAAACATAAAGTAAAAGGCTTTCAGCGTGTCTGTTTGTTTTACCCCTACCTGATTTCTTTGTGGATAGATGGGCTGTAGGCTCTAACACAACAAGGAAGGGATTATACAGCCAGGAAATATCAACAAATGTAAGTTTGTGGGATTCTTGTTTGTCTGAAAGGAATTCTGAGTTTTGATCTCAGCTGTCATTGAGTTTTGTGTCTTTAACACTATTTTTTGTGTGTGGATGTCTTCTTTCATTAATGTATTTTTTTTTACATTCATAGAAAAAGAAGAGGTCTTGACTTTGCTGTTAACATTTACTATTGGGTGTTTTTAGATTCTGTCACAAATAGTGTGGATAGTTCATGAATAATGGAAAACAGTATTCTGTGACTCCGTGTATGGCCAGACTATTGTTGAGTGTACACAGTAATTGACAATGGTCCTCATGACATAGGGATGACCAGAATATGGGTCAGATCTGTGGATCAATATGTCTTCTGCTGGACAATTAATTACAATGACACAATATTTTTCACTGAACATTCTTAAATGATGAAATGTTGTTTTTTGGTCATTTTTAGTGACAAAATGTATTTCTCTGAACATTTCTACTGACAAAAAGTTGTCTGGCATGCAGCCATGATTTTTTTTTGCCTCTATGAGTTTTGTAAGCCTTTATTGCCTCTCTGAAATAACTCAAGCTTATTCATTGTTATTGGCTTATAACTATAGGCAGAGGTAATTAAACTGGACTTGGCAGCAAAAAGTACAGGCTCTGATAAAATACAGTCATTTCTTTACACTAATATAGCGCAGACAATTGGGTGTTTGTCAGGTTGAGTTACCCTTGTGAGAATGACTTGACGTGGAGCCAGTGTCTGTTTTCATATAGCAGTTTATCCGAGTTGATTTTTTTAATGGTAGTAGACAGAAAAAATGATTATTGCTAAACTGTGTCTTAAGATATATGCGAAATATAGATGTATTTCTATTTGTAATTATTTTCTATTTATTAGTACAAAAGACAGTAAACACCATGTAAATAACAAGTTAAAATGACCTTTAATATTCCTTCCATTTTTTTTTTCATATTAGAAAATTAACTATCCTTAAAGAAAGGCATCTGATTAGATATGTTATAATTACACACAATTATTTTTCCTTTTTACTAAAAGAGGATGTAAGGAATTTCTAAATAGGTGTCACAATCAATAACATAACTAAGATTCTATTTATAGGTTTGTACTGCCAAATAAATATAATTTGATATTGAATGAGGCAACTAGTATGAACAGGTTTGTTTCTTCTAAATAAAGTATTTGTCTTTCATTTCATTTTTTTTTATCACACTGCTTGGCAGATCAGGTTAGGGTGGGGATTGAGGTAGTTGCCTGGGATGGGGGTTGTCCACGTTCTTGCTCTTTTTTGAGGGGCAGAGTTGTGGACTTTGATCAGGATCTACGCTATTCGCCTAAGCCTTATAAATATGTGAATAACAAGCTAAAAATTAAGAATTAATGCAGTCAATTAGGGAGACACGAGGATGGCTTTACTCCTGCTTAAATATGATCAGAATATTTTAGCTGGTAATTTGTATTTTGCCTGCTTAGCATGTATGTAAAATGCTTATGCAAATAGTGTAAATTCAGACCAGTCAGCTGGGAGCTGTGTGACCAGGACAAACACTTTTTGTCTTCAAGTCTCTAGTAAATATGTCTAGAATGTTGTTTTTTTTCCTATAGATGAATGAAGCCAAGTTTGGGTTGTCAGCAAATGTTGCAGCAAGATAGGGTTGGTTAGTAGGAAGAGGTGGGGAGGGATTGGTTGGAGAGGCTGGTAGTTGTAGTGAGACAACAGATTGCTGTCTTTTACATACTTTATGAGATGGCTTGGGAGAGACCAGGGATTCTTTGTTGACTATCAAGTCTTAGCCTGGTGTATTTGTAAATAACCTCTAATTAATTGTTCATTATTTGTTCATAACTTATTTGTGAGATGAATACAAGACAGATTATGTAATTAATGACACTAATTGATCATTATATGTTAACAACTTTTTTTGAGAGGTGCCTATGGCGTAGTGGTGGAGTCGCAGATTTGTGCGCCTCTGACTGCTTATCCTCACACCTCGTGGGTCCGAGTCCTAGGAAGCCAAGGACTTAATGTGGTAAGTCGTCCAGCTGACTTGCGGTGTGCCAGTGGTTCTACCCAGACATTTTGTCTGGGGACATCCTCCACTAAATAAATGGACGTAGCTATCTGTTATGATCATAATTGGTCGCAGCAAATATTCCTGAAACAAAACAAACGAAACAACTTTTTAAAATGAAAACATGACTATTTGTAGAGACTTATAGAAGTGCAGGGGTCAGTTTACTTCCGCTATTTCATGTTATCCTAAAGTGACCAGACATATGATGAAATAGAATAGTGTGGATCTCATTGACAGCTGACAGCTACATTATTTGATAAAGCCAGATCAGTTTGTGTTTAGAAGGCTATGAGTTGACATGTGTATTGAACAAAATCTAAACCTGCTGGTTAATGCAAAAGGGTAAATCTGGATCATGACCTGCACTTTTTTGCTGCAGTCCCTAACAATAAATCATTGTTAAACTTTTGCTGCAAAGAGTAGAGCATCGACTCCAGGTATGTGAGGCCCCGGGTATGATCCCCGGCCGAGACATACCAAAGTTTTAAAAAATGATGGCATAGCTCCCTTGCTAATACTCAAGCAAATATAATGGTAGTTCCACGACTGGTTGGCCCGTCGTCAGGATATTGTGACTGGGTGTTGTATCATGCTAAGTGTTCCTGGCATGCTATATACAGTAAAAGCAGCATTATATATGCTTCAAGTAGACACCGTCTCCAGATAAATAAAATACTTTTGGTGGGATTTTAAAAAACAAACCTTTACTGTAGTAAGTAAATTGTAAAGAATTAGTTCTAGTTATACACATTTGGAGTGGAATCAAGCGAAGGATTAGCACAGTTATTGATTGCTTGTGCTGCCAGCACTGGATCTGTCTTTCTCCTCTTTAAAGCCATGTGTTGACGAGTCTCGGATGTCAGGTAGGGAATTGCTTGACTGGAATTAAATGAAGCTACTATTGTACCAAATGTTCGTGTTGTTTTTGTGGTTACATGACAAATAAACACTTGTCAGATAATGACCTTGGTCGTATGATGATATAAGCAGTGGCCATTCATGGTGGAAGGAAACAAATATTGATTCATAACATTAAATCTTTCGATAGCCAAGAAATTACAACAAGTGTTTCAAAAAATATGATGTCGCTTTTAAATATTTTTTTATCACCTCGAAATAATGGCATGTGTTGAAAAGAATATTCTGAAATTGTATCAGGTACTAATCAGGCAATCAAGATGATTTTAACAGGCATCAGGTGTAAATGGTTTAGATGAAAAATAAAGGTTTTAGCAGGGGTAGAACTCCTTATACTAAGAAATACATTTTAGTATTCGTAAGTTATATGTGTGTGTATATATATATATATATATATATATATATATATATATATATATATATATATATATATATATATATATATGTTATTCAGAGTACCCTTGAGGATCTTCATTTGCTATGAAAGAAACAGATCATTATTTTTCTGCCACATTCTTGCAAATCATTGCCAGATAAAATATGGTTATGGGGTATGTTTTTTCTTCTGTGGCAATAATCTCTTTGTTGAGCATGCCAGATTTGTGTGTGCAGAGATGGCCAAGGGTTACATGCAGTAAGTACAGGCTGGCTCTCATGTGCTGGCGTGTTGTACTTGTCAATGTTTTGGCAGGTCTGTGGTTTGGTTCACTTGTTTGGCACAGGCTCAGCAATGTCTGGCAGAGAGCTTAACATTCCCTTCCCATCTGCCTTATCACTTCCACACACTACACACAAACCCCTCCCTCTTATTCTTGCCTTATTCTTTCCACAAAGTGCTTCCACCAGGTGGCGACTGATATTGTCTCTACACACAAAAATACTTCACTTTCACTTTTTGCTTCCCCGCCAAATCATGCGCAATTTTATTCAAAGCTTTTGCTCAATGTTCGTATTTTTTTGATAATTTCGTAAATATACATTTTAATAGGGACAAAGCAGCAAACAGTGTGGATTCAGGCCACACAGCTCCCTGCAGGAGAATAATGGTATGAATTTGATATTTCATTTGCCTGATAAATTCTGACATGGCAGGCAAAGAGTAAAACAGATAAGTATGT
>CM017569.1:31400106-31686208 GCA_007844125.1 Sinonovacula constricta | reverse complement strand
GTCGGCTCTAGGTACGAGAGGCCCCGGGTTTAATCCCGGGCGGCGACATACCAAAGTCGTTAAAAATGGTAGTGGTATAGCTCCCTTGCTAACGCTCAAGCAATTATAAGGGTAGTTCCACGACTGGTTGGCCCGGTGTCAGGATAATGTGACCGGGTGTGGTATCATGCCAGGTGTTCACGGCATGCTATACACAGTGAAGGCAGCACTATATCTGCTTCAAGTGGACACCGTCTCCAGATAACTGAAAAACTGTTGGTGGGATGATAAACCCAATAAACAAACAAAAACTGTGTAGTAATAAAAAAAAAGAAGCAAATTTTAGGTAGTCGTTGATTATTTAACCTTTTTGTTAGGAAGTCTCACACTGTCCTGTGTGTTTATCAACAAAATAAGATTAAATGTGGCATATCTATGATGTTGGCAGAGAAATACCTCAGATAAGATATAAGTATCATGGGTATCATGAAAACACCACTGGCCAAGGGGAACAGTCACGAACTTGTAACACCTCTTGACTTTCTTAGCCTCTCACTGTATTGGGTTTGATTCCTTGTCAGGTATAATGTCTTCAAATTGATCTGCTGTTGGGTGTGGTTGTACCCATTTGTGTGTGGTCTTCCTCCACTGAATTAGCTGGATGTTGGAAATAATGACCATCAGTGTGTTTTTGGGATGTAGTTGAGGGATTGTAAATGAATAACTCAAACATGGGTCTGAGACAATTCTAAATGAAGTTTGATTATCATAAAGTGAGCAATATCTGATGTTTTGCTCTCAACAAACTTAGGCATGGGTTTTTGATGTTGATTTGACCTGTGTCAATGGGTGCGGATAGTTTGGCTTGTTTGTGGACCATCCACATGGTGAAGTGTCACTGATAGCACTTGTCATCTGTGATATATTGGATCATTAGCTCTTGTTTATTGATTGATATTATTCTGGAAGCTCACCAGGCAGTCATGATTTTACAGACAGAGTTGATAACAGCCTGTGTTAAATCCTTTACTTGCTTCATTTTACAATATAACCCTTCCCTGTCTACTTTTCGTTACAACTCCCCTATCCCACCTCCCACCCCTCCAGCTTTAAGATCTTTAAAGCGTACTTATAAAATATGAATATTCGTCTTATTTGAATTTTAACTAATTTTATAACATTGAAAAATAGTTTTGTGAAGCATTCATTACTGTATACCCAATGTGCTAAAAATTGTGACATTGTGTACTATTTCAAATATGTATATTTAAGCTTTTTTATTTTTTATTAAACACCCTCTTCCTTGCTTAATTTTAACCCTAGCTTTGTCCAAGTGCTTAAAAAATAAGGAATATAACACCCGCAATCTCCAGCCTAAATCAGCTTCAAAAACAAGTATGCCTGTTGATGGTCATTTTTTCAGCAATGTTATGTTATCACGGCGGTGTTGCTTTTATCTCCCAATGAATACTGCTGAGTAATTTATGAAGTGATTTATTACATGAAGCTTGTCTGAAAAACAAACACGATAGGGACTTTGTTAACATTTAGATACTAGGCAATTCTTTCGTTACAACCCAGGTTATCTCTCTATGCAACTTAATACTATGTAAATAGTCTAATCAGATGAGGTAGATGAACTTTGTTCACCTTTCATCATCCTACAATAAATCTGTACAGTGTCAAGGCTAAATTAAGATAGAAATTGTTTTCATGAATACTTATAGTATAGAAGGTTAAAAATCGAAGCGCACAACCCATTTTCATTTTTATCATACGTGCCAATTTTTCTTGTAACAAAGCAAACATGCTTTGAAACCTATTGTGACATAAATAGGTTGAAATTGCGTGTAAGGTTAGATCAGAACAGGCTACAATAGTACACCATTATTCCTATACTGTTCGGACGGGCTCAATAGCACTTGTGACACCTTAATAGCTCTGAAGCCGAGGCAGAACACTCTATCAATACCTGGGAATTAAACTTGTCAATGTAGGCAAACAGAAAGTGGGGCCGTGCCGTATCTCCTATCCTAGTTATCACATTTTGTTTTATATAAGAAAATTGAGAGCTGTCTAACAAGGATCTACACTATTTGCTGCTTAATCGCAGTTAATAGTTATATTATTCTTTGCATGTCATATATATAAAATTTAAAGGAAAAAAACGTAAGCCTGAGTTTTTTACCAAATGTAGCTTATTAAGGGTAAAAATATCTGGCAAAGGCCCAGTGAAGCTTGTTAGCACGTTTCTTGAGGACTCTTCACAAGTTATAGTTTCAATAGGTTGTGCTTAAGCAAATTATAGCGACAGCCAATGTTATTGTTGAAGAACAATTTTCTCCTATTAGCTGGCTCAAAGGCCTCTGTCTGCCTGTAATTTTAGCGATTTGCACACACTGATTGTGGCTTAATTGTTCGTTCTCTTCCGAGTGACCTTTTGAGTCAAGTGGTCAATAAGGTGGATCAGTGATGTGTGTATGGGATATGTTGATTATAAGACTCTTAAACTTTGTTAGAGCAGTATTTTTCTTAGATATTAGAAATTTTTCTAATCTTGATTGAATTATAGTTTGGAAAAGTATTATTTTAAATATACACTACCTATTAAAAAGTAGCTCATTATAGAGCTAGAAAAAGCTCTGTTTCTATTTCATAATTATGGAAAGGATTTTTTCATTAGAGTTTAAAGGCGACAGTTTTGACCAAAAATATTTTCATTATACATCTTAGTAACCCATTGTTATATGAACAGATCTTGTAAAATCCTGTTTATTGATACCCTGCACCTGTCTGAAAAGTGAACCATAATGCCACAATCATCATTACAAACATGTATTTCCTATCTGAGCCATGCTGCACAGTTAGCTATTTTAAAATCAAGAAAACCATGTGACCACTAATGTTTTAGTTCATCCACGTCATCCGATTTGACGTCATTGTCTATTTTTAGCAGGAATCCCAATCGTTTTTATTTACTAATTTTGTTACATATATAAGATGTAGGCAAACTGTCTGATACCAGCTTTAAGACACATTTAATGAATATATTTAAGCTTTCCTATCCTTAAGTTTTATTATGTCATAATAATTACAATTGGTCAGGCCAAAGCAACTGTTGAAGATCCATTTTAACTTGCTCTTATTTAAAAAATAATCCCATTTATCATGACTGGGTAGAACCATTGACAGTCAGGCCACATCACATAAATGTTTTGCCTTGACCTGGGCTTGAACCCAGACTCTGAGGCGGTACAAGTTGAGTACCCTAACTGCTTGACTGTCAGTGTCCCTAAAAAATAAATGTGCTGACAGCTTCTCGCCCATAAATGTTGGTCAGGCTGTTGTCAGTATTCCTTATTACTATTAAGTTATCACAAGATAGATGGCATGATAGTTACTTGCTAACAAGCTACTTGCCAAGTTAACAATTATAGCCGCAAACTCAGCAGCAAGTAGCATAGTTCCACAACAGTCACCTCACACCTGATCTGGATCTTCACAGTTTGCCTGAGCCTCATTATTATGTGCTAAGCAGGCAAAGAGTTATTCTTAGCTGTAGTTATATCGCGATAGTGTATAAATAATTACTGTGGATGTAATTACATTCACTGTGCAGAGTTGACACAAATTGACAATATCAATGGCTCACAGTAAAAATTGTTGGTGGTCAGCTAACACCATTATAAGCAATTGTGAAGTGTAGCTGAAAAGCAGATACATGGCCATTTTTTTATTGTTGTCCTATTTAGTTTCAGTTTTTAAGTTATTTTAATGTTAAGAAAATTATTTTTTCTTCGAAATACGGCAGGTTTATTTTTTTCAGTTTTGTCCCACTCTCAAAAAGCAGTGGGTCCCCCCCCCCCTTCTCAAAATCCACTGTTGTGTTGTTGTTGTTTTTCTCAAAGTCCTCTGTTCTTTCTTAAATCCACTTATTCTAAATTCCATTTACAAAAAATAAATTAAGATTCAGTATTGGTTGTACTTCTAAGAGCCACCTTAGTGTGAGGTCTTCCATTGTAGCACCACTGTTGGGATTGGGATTTCTATCATTATAGCACAGGGGCACTTATGAGGTACCCAGGGACTGAACCCTGCCGGTCCATTATACTGGTTGATCACTTTTTGCCTTAATGCTATAAACATATGTTCAGCAGGCATGGAGATGAAGTTATAGCCGCATAATAAGAATGTATTCAAAAGATTTACAATCTAATTTACACCGGATTTTCTATGTGAAATAGGTCAAAGTAGTTTACTATTTTCCCTATCCATAAAAAAGAAGTTATAGGCTTCTTCTCCTATACTTAAGTGGGTAGTTATATGGTTTCAAAAATGTTGCCTTTTGTTAGTGTGGATGTACAGACAAGGTTCGGTAGATTTGGAGATTAACATGGTGAATTGGCAATTTTTACACAATATAACTGGATGATGTCGTGAGGGTGTGCTTACTATTTGTTTCCACTCTACTGCTCCCCTTTATTACAGGCATGTAAAACGAGTTTGTTTACCAGGTCTGTAATAGGAGCATGTACATGTCACCCATTTTTCTTGTTTGTCAAACTTTGGTGGTTTGGTGGTTTAGAATACCAGCAAAAAGTCTTTCATTTATTACGCTGGTGATGCAGGACTTTTGCCACTGCTAGCTGAAGGTGACAGGGAAAGAATTTACTTGCTAGCAAATTTGACATTTTAAGTAGAGATCACCCAAGGCCTAGCTGTTTAGAGTGGCCAACTTCAGCCCCTTACCACATGGGTTCGAGTCCTTGTCATGGCAAGAACTTTCATGTAGGGTGATTTTCCAGCTAACCTGCAGTGTACAGGTTGATTTACCCAGACATCATTTTGGAATATTCCACTATCCAATAATTAGTAGGAATGTTGCCAATATTACCATGATTGTGTCAGTTTGATGTAACCAATTCAAAACAAAACAAATTTTAAGTACAGCTTAACCTACTTTAGTAAATAAAAATAACAATCCCCCCCCCCCCCCCCCCCCCCCCCCCCCCCAAAAAAAAAAAAAAAAGCAAGGAAATACAGGTATAACAGGCAAAAATGGCCAATGTCCTATGTTGCTGTCAAGGGACCATGGTGCGATGTCCTGCCAAAAGGTACATCCTGTGACATGTTTGCTTGGTCCATCCCAGTGACCTGGGTCAAGTACTCTATCCAGAGGGGTTCACATTAAGTACATTGAGCATGTCATACACACATTTCTTAACACTTTACCTGCTATATTTATTATAACCCTTAGTAAATTCATTGTTCATGGCGGGAACTTACATGTGCAGAGGTTTTCCAGCTAAGCTGCGGTGCACGTTTTTTTTTTATCCAGACATAAGTCTGGGGTCTTCATCCACCAATAATTAGCTGGACGTTGTCAATATGACCATAATTATGTTGGTGTAATACAAAAAAAGAACAGCAACAATTCTTTGTTTTTTGTTAACAACTGCCTGCATATGCAAGGTAACACTGTATATTTATAGTCTTACCAGCCCGCAGTGTAGATCCTGATCAGATAGCGCTTAGTAACACAATTATAGTGACCATCTTTTATAAGTGGAAGGGGACCCCCGGAAACATGTCTGGGTAGAACCACTGCCACATTGTAGATCAGCTGAGAGACCCTACATAAAAGTTTCAGCTCTAACAAGGACTTGAACAAATGTGCTATTGAGCCATAGAGTCAAAAATTCGGAGAAGTACAACTCGGTGACCTCTGCCCACTAAGCCACGGCTGCCTCCTAATGTAATCTGTTTCAGAAGAAGCAGAATGTTTATTGATTTATTTTTACTGGAATTTATAAAACTAGTGAGTTCTCCCAAAATTTGGTAGTATTCTTTATACTTTTGTAACCTTTTTTAATGAATACTGTACATCCAACTTTGGACATTGGAATATATTCTCAGTAAGCTCTTTAAGGGTCTCATCTTATCTAATTCAGGTTGTTTCCAGTTCAATGCTATGGAAACTGTAGTTAGTTCATCATTTACAAGAAAAGTTTATGCCATCCCCTTCTCCAGCTACTTAAAGTGCCCAGAATCTGAAATGTTAAGGCCCAAAATGGACATAATTGTTTTGACCTTGACCTTTGGTTGCTTTTTCTGATGGTTGTAACTGTTAAAGTATTATGTGTTTATCAGTTGTGTTTGTCAAAGGGGTTTGCTTAAACCAGCAGCATTTGTAATCTTGGACCCCATGTAATTTGTCTTTGACATTTACCTTTATGTTTTACCTGGAACAAGGAGTGAATACCCTTCAGATCAGTTGTCACTGTATTCTGTATTCACCAACGTAATTTTCAAGCAGTGCTTTACATCGATGTTTAACATTCAGAACAAATGTCAGCTGTAAATTAAACCTTTTTAACATGCCTTTATAATGTCATGCGACATTCATAGCCTGTGGCTTGTGTCTGGCTAAAGCAGTGTGTTGAGAAGGCCCCCATTTCTGAGTAAGAATAATGGCTGTTTTGTTGATGGGATTTGTCTGACAGTGTTGTAGCTGAGGGCAGATAACATTAACCTGCCCTGCCATGACATACAAGGCAATACTGCACTATATGCATCAAGCTTAACTTTTACAGATAGGTGTGTGTGGCATTGAGTGGAAGGTTGTAAAACTATCTTGGTTCAATGATGGATGTGGCAGTATGAGGGAGTAGGGGGATACAAACACTATCTCTAGCTGTTCTGCTGCTACATACTGCTAATATGTGAAACTGTGCTTGTGGCGGCAGTTGTGGGCAAATCTAGGTCAACCTGTGGTTTTCTCTCTGTTTCTAGAGACCGTGGTCAGAAAACAAAGATCCACTGGTCTTGTAAGCTCAGTCAAAACTGCTGCAGTTGCTGTCTGGTTAAAATAGGCTCTCACCTGGACTTGTTCTAGTGGGCATTTAAGGAATACACATTATACAGTGAGAGTTTATAAATGAACATGTGTGAAACATATTTGTTGAAAATCATGGTTATTTCTCCCTAAAAGGGTGAGTAAAAAATATTGTGTTATTGTTGTGATTGTGATGTTTTGGTTTTGTAAAATAATACGTGATAGTGATATACCGGCTAGTGCTGTTGTTAATGTTGAGGCACATCTAAAAATGGTTCGCATAAGAAGCTTGGGTCAGATATTGGCATGCTGTTTCTCGGTTAATGAACAAGATTAAATTGCAGTAAATGAAGTTGCACCTGAACATGATGTTGGGGCAAATGGTTTGAATTACAATGAGTGGCATTGCTGTTGCCGATGATGTTGTTGCCATTGTTCTTGTTGTGTTAGTGAATGATTAAATAATGCTTATACACTTTGAACATTACCTCTTGGTACTTCAGTTCTTTATTGTGTATACTGATGTAACTTTTGTTATCATCAAACATTTAATAAGATATTTTAAATTGTATTTGTCTTGTGTGATAATTGCTGACGAAGAATTTTAAGCATTCTACTCTGTCCCTAGGGTAATAAATATACAGAGTTCTGCATTATGAAATATGCCAGTTTAAAGCCAATAGAAGTCAGCGTCAGTCTGCTGCATGTCATAAAAGAACCCATTGCAAAACAACCGCGACACAAGCACATAACTGAGAGATAAAGAAATATATACATAAAAACAAATTCCTTGTGACTATAAGCCCAACTGTTTATGACCAGCTCATTTGTCGTGGTGAATAAGGTATTTACGATTGTCCTATCTAGACAGCCTTGTAGTGAGCTAATGTTTAGAATTGTTTTGTTTTTTCAAATCAAACTGGTGTATGACACAGGCTAATTAATCATAGTAAACACAGACCCCCATATTGGGTTGGGTCATAGACAGTAAAAACTCCTAGAGACGGAGTATTATTTGTTGTTTTTTGTTCAATTGCATCAACACAGTTATGGTCATATTGGCGACATCCAGCACATTTGTGGTGATGGAAGACCTAGCATAATTGGCTGAATATGCACACCAGGTCGGCTCAATTACTTCCCCCACATGAAAGTGCTTGCTGTAACAAGGACTCTTACCCACTTGCTGAAGGGACTGAACAGTTACAAGTTAGAGATTAACAGCTTGGCTAATGGCTCTGCAGTCAGGACAGTCAGATAGACACAAATTCTTGGTAACACTATTGGTAGAGCGTCAACTACATGTACGGGAGGCCCCGAGTTCGATCCTGGGCCGCCCCATGCCAAATTCCATATCCGGTTGGCCCAGTGTCAGGATAATGTGACTGGATGTGGTATCATGCCAGGTGTTTACTGCATGCTATACACAGTGAAGGCAGCACTATATCTGCTTCAAGTGAACACCATCTTCAGTTAACTAAAATACTGTTGGTGGGACGATAAATCCAATAAACAATCATCTTCTTAACCTCCACTTGCAGCAGACTGATCTGAATCTTTACTTTCTTTTGTCGAAGCCTGTTAAATGCATGCTTAGCAGGCCAAGGGTTAATATTTACACAACAAAAGCATTGTGCATGAGCTGCCTATTCCGAACTCAGAATGTTTGATATGTGAAGCTGAGAGTAAAAGAGCAATAACAACAGCATTTATTTGCCTCCACCTCCACTATTTAACGTGGTATCCACAGTTTGGACCTTTCCTCAAACAACCAAATAAATAATTGTTACCTGAACAGATCCCGGGTAATACTGTTTATTTTATGTCCTACACCTATGTGGAAGAGCATAACACCCCAATTACAAACATATATTTCCTATCTGAGCCATGTTGTACCATGAAAACTACGTGATCACATATATCCAGGTAATCCACTTTGACATAGATGTCTATTTCAGATTGTCCATTATCACCTTTGACAATGCAAAATAGGCCTTAAATGTGATATTCAACACATTGGCCTACCTTTAAGGCATACTTGGCTTTTTATCAGGGGGCGGGGCTGTTTATAGGTTTTAAAGAATCTTGTCTATTTTTATTCATCAAAATATCAATAACATTTAACATTCCAATGACTAGTATGTATTTGTTTAAAGATTCTGATAAAGTACAAAGCAATATTGTCTAAGTGGGATAGAAGCATATTCAAGTGGCAGAGAGAACTAAATATCAACAATGATTGGAACATAAGTATTTTTTTTTGCTGCTGTTTTTACAGCCTTTGTGCCAGGAGAGCTTCATTTGTTATCTTGTTCTCTGCTGTTTGAACTTGAAGTAGAGGGAGTGTGTATTTTTTTACATCATTAGTCAGTGACTTCTCCCAGCATCTTCCCATCTCTCTGGTTGCAGCCAGCTGCCCAGGCGACTGCAGTTGGCATAGTAACGGGGATTTTATGTGCAAGTGTTCACTGCGTTGTGTGATTGAAACACTTCTGATTGGAGAGGTTGTTACATCATAGAAAGTCACACTGAAATAATAGGAAAACAATGCCTGCTGTTGAAGTAACTTGTCCTGACTGGTGGCCCTGTGGTCTTGGCTATTATATTTTCTTTTATTGTTTTATTTCTGTTTGCTTTATGATGAATATCTTAACATGTTTAACCCTTGACTTGCTGGAAACCTTATTCACCCTTTTTACATAAAACAAACCATACCCAAATGGTATGAAGAGGAGGAGGAGGAGGAGGTATTAGCTGCCACATTTAATAGACTTCTGAATTTATTAGAATACATCATGAAGTAAATTACTTAAGATAGTTATGAAGATGTGGCAAAGA
The DNA here is from genome assembly GCA_007844125.1 of Sinonovacula constricta. Classification (NCBI taxonomy): domain Eukaryota; kingdom Metazoa; phylum Mollusca; class Bivalvia; order Cardiida; family Solecurtidae; genus Sinonovacula; species Sinonovacula constricta. Next base: position 31,676,556 of record CM017569.1, on the reverse strand, counting down.
CATTGCCAAGTACTTGCCATTTATGCTGTCATTTTACTGAAAGTATATTGGCATTCTGCAGTAGGCTCCATAAACAATACATTGTGATTCCATCCAACTTACTAGGTTAAGTTAGCTTGTTGTATGTGTGCATGTTGTTATTCAAGCATGGCCTGTATGCAGTGATTTTTTTACCGCTGCATCATGCATCAGGGATGCAATAAAATTGCCATGGACGTAAAGTGTCCTTTTATCTACGTTTGCAGGACATATGTTTTTTCTACTAGCGAGTCCTTTCTGACTATTACACACCGTTTTGGGTGCAAGTTACCTAGTTTAGCAGGTAAAGTTTACACTCGCACTGTTTGCCCATTTGTTGTTTTGCTGGTTGTTTTTGGATAAACATTTTGGGAATAACCAATGAAATTCCTTGTTACCTTTTTAAGGGAAACTGTGTATTTATACATACATCACTTCCTTTTTCTTTAATTGAAAATCGTTTGCTGTTTATTGCTGCCAAATGGGACCAAAGACAGGAGAATTTATTAACTAAAATGCGCACAATAAGATTTGTGTTCAAAGAAAAAGATAAAAGTCTATTTATTATACCATATGTCTTGACTGATTGCTTATTCATCACAGGATTTGAAACATCCAATTTGGGACTCGCACATTAAATTTTGGGATTCCTAGATTTTTAGTCCAGCAAGTACCAGGACCCGTAGTGATTATGTTGTAAAAAATTCACTATGTTTGTAGAAAATTTATATTCTTATAAAGGATTTAGAGATTAATGTATAAGTTACAAATTAGGTGATTTCATAAAAAAATGAAAGGGCACATTGGCCGAGGGGTTAGAGTCGCTGACTTGTCAATCCTCAGCACCTCACTGCATTGGTTCGCGCCCCGGTCAGGGCAAGAATTTTCACATTGGGAGGTCTTCCAGCTTAACTGCAGTGTGCCGTGGTTCAACCCAGGCAAAATAAGTCTTCCTCCACCAATAATTAGCTGGACCACAATTGTGTCAGTTCGATGTAACAATAGCAAAAAAATGAAAAAGAATAAAAGAATGTTTCTTATAATTATGTATTGTTGCTAGAAAACTTATGGTGAATTGCGCTCGGATTATATACCAAAAGTTTCCTTCCTTGCTGATTTTAAAACATTCAAATAGATAACTGATGCTTTGTGTGAACGGAAAGAATTTATGAAATCTAGGATAGAATCTTAAGTTTTAGTGCCCAGATAAAAAGTTAAAAAATCAAGTTTTTATTGTTTTATCATGCGAGAGTTGTTTCAGGTACAGGAATTCTGAAATGAGAATGGCAGGAAAATGATACAAGTGCTTAGGAGCATGTAAAATTTTATGAGGGAATGAGGGTTGGAAATTAACAAACACTCGTTATCATTACCTGCCATGAAGTATTGCCCAGATATGATGCAAGGCATTTCCTTGTAACACTTAACAGATGGGGGAAATGGTTTCTCTCCTGGGCTCTCTCCTCATGCAGTTGGGTCTAGGATTATTCGCATCTGTGTCTGAGGAATTGATTGATTAAGCAACTACAGCATGAGAAAGTAATTTTGGGAGAGAAAAAAAAAAGAGGCAAAGATGTTTTTTCGGCGAAGATGTTTTTTGAAAGAGATATGTAGTGTGTGCCAGTCACAATTCAGACAGGAAAGTATTCATAAAGCTATGTTTTTGTCACTGTTCCAAGTACACAGTATGGCATCCAGAATAAATGATCAGGTTTTCTGAAGTAACAGAAATCTTAAACCCAAATAGCTTCAGGGTAAAATTATTAGATTGTGTCTTTTTGCACTTTTGTTTTCTAATTCAGGGTATATGCATTTTCCCTTTCACTTGCTGAAAACACCATTCTCCAGATTGATATAAAATATACCATACCTAGTTGGTGTTTTCCACAAGTCAAGGGCTAAAAATAGTGGTCATTTTTCCACATTTATAAAAAGGACATCCTGTGAACAAAAGTACATAAAAAATACTGGCTCAGGTTCGAACCCAGATCCTTTAGTATGGCAGTTTAATGCTCTACTGTGCCACCATTTCTTGGTGAAGTCATATTTTAAGTTGTGTTTTTTTTAACATAGAGACAGACAGGTACAAAGTTGCAATTTCAACATATTCTTTGTTATGATTTTGACAAATTTCAATCAAGGAGGGGTCCATTGCTATTGTTTTGACCTGTCTTCTGTGCCATTATATGTTTTGAAATGTTTTGTACCCCTAGATCTTTTTTACAGAGAAATTCTGAATATTGAAATGGTATACAAAAGTATGCCTGTTGAGAATACATTTTCTTTGTTTTAGGGTGGGGGTTAATAGACAATTATTTCTGCGTCAGTTATGTTAAGATATAGATTGAACTTACATAAAGTACTTGTTTTTGCATGTGTTCATGTTGCTACTGTTGTCAAATTAGTGGATAATATACAGCACAGCAACAAACTGCAAGATCTTGTTAACAGGGAACTCTCCTCCCTAACGGTTGGTCGAGGCCACATATCTTGCCTGTATTTACTTTGTAATCAGTATCGGGTTTACAAGCGTCACAGTTCAGCCATGTGGCGATAGCAGGCGGACATATCTCTACGTTCAAGAGGCCAGTGTCTGTTTATAGCCTTATTGCAGTACACAGCAAAGTGTGGCTCTGTGAAATATTAATGGCAAAAACATAAAGTAAAAGGCTTTCAGCGTGTCTGTTTGTTTTACCCCTACCTGATTTCTTTGTGGATAGATGGGCTGTAGGCTCTAACACAACAAGGAAGGGATTATACAGCCAGGAAATATCAACAAATGTAAGTTTGTGGGATTCTTGTTTGTCTGAAAGGAATTCTGAGTTTTGATCTCAGCTGTCATTGAGTTTTGTGTCTTTAACACTATTTTTTGTGTGTGGATGTCTTCTTTCATTAATATATTTTTTTTTTACATTCATAGAAAAAGAAGAGGTCTTGACATTGCTGTTAACACATACTATTGGGTGTTTGCAGATTCTGTCACAAATAGTGTGGATAGTTCATGAATAATGGATAACAGTATTCTGTGACTCCGTGTATGGCCAGATTATTGTTGAGTGTACACAGTAATTGACAATGGTCCTCATGACATAGGGATGACCAGATATGGGCCAGATCTGTGGATCAATATGTCTTCTGCTGGACAATTAATTACAATGACAAAATATTTTTCACTGAATATTTTTAAATGATGAAATGTTGTTCTTTGGTCATTTTTAGTGACAAAATGTATTTCTCTGAACATTTCTACTGACAAAAAGTTGTCTGGCATGCAGCCATGATTTTTTTTTGCCTCTATGAGTTTTGTAAGCCTTTATTGCCTCTCTGAAATAACTCAAGCTTATTCATTGTTATTGGCTTATAACTATAGGCAGAGGTAATTAAACTGGACTTGGCAGCAAAAAGTACAGGCTCTGATAAAATACAGTCATTTCTTTACACTAATATAGCGCAGACAATTGGGTGTTTGTCAGGTTGAGTTACCCTTGTGAGAATGACTTGACGTGGAGCCAGTGTCTGTTTTCATATAGCAGTTTATCCGAGTTGATTTTTTTAATGGTAGTAGACAGAAAAAATGATTATTGCTAAACTGTGTCTTAAGATATATGCGAAATATAGATGTATTTCTATTTGTAATTATTTTCTATTTATTAGTACAAAAGACAGTAAACACCATGTAAATAACAAGTTAAAATGACCTTTAATATTCCTTCCATTTTTTTTTTCATATTAGAAAATTAACTATCCTTAAAGAAAGGCATCTGATTAGATATGTTATAATTACACACAATTATTTTTCCTTTTTACTAAAAGAGGATGTAAGGAATTTCTAAATAGGTGTCACATCAATAACATAACTAAGATTCTATTTATAGGTTTGTACTGCCAAATAAATATAATTTGATATTGAATGAGGCAACTAGTATGAACAGGTTTGTTTCTTCTAAATAAAGTATTTGTCTTTCATTTCATTTTTTTTTATCACACTGCTTGGCAGATCAGGTTAGGGTGGGGATTGAGGTAGTTGCCTGGGATGGGGGTTGTCCACGTTCTTGCTCTTTTTTGAGGGGCAGAGTTGTGGACTTTGATCAGGATCTACGCTATTCGCCTAAGCCTTATAAATATGTGAATAACAAGCTAAAAATTAAGAATTAATGCAGTCAATTAGGGAGACACGAGGATGGCTTTACTCCTGCTTAAATATGATCAGAATATTTTAGCTGGTAATTTGTATTTTGCCTGCTTAGCATGTATGTAAAATGCTTATGCAAATAGTGTAAATTCAGACCAGTCAGCTGGGAGCTGTGTGACCAGGACAAACACTTTTTGTCTTCAAGTCTCTAGTAAATATGTCTAGAATGTTGTTTTTTTTCCTATAGATGAATGAAGCCAAGTTTGGGTTGTCAGCAAATGTTGCAGCAAGATAGGGTTGGTTAGTAGGAAGAGGTGGGGAGGGATTGGTTGGAGAGGCTGGTAGTTGTAGTGAGACAACAGATTGCTGTCTTTTACATACTTTATGAGATGGCTTGGGAGAGACCAGGGATTCTTTGTTGACTATCAAGTCTTAGCCTGGTGTATTTGTAAATAACCTCTAATTAATTGTTCATTATTTGTTCATAACTTATTTGTGAGATGAATACAAGACAGATTATGTAATTAATGACACTAATTGATCATTATATGTTAACAACTTTTTTTGAGAGGTGCCTATGGCGTAGTGGTGGAGTCGCAGATTTGTGCGCCTCTGACTGCTTATCCTCACACCTCGTGGGTCCGAGTCCTAGGAAGCCAAGGACTTAATGTGGTAAGTCGTCCAGCTGACTTGCGGTGTGCCAGTGGTTCTACCCAGACATTTTGTCTGGGGACATCCTCCACTAAATAAATGGACGTAGCTATCTGTTATGATCATAATTGGTCGCAGCAAATATTCCTGAAACAAAACAAACGAAACAACTTTTTAAAATGAAAACATGACTATTTGTAGAGACTTATAGAAGTGCAGGGGTCAGTTTACTTCCGCTATTTCATGTTATCCTAAAGTGACCAGACATATGATGAAATAGAATAGTGTGGATCTCATTGACAGCTGACAGCTACATTATTTGATAAAGCCAGATCAGTTTGTGTTTAGAAGGCTATGAGTTGACATGTGTATTGAACAAAATCTAAACCTGCTGGTTAATGCAAAAGGGTAAATCTGGATCATGACCTGCACTTTTTTGCTGCAGTCCCTAACAATAAATCATTGTTAAACTTTTGCTGCAAAGAGTAGAGCATCGACTCCAGGTATGTGAGGCCCCGGGTATGATCCCCGGCCGAGACATACCAAAGTTTTAAAAAATGATGGCATAGCTCCCTTGCTAATACTCAAGCAAATATAATGGTAGTTCCACGACTGGTTGGCCCGTCGTCAGGATATTGTGACTGGGTGTTGTATCATGCTAAGTGTTCCTGGCATGCTATATACAGTAAAAGCAGCATTATATATGCTTCAAGTAGACACCGTCTCCAGATAAATAAAATACTTTTGGTGGGATTTTAAAAAACAAACCTTTACTGTAGTAAGTAAATTGTAAAGAATTAGTTCTAGTTATACACATTTGGAGTGGAATCAAGCGAAGGATTAGCACAGTTATTGATTGCTTGTGCTGCCAGCACTGGATCTGTCTTTCTCCTCTTTAAAGCCATGTGTTGACGAGTCTCGGATGTCAGGTAGGGAATTGCTTGACTGGAATTAAATGAAGCTACTATTGTACCAAATGTTCGTGTTGTTTTTGTGGTTACATGACAAATAAACACTTGTCAGATAATGACCTTGGTCGTATGATGATATAAGCAGTGGCCATTCATGGTGGAAGGAAACAAATATTGATTCATAACATTAAATCTTTCGATAGCCAAGAAATTACAACAAGTGTTTCAAAAAATATGATGTCGCTTTTAAATATTTTTTTATCACCTCGAAATAATGGCATGTGTTGAAAAGAATATTCTGAAATTGTATCAGGTACTAATCAGGCAATCAAGATGATTTTAACAGGCATCAGGTGTAAATGGTTTAGATGAAAAATAAAGGTTTTAGCAGGGGTAGAACTCCTTATACTAAGAAATACATTTTAGTATTCGTAAGTTATATGTGTGTGTATATATATATATATATATATATATATATATATATATATATATATATATATATATATATATATATATATATGTTATTCAGAGTACCCTTGAGGATCTTCATTTGCTATGAAAGAAACAGATCATTATTTTTCTGCCACATTCTTGCAAATCATTGCCAGATAAAATATGGTTATGGGGTATGTTTTTTCTTCTGTGGCAATAATCTCTTTGTTGAGCATGCCAGATTTGTGTGTGCAGAGATGGCCAAGGGTTACATGCAGTAAGTACAGGCTGGCTCTCATGTGCTGGCGTGTTGTACTTGTCAATGTTTTGGCAGGTCTGTGGTTTGGTTCACTTGTTTGGCACAGGCTCAGCAATGTCTGGCAGAGAGCTTAACATTCCCTTCCCATCTGCCTTATCACTTCCACACACTACACACAAACCCCTCCCTCTTATTCTTGCCTTATTCTTTCCACAAAGTGCTTCCACCAGGTGGCGACTGATATTGTCTCTACACACAAAAATACTTCACTTTCACTTTTTGCTTCCCCGCCAAATCATGCGCAATTTTATTTAAAGCTTTTGCTCAATGTTTCGTATTTTTTTGATAATTTCGTAAATATACATTTTAATAGGGACAAAGCAGCAAACAGTGTGGATTCAGGCCACACAGCTCCCTGCAGGAGAATAATGGTATGAATTTTGATATTTTCATTTGCCTGATAAATTCTGACATGGCAGGCAAAGAGTAAAACAGATAAGTATGTAAAAAAACACCATATCTAGTAAATCTAGCAATGTATCACATTTTTCTCATATCCTGATCATTATGTTTTATGTATTTATTAAAATTTCTTTATCATGCATATTCAAAAAAGAAATAAAATCATTGCATTTAGAAAAGCAATTAGGAATTCAATTAATTTCTGCTCACCCTAATTTACACAATTTAGTATTTCCAGCTCATGTCAGGTTAGCTTTAGTTTTTTCCATAGCTAGCTTATGTAGTAAAAAGTTGTTTTTTGGTCATCAAAGGTGGTATAATGTAGCATTGTATCTGCAAAATAATACCAAATTGACTCCCCTTTTATATTTCACTACACTTGACAACAGAACAAATACTAGTTTTAATGGTGCGATGTCACAAACCTTTAAGTGTCCATTAACATGTTGGTCTGTTTTCTTTTCTAGTCTTCAGGACATGAGATGTATTAGCAAATGCCTATTGTAACATTTTACTCCTGTTTCGCTACGTTTCAGCTGTACATTTACTGCATGTTTCATCAGTCTCGAATGCCTGCGTAGTCAAGTTCACCTAGATCGTGTGGCAGTAATTAGCATGCATTTTGCCTGAGCGGGCGGGCTATGCTGTTTACGCTCGCATAAACAAAGGGCCTGCTGTTGTAAAATATCTGAAGCAGTGATGTGGCCCACTGTTAACTTCAGATGAGAAGAATAAATATGTCATGTGCTGATGGCTCAGTAATTGTATGAAAACCATGTTCTAATGGTGGGGATAAACAAGTGTAAATGGTATGTCAACTTGTTGCGTGTGACTGCACATTAATGTTTGTATTTGCTATAAATACATAATGTAAAAAACAAAAATTAATGTACAATGTAATAAAAAAACCTAACAGATTACATATCTGATTGGCTTGATGTGATTGTTAGCAAGCTGCTGTAGTGGTTTTGGAATTAATTAGGTAGCAACTGCTTGCATGGCATGATATGTTATTAAACATTTGTAGTGCTCAGTTAAAATAGGTGACCTTTAATGTGCCATAAATATAAACAGTTTGCCACACTCAGTGATTTCACATGTATTTGAGCTGTTTGTTTCTTGGGTGTTCATCCAAAAAATAATCTTTCAGTTATGCGGAGATGGTGTTCACTTGATACAGATAGAGCACTGCCTTCACTTTGCATAGCATGCCATAAATACATCCAGTTACATTATCCTGAAAAGTGACAAAGCAGTCAAGGAACTACCCTGTGGCGTAGTGGTAGAGTTGCCGACTTAGCCACACACATGGGTTCAAGTCCCGTTTGGGGCGAATGACTTAATGTGGGAAGGTCTTCCAGCTGACCTGTGGTGCGCTGTTGGTTCTGCCTAGACATTTGTCTGGGGTCTTCCTCCACCAATACAGCTGGAGGTTGCTATAACTATCATAATTAGTTGCTGCAATGTATTTCAAAAAAACAAAACAAACAACCCTTATAGTTTGCTTAAGGGACCTATGCCAATACTTTCATTTACAACTCTGGTATTTCAGAAATAGGGTTCGAACCCAGGGCCTTCCATATGTCGATCCTACACTTTAGCTATTAAACTTGCAATGCTGGTGTGTGAATTGAAGCAGGTTTATTGTTGAGTTTTTCATTTACAAGAATATTCAAATACTTCTAATACCTTGTAAAGAAGATTCTATAATATAACTGTCCACTTACACTATTAGCCAAGACCTTTTAAACTCTTGTTTATCAGGTTAACCCCTTAAAATGTTGGAAACACAATTCATCCAGTTTACTTTAAAGGTGGTACCCGACATGTTGCCTATATCAAATTAATGTAATAATGCCTTACCACTGCTTTGGGGAATAAGGACATAATTTATGCATAAACTCATACTTTAGTATAAGTAAAGATGATTTTGAACTTTGCCTATTGTGTTTAAAGGTATCAATGAACATCATTTTGTAGGATCTTTTCAGGTAGCACTAACTTACTTGGTTATTTGAGAAAATACCTCCCCCCCCCCCAAAAAAAAAGAAAAGAAAAAGAAAAAGAAAAAAAAAAGCCTTGAACACAGTCCTACACCTAGTCTTGGTGTTTACTGACCTGTGCAACAAGGGTCCTGACTTGGTTTTGTGCATGGTTGACATGATGACCATATTGTGTTGGTGTGATATATATCAACAAAAACATATAGAAGTTCATGGCTGAACTATAATTGCATAAAGGCTGAACAGTTATGGGGGTTATGTGGTCAGCAGTGTGTAACTTGACTAGTTAATTGTCTGTTGACCAGTAAGATAGCCTTGTTTATCTTCTAATCAGGAGGTCATTCACTTATGACCACTGGCCACTGCCACTGTCCAAGTATAAGCCACATGTATCTGACGTCAACTGTTACAAGAGTGCTATCTTAGGGCTTTTCATGTTATATGCTCTTGTTCTGTGATGTTACAGTATTTTAATAACTACGTTGTTGGACCTTTTTTGTCAATATATAATCAGATATGTACTCCTAGCTCCAGTGATTCAACAAAAAGCAAATAGTTCTTGGGATTCAGAGAGAAAGGGGACAACTTCTAACTTCTCATTCCCTTACTGTGTGGCTTGGGACCCTTGACAAGGTAAAAACTCAGCTCCTTACAGTGTGGCTTGGGGTCCTGGACAAAGTGAAAACGCAGCCCCTTACTGTGTTGCTTGGGATCTTGGACAAGGTGAAAACACAGCCCCATACATTGTGGCATGGAGTCTTGGACAAGGAGAAAACTCAGCCCCTTACAGTGTGGCTTGGAGTCCAGAACAAGGTGAAAACTCAGCCTCTTACTGTGTGGCTTGGCATCCTGGACAAGGTGAAAACTCAGCCCTTTACTGTGTGGCTTGGATCTTGGACAAGGTGAAAACTCAGCCTCTTACTGTGTGGCTTGGGGTCCAGGACAAGGTAAAATCTCAGCCCCTTACTGTGTGGCTTGGGGTTCTGGACAAGGTGAAAACTCAGCCCCTTATAATGTGGCTTGGGGTCCTAGACAAGGTGAAAACTCAGCCCCTTACTGAGTGGCTTGGATCTTGGAAAAGGTGAAAACTCAGCCCCTTACTGTGTGGCTTGGGGTCCTGGACAAAGTGAAAACTCAGCAGCCCCTTACAGTGTGGCTTGGGGTCCTGGACAAGGTGAAAACTCAGCCTCTTACTGTGTGGCTTGGGGTCCAGGACAAGGTGAAAACTCAGCCCCTTACAGTGTGGCTTGGGGTCATAGACTAGGTGAAAACTCAGCCTCTTACTGTGTGGCTTGGGGTCCAGGACAAGGTGAAAACTCAGCCCCTTACAGTGTGGCTTGGGGTTCTGGACAAGGTGAAAACTCAGCCCCTTAGGGTGTGGCTTGGGGTCTTGGACAAGGTGAAAACTCAGCCCCTTACAGTGTGGCTTGGGGTCCTGGACAAGGTGAAAACTCAGCCTCTTACTGTGTGGCTTGGGGTCTTGGACAAGGTGAAAACTTTTAATATAGGGAGTTCTTCCTGCTGATCTGTGGTGGTGCACCCATTGATTCTACCCAGAGCAATTAGTCAAGTTACACAGAAATGTTTAGATATAATCTTTATTTGCTTGCCCACAGCACACCTTGGAGTGGTGTATGTTCACCATTAGTGTGCCAAGCATGTGTTGTTGTTTTTTTAAGGCTTGGGTAAAATAATGTAGATTCAGACAAGCCAGCTAGAAGCTATCTGATGAGGATCTACACTATCTGCTGATAAGTCTATAACAACATTCCCTGTAATCTTTGTATATTGTTGTTAACAAATAATGAAGGGTTTTGTTATGCTTGCAAATAAATGTAGCACACTTAGGATTTCTGTTACAGATAATTTGTTATGGCGTGGCTTACACAATTCTACAACAGACCACCTTGTTGTGGCGTTAAGGGGGGAACCCCACTACTCTACACATTAGCATTGACTATGTTAGGTGAGGGTGGAGGTTGTACATTCCGCTGACCTCATGCATGGCTGAAAATAGCGCCTTTGTTTGACAGTGGTAAACCTGCCATAGTCTGTTATCAATTCACTGAGAGATTGGCCTATTGCCAGACAATACTTAGGGGGAAAACACATTCCGACTGTGTGCAGATTAATGCAGAGGCTCCAACAGGGAGTGACTTGATTTTTTTTTTTTCATGATGAGATTTTTTACTTTCTGTTTTTTCATGATGAGATTTTTTACTGGCTTTCCTTCTAAAATAGGAAATATTTAATTGAAAAGTTAATGAATCATTTTAATCTGTTTTTTATGTTTTTGACATACGTTGCAGTGAGCAAATATGATTATTATAGCAACTTCCAGCATTTTGATAGAGGAAGACCTCTGACACATAACTGGGTAGAACCACCTGAGCACCGCAAGTCAGCTAGATGACCTCACATTAAATCCTTCGGCGGGAACGGGACTCAAACCCACACAGTGAGAGGTAAAGCAGTCAGAGGAGTTACAAATCGGCGACTCCACCACTACTCAAAAGCTATCACTTTCTTTAAGCACACTTTTGTTTAAAAAAAAAAAGAGAAGAGATTTAAGTTTATGATTTTAGTTTGAAATTATATTTCTTCATTTTATTTGCCCTTTTTGAGTTTAACTGAATGTGTTTACCCTGTTTTGACATGCTTTCCATATGTGGATAAAAAATATTTGTCCAAAAAAATAAATAAATAAACCTAAAAATCAATTGTTGACTGAAAATGGCCTGCAAAATGCTGTTTATTGCTGCCCTTTATTTGTATGAAATCTCTGTCAAACAGCATCGATGACTTTCACTAATTGGAAATCTTTGCCTATGCTGTTTTTTTAAAACCAAAGGCGGCACTAGACTAAACCCTGCCACCCCTTACTTTTGGTGTCATGTGATCATTTGGGTTAATAGCTATCAAAATTGTAAACAGACAATCATTTTTGAGATAAAGTTTGCACTCTAAACGGTTGAAGTGCTCTGACTTTGATACCCATTTTAGCGGACATTCACTTTATGCTTATTTATTGATATATTAATTATAAAGTGGGAATTGTTCACAATTTGTTCTCGCTTACAATTGAGGTAGAGTTCAAAATAAAAAATCTTCTATACTAAGACTAGCATATGCGTTTTTGGTAGAATTATGGCCACAAATATGTACGTCTATATACAAGCTGTAGCAGGGCAGCCATGATAGTGATAGATTTTCCGACTTGTATCTCCTCTGACTGCTTTGCCTCTCGCTTAGAAGGTTTTTAGTCCCATTTGGGGTGAAGGACATAATGTGGGAACGTCTACCAGCTTACATGCTGGGCACAAATGGTTGTATCCAGATGTCTACCTTAACCAAAATAGCTGGACTAATATTAGGTGTAGATCCAGATCGGTCAGCTGTCTGTGAATGAGCTTTGCTGAAGATTTACACTATTTCATATTTAGGGTATTTACATCTCTTTCATGGACGTCAGATCATTTTTTGCTTTATTTTGTCAGCAATCAAAAATATGTAGTGTGTTATGAAGTCATTGCCAAGATAAAGAATAAGAGTGTTAAAAATGTGGTAATTAGTTCATGAATTTAGAACAGGCTAGGCCTAGCCTGTCAGGAATTCTAAAAAGGCTTTAATAAAAGTGGTACTGAATTAAACAAGGAAGAGACCTGTGACCTGAACTGTCAAGTTAATCATCTTGGGGATGGTACTATACAATGTGGAAGGTCAGCTGATCTCTCTCTGAGGGTAATTGTCCAGATGAAGGCATGGATTGAACCATGGCTGCTGCCCTGAGGCCGAGCTCAGCTAAAATATCATTATTGTCAGTCAGATCTCTTTTGGTATAAGCTATTGTTGGGCTGATTTTGACCTTAATCAGAACAATACACACACACTTCATGCACAAAGCTGACAGTGCCAAGTATAAGTCATAGTAATGCTGTAATGGTTTGTAATCAAAGCCATGGGATAAGGGTCATTTTGGGGACGTCCAGCTAAATGTGGCTGTAGAAAGACCCCAGGCGTATGTGAGAGGCTAACTGTAGTAGGGGAATTATTAGAAAAAAGAATGTGAGAGAAAATGGAAGTTTGTGAGAAAAAATTGATAATGGATAGACAGAGTGAAAACATAAATGATAAATCTAATACTTTCAAGATTCACAGAAAGAGAAATTAATGAGATAGGGGTTGGGTAGATTTAACCCTTAACTTGCTGGAAACACAACAAAACAAACACAAGTTTTGTATATTTTAATGGGGTTAGTGGTGTTGTTACCAGCATGTAAAGGTTAAAAGAAAAAAGAGAAAATAGATCCGTTTTACAGGGTGCAACGATTTAAAATATGTTAATATCAACTATTGCCACACCTCCTCGCAAAAACAGTGGATGCTGATTACATTCTTAACTGTAAGTTCAATCAGTAACTAGAATGAGGAGATTGCACCACCTTGCAGCAAGAAATTACAGTTAATGACCCCTAAATATTCATGTGCAGATATCTGTTAGTGTGTACACATAACTAAAGATTGTGTCACATTTCTTGCCAGCCTGAGTTGTAAACTTAATTGATAGCTGTATGAACTACCAACAATATCTTATCTGTTAGTGTACTTTGTACTGTAGATAACATCAAGTTGTAGGTTCATTTATTCCAGTACGTGAAGTATTAGGTTCTGTCCATGTACGGGATTAGTTTATGAGCCTAGAGTAATCATTACCTGTTTCCGATTGAAAGATCTTGATACAGGATTTCAATGCCTTGCTGTACTGAACTCTAAGCCAGTTCTTTACTAGCCAATCCCATATTTTATGGCTTATACAGATAGACCCAGATCAGTCAGTTTTCTCCTAGGTACTGTCTGGTCAGGGTCTATACTATTTGCTAATAAGGCTAAGTTAAAAAGTATGTTAAAATTTACATGTATTATTTATAATATATAAATCAAAGAAAAAAACAACAAGAGAGAATTTAGCATGGAGTTTTAACATAACATTGTAGCATAATTGGAGATTAGCTATAGAAAGGTTTGTTTTTTGTTTGTTTTTTAAATACAGCGCAGCAACCAATTATGATCATTATAGCGACATCCCGCTATTTGGTGGAAGAAGACCCCAGACAAATGTCTGGGTAGAACCACTGGCGCACTGCAAGTACGCTGGAAGACCTTCCAACATTAAGTCCTTCACCGCAACTGGGACTCGAACCCATGCCGCGAGAGGCTAAGCAGTCAGAGAAGTTACAAATCGGCAACCCTACCACTACGCCTTGGGCGCCCAGCTTTAGGAAGGAGTTTGTCTTTTATTCTGCTATATTGCATAACAACTTGCAAACATCAAGAAACCTTGATTTGATAGACTCTTACACCAGGTGACTAACAGATCCAGAATCAGACTTATCTTGATTCACCCTTTTTTACAACTTTTGATGAGTTATTAACGACTGTGTGAAGAACTATAGCTTACTAAGTTAGGAGTCCAGGAGTTCAGGAGGAAGAGACATGTATTGATTGTCCAGCAAAAACAGACCAAGGTTGTGCCTTTGTTCAAACTAGTGAGGCAGACTTAATGAAGTCATCTTTATCAGCAAGATTATCATTCTATTTGCCACTTGTGACCTTCACTATTTAATTGGTTTGTGTATTTTAAGGACTTAAGCTTAATTTGATCCTTACAGACAAGGTCTTGTATTCCTGTGAATGAATTAAAACAGATTATAAATCTTATAAAGGAACTGTGCTGTGCATTTTATTATTAATAGGCAATTTAATTATAAACAAATACATTTTAAGCTTATGTTTTTCAGGTAATACTTTGTAGTCATTGTGTGTGTATGTAAGAATTGCCCTTAAGGGCATAATAAAGTGTATTGTCAGTGTAATCGTGCCTATACTTGATGCTACAGTACACTATGTTAACTGCACAATAACATGTTTAAAATGACAAATAGTGCATCAACATCTCCCCTCAGGGAATGATCTTAACATGTTATGTAATACAGTCATAAATTAATAATTAAAAAATACACTAAGGTATGTCAGTGAAATGATTGTGTTTATTTATATAAAAGTATGAAAAGGTCCAATAATAATGACCTCATACATTAAAATTTAAACAACCACTTGACAGAGGCACACACACACACACAAGTTGAAGGAAAACTAACAAAATCACCAAGATTGAAACATTACACAGAAAAAATAAACCCCAGCCATTTTTTTTTGTTTTTTGTTTGTTTTCTAGACTTAATTATAAAGGGAGTGCTATGTATGGTCAGGTTGTCAAATTTGTCTTCTTGGTGTCACGCCACTTGGATTCAAGGCCCTGTAGGGGCAAAGTCTTTCACATATCCTTAACAAATCTTCATGAATGCAAGGCCATTCAGTTAACAACATCTACCATGTCGATACATTTTACTTGAAATATTTACTGGCCCTCAGTGATTTTTCTTGGACCCTGGCATTGGTGGACTAAGACCACGGTCAACCTCCTTTTGTTGAACTGTGTAGCTGACTCTTGTAAATGAATAGAAAACAATAAATATAACACTAAAACAATAAAAGATAATTGACTTAATGATGTGTGTTGTTATAATTGTTATTGAATTATTATTATTAAAAAGCATTATTGTTTTGTTGTTACAGGCCAAAGTTAGCACTCCATCCAGTACTGCTTCTACACTGAGTCGTGGGACAGTGTCAAGGAAATCTCGGACCCCGCAACAGTCAGTGGCGTCTGCATCAGCGTCACCCGTACAGACAAGTGGGGCCTCTTCGCCAGTAGATTCTGAACCCTCAGACAAAAAAGATACCAAAGGTAACACAAACAATAGCAAGCCACAAAATACAGTCTAAAAAAAGGGCAAGGATAATTGAAATCAATTAGTGATAATTGATATCAATTACCACAGTACCAACCATTAAGGAAAACTGTTTGGCACCCTTGATTAAGTGGTTAGTGCTGATGTTTCAGTGCCTTTTAACCTACAACTAACATTCCTCTGGGTTGATGAATAAAAAATGTTTAAGCAACCACATTTTTAACCTAGCTTTAATTCCCATGTGGTGTACAGTGATTAGCTATATAAAACATTAATTTGTCAATAACTATAGAAACCCTTTGTGTTTGTGTATTATGGATATTGATATGGTCTTGAAAGTAGATTAGACGATTGTCATCATAACTTCAATGATAATATAGCAGATGCTTGTTGGGTTTATCGTCCCTAAAAGAGTATTTCAATTATATGCTGCCTTCACTGTGTATAGCATACTTGAACACCTAGTATGATTACACTCCCAGTCACATTACCCTGACACCGGGCCAACCAATTGTTGAACTACCCTTATATTTGCTTGAATGTTAGCAAGGGAGCTATACCACTACCATTTTTAATGAGTTTGGTATGTTGCGGCCCAGGGTCGAACCAGGGGCCTCCCGTACCTGGAGCTGATGCTGCCAGGTCCGGTGATAGAAGTGATGACATGCTCAATCTTGATTTTTTTCATGACTTTATAATCTATTTTAGGCACAATAATAAGTTATAATAAACCATGAAATACTAGGTCTTAATTTTTTTTTATTACTTGCTAATTCATCTATGTTTGGGGATAATTGGGGATGCACTCTTGTGACTGAACTTCATGACTGTTTTTTTTTTTTTTTTTTTTTTTTTTCTCATTTTTAGCGAATAGAAAACAAGGAAAATAGTGTAACTTGATGTGTTTGTAGCCAAGTGTTTGTAAACTCTTGGAGGCTGGTTGTAAATATGGCTAACCATGCTGCATTTGCAGAGATAGGCTTGATCCTACTGAAATCATGCTTGTTGTTGCACAAGGCAACGTCATTAAACATCAGCAGGCAGCTTTTAGCAAGACCTTGTATTGTATTCATCAACTATTCTTTGGTATGAATTGCTCAAGTCATGGATTTCAATCCACAATATCTTCATTATGTATTTAGCTACATGTCTGCATTTTTGCATGACACTTTAACTTTGCTACTTTGAGCTTTCAATCACATTGTAACTTTATAATAGTCTTATTTTTGTTGGTTTGAAAATTGTGACTTGGACTTAGGTCATGACTTAGTTTAAGAATGATTGGTGAATGTGGGACCTTACTTTGTATTTTCTTAATGTAATTTCTAGTTTTTAATGTGTCTGGATACCACCTTGAAATTAAATAAAAATATCTTAAGTCCTGAGAAACGTTTTTAAATGGTGGTGTTACCATGGAAATAATTATGGTGTTTAAGGGGAAGTGTTTCCTTAGCTGGATGAAAATGAAATGTTTAAAAACCTTTTCATTAAGTATTTCTTGCAGATACTGTTTTATAGACCAAATGTTATAGAGCTTGATATTCTTTGAATGTCTCGTGGATTTGTTGATATGTCACAAACAGCACTTTCATTCGGAAACTCTCCGACACTACATCAGTGTCCTCATCCATAGAAATAATATCAAAAAAGGGTGGATAATTAATGGATGGTAAATCCTGTCTTTTTCTCAAATGTTGATAACATAATATTTATGCCTACTTTTGATTAAATTCAAGTACTACTCACAAAAAATAGCTTTAACCCATTATTTGCTGGAAACGCCATTCAATCCATTAACATTTAACATAACACATCCTAATGGTGTTTCTGGCTAGTGAAGTGTTAACATTGAGAGTCAAAGTGTCTTTCGGTTCATTGTGACATAATCGTTATTATTTAACATTGATGGATCGTTGGTTTTGAGACATCCCCACATTAAATATGAAACATTTTTATTATTAAATATTATGAAGGTTTGACACTTTCGATGCTGTTTTACTAAAGCTTGAGACAACCCCTATATGACTGCTACAGGGAAGTCATGAACTGCTGTTGTAATATGTTAGCTGTTGGTCTATATGTGTCCCTCAGGGTTGTGTGTGAGAAAGTATTGCATCAAATTGATTCTACCACATTGTCTGTCTGCAAGTGTGCTATTTAAGGAAAATGTATCAGCCTAATGGAATTGGCCCATAATGTCCCTTCACACTCCCCCACTTCATGACCATCTCCATATTGTCAACCCTTTACCTTCAGGAAACACTTTTAGGGTGGTATGTTTTAAGTTAAAAGGTTGAATGGTGTTTCATGCATGTAAAGGGTTCACTGATATGCCCTGGCTGTATATCCTGTCTTTGTCATATGTTTTGGTTTTTCAGATTGTTGTTGGCTCTTGTTCTTCTGTTTGTTAATATGTCCTTTTATGGCATTTTAATGGTTTAGATAGGTGTTTTTACTTACATCATTCAGTTATCATACTTTTCTTTAAAAAAAATAATTGCAGGCAGGGATTTCTGTTCTGAACATTGGTGTATTTTATCTAATTTTTATTGAAATCAAATATTGAATATACACAGACCATATCAATAACTAATAGCTGACATGGCCATACATTCATAAATTGTCTCCATACAAACAAATAAGCATTCATTAATACTTGGACATTGGTGAGATGTCATTCAACCTGTTAGACCAAACACTGGCCGCCATGTAAATGAGATGTGTGTTGTCTTCAGGGGTGTGAAACCTCCATTGACACTTCATGCAACCATTCAACATATCATCCGTTGATTGGGACTTGGAGGATGTTCAGACAAGCTGATCAGTTTGTTCTATCGGCTTGCAATCTATCATTTTTATTTTTAATTAAATATAAGAACAACTTCGACTGGTACTTCCAGCTTTATTCAAAAGTACCCAGTCATTTTTGTAAGACTGAACTTCCAGTTACGGTGATTTGACTGTATACTGTCTCATCATGGACATAAGACATTAAAGCCAGCAATAGTTGGTAATGAAAGCGATTTAAAAAAAACTGATACTTGTTGTGACAGCCAAGCCTTAGAAATCCAGACTCTTAAGATGATGCCATGGTAACCATTTTACTGTGCTGAAAACCCTATACATTAGACTGCATAGTTTCTTTCCACTGATCTCAGCTTCATAAATATATTGGCATGAGAAACATGAGTTCCCACATTTACCGAGGGCTATCTTTAGCCTAAGCGCCAACTTTGTTAAAAGCTTTGGTATTATTTATGCCAAGTTGTTGATAGGGTTGTTTCCTTCTCGTATGTCTGGTAGGAGGCTTCATTTCCTGCTACCATTGTTGAATTTTCACGAGTCAGAGATGCTGACCAAGAGTGTCATTTGTTTTACTCAATGCTTTCATTTTTTTTCTCCGAAGCCTTACCTTGCCTTATTTTCTTTAAAAAAACTTGTACAAAACTTGTTCTTAGTCATCTGCTGACATCTAGAAGGAATGGTTATTAGACATTCAGCTAATTTTAGTTCATTTAGACATATTAAGGTAATATAATTTCATTTAGACATATAAAACTGCTAAATTAAATCATGAAACCGGACCAGGTAGGGCAATTGAGAGAGCGTCAACGTCCCCTCCAGGTATGGAGGGCTGCCGGTTCGATCCAGGGCCCCTTCTTATCAAAGTCTTAAAAAATGGCAGTGGTATAGCTCCTTTGCTAACGCTCAAGCAAATGTAAGGGTAGTTTTGTGACTGGTTGGCCAGGTGTAAGGATAATGTTATACACAGTGAAGGCAGCACAAAATCTACTTTCAAGTGGACACCATCTCTAGGTAACTGAAATACTGTTGGTGGGACGCTACACCCAAAAAACAATTTATGAAGACCACAAACACCATCTTGGTAGAACCACCACATCACTAGCGAAACTCATACCGGCCGCAAAAGCTCAGGTGGTAGAGCATCAGCTTGCAGATCGGGAGGTCGTGGGTTCGAACCCCGGCCGGGTCAAACAAAAGACTAAATTTGGTAGTTGTGGCTTCCCTCCTAACGCTCGGGGATAAGGGGACAGCATTATGCCTGACTTGTCGGTGTCAGTATAATGAACCGGCTGGGTTCAGTCCCTGGGCAGCTCATAAGTGCCCATGTGCTATAATGATAGAAATGTCGCTGCACAGTATCGGCAAAAAATGCAGGAAATCCCACTCTCAGCTGGCTGACCTGGTTCTACACTATTTGCCTAAAACTTATTGAGACATACTAGTCACAGACTCCTTAATCCCTCACCATGTGGGTTCAAGCCCGACCAGGGCGAAAACTTGGAGAGGTTTTCCAGCTAAACCAATGTGGTGCATCGATGGTTCTACCCAGACATGAGTCTGGGGTCTTCCTTTTCCAATAATTAGCTAGACATTGCCAATATGACCATAATTGTGCCAGTGAGATGTAACAAAAATCAAAACATATCTGAAACTGTAGGCATTATTTGTTGTTTCTCTCGTCCTAGTTTAATTCCAGCCAACAATCTGTCAGTTATACTGGTATTTTATTCTCATAAAGGAGAATGAAATTTTTTCGTTTTCCACTCGTGTGTGTTTTTTGTCATGCCTGAAACATTCTGGAAACATTATTAGAATGGAGTTTGTTTTATGTTAATGGGGTGAATGGTGTATGGAGTTTGTTTTATGTTAATGGGGTGAATGGTGTATGGAGTTTGTTTTATGTTAATGGGGTGAATGGTGTATGGAGTTTGTTTTATGTTAATGGGGTGAATGGTGTATGGAGTTTGTTTTATGTTAATGGGGTGAATGGTGTATGGAGTTTGTTTTATGTTAATGGGGTGAATGGTGTATGGAGTTTGTTTTATGTTAATGGGGTGAATGGTATTTCCAGCAAGTGAAGGGTAAGTGTATCTTACTCCACTTTAAATAGCTGAAAGTCAAAAAGGGATGATAAGCTCTTGAAATCATAAAATACTGTTAATGCTACTGACACCTTAAAACATGGCACACACCACAGTAACCGGTAGAGAATCGGCGCCAGGCATGGAAGGCCCCAGGTTCAATTCCAGGCCGTGACATACCAAAGTCGTTCAAAGGAGTGGTGGTACAGCTCCCTTACTAACACTCAGGCAAATATAATGGTAGTTTCACGACTAGTTGGCCCAGTATCAGGATAATGTGACTGGGTGTGGTATCATGCCAGGTGTTCATGGTATGCTATACACGGTGAAGGCAGCACTATATCTGCTTCAAGTGGACACTGTCTCCAGATAACTAAAACACTGTTGGTATGACAATAAACCCAGTAAACAATAAACAAAGTCACCACATTCCACTGAATCAGATAAACCTTCTTCATGTTTAAGCCTTCCAGCGTCACTACGGCAGTGAATTGGTGGTTCTACCAAAGATGTTGTATCTTATAATAATATTAGCTAAAATTTGTTTTAATGACCAAAAGTGTGTCTGCAGGACAACCATATCAGAATAAACCATCTGTGGTTTGTGACCTACAGTGTTCATGGGGCCTGATATCCATTAGGTATTGATGTGATTATACCTTGATGTTTGATCAGCACTGCAGCCTATCACATGCCTGGCTGACAGATGACTGACAGCAAGCCTGCGGGCTGTCACTGGTCTGTCCACTTATCATTGCTTTATTGTGTAACTGTCCAAGTCACATGACCTCCAAATAATGACCTTCACTTTCAGTATCTAGCTGGTCAGCAATGCAAGTTTGAATGGAGTGGCAACATACATAGACACAAACACAGTCACTGACAGACTTGAATACACATACACGAACACACAATTACTGTTACACATACATATGCAGTCATAGTTAGACATGCATACAGATACACTGACTTGCACAAACTTGCTTTCATGCACAATGTCACTCACAGGCACACATACACATACATACTTACATATACTTAGTCATAGGCATGCATAAACATTCATTCATAGTCAGTAACGGACATACATAGTCAGTCACAGATTTTCATAGTCACAGACATGCAAAGTCACAGACATACATGGTCAATCACAAACATACATAGTCAGTCACACAGTCTGTCTAGTCAGTCACACAGTCAATCATGGACATACATAGTCACAGGCATGAATAGTCATTCACAGACATACTTTGTCAGTCCTAGACATGCATATACATGTATCGTGTATCAGTTGCTGTTATCTATTTTTTATTCTCATAAGGTTTTTTTTTTGGTTTTTGTTTTTCTCCATAATTATATTCTCCCCATGTTAAGTGTCTGTCTGATTGTATCGACTGATTTAGATAAGGATGCATCAGACAGTTTGTCCCTGTGAAGTACATTCAGTGAGAAAAACAACATATTCATGGCATTTGTGAGTCTGGAATTTTTGGCAGGCTGTGAAAAGTGTTATATCTAACTTCTACCATTCATCTTTGTTTACTAGGCTTAGGAAAAAGATGGTGATCCAGTTCTGCCAACTTCCACAGGGATGGGTCTGACCAGGATTTTTGGTGCTAAATCATTTTATTACATCTAGTTAACCTATGAATGCAGTAAATTGCTGAGAGCTTAGAACTTTATACGGGTTATTAGATCTTCGTTGGCAAATCATGTATCTGTAAGTCTAAGGAAAATGGTTTTGATCCAGGTCAGTCAGCTCCATGCTGTGAGCTGTCTGGTCAGGATATACACGATTTGCTGCTGAGTTTCGAAAAATATTTTTTGTTACCTTTTCAAGTAATGCAGGTGAATAAATAAAGCAAATTTAGAGTTAAAAAAGGTGCTTTAAAGATGGTATCTGACAGTTTCGACCAAAATTCCTTTTTTTGAATAACGAAATAAATAATTTTTACATGAAAAGTTGAAAAGAATACACATTCAGGTTGATTGTTTCACGATTAGTGTCTAACAATGCAGTAAGTGTTCAAAATGGTATTCATTTACCGTTTCGCTCATAGTAAATGTATATAGTGATTTTGTTGATTTTCTTTGAAACAGTCATTTTTAAACATGCATTTTTGGCATATAATTATATAACACAGATTAAACTAGTCTACAAATAAACCCTTACCTGTGTTGATGGAGCTGAAGATAAAAAGGAATAATTGTGAATGTTTTACAAAAGGCGTTAAATTGGCATGTGCATGAGCTAAAGGGTTAAGACTAAAATATGGGTTTATACAAAAATTAAGTCCTAATTCCCCAAAGCAGTGGTTTGATATTGTTATAGGTATCTGATATAAGAAAACTGTCGGATACCACCTTTTAGACCAGTACATGAACTTACCATGTCTGGTATTCTTCCTGCTGCTAGGCAGATGTCTATTTTGAGCTGCCACAGACTAATTTCAGGTATTCTGAACACAAGGTCATCAGTGAAGATTGTTAACTGTTAAAGGTGGTATCTGTCAGTTTGGACCAAAGATTTTTTTCCTCAAATTACTTTAGAAGTCATTATTACCAGAAAAGTCATGCAAAATGCTGTTCATTGATGCCCTAGATCTCTGTGAATGACTTCACTTTTCATTCCAGGTACTGGCTATCTGTGCCATGCTGCATAGATAGCAATTTTTAAACCAAGGAAACCATGTGACAACTTACTTTTGTGGTTACGTTATATTATCATCTGGGTAATCCGCTCTAACGTTGATGTCTATTTTTAGCAGATATCTCAACCGGCTTATTTATAAATTTACAAAGAATGAACATTTAAAGAGACTTTTCTCGGGTATAAGTACTGTCTAACAGTATAGGTAGTGTTCAAAATTCTATCTTCAGACTCGAGTATGAGTTTATGTGGAAATTATGACTAAATTCCCAAAAGCAGTAGAAAGAAATATATTATTTACATGTATTTGATAAAGGCAAACTGTCGGATACCACCTTTAACCTAATAAACGGCCGCAATAGCTCAGGTGGTAGAGCGTCGGCTTGCAGATCAGGTCGTGGGTTCAACCCTGGCCGGGTCACACCAAAGACTTTAAAGTTGGTAGTAGTGGCTTCCCTCCTAACGCTCAGGGCTAAGGGGACAAGACAGCATTACGCCTGACTCATCGGTGTCAGTATAATGGACCGACCGGGTTCAGTCCCTGGTCACCTCATTAGTGCCCCTGTGCTATAATGATAGAAATGTTGCTGCACAGTCTCAGCAAAAATGCTGGCAAATCCCAGTCCCACCTTAAGCTACTAAACATGAATTAACTAAACTAAGACAGATAGCAAAGGTCAGGCAGCTCCTGCTAGAAGTGGTCTGGTCAGGATTTTCAATATTTGCTGCTTAGTTTAACAATTTGTCTTGTTACCTTTACATGTATTTGTTGGCAAATAAACTCGAATTGTTATTGGTTATTTATAAATGAAGCAAGAGTATGGTTCATGCTATATATAATATAAGGTGAGAGGCATTGGTCCATGTGGATAGTACAGTCTTAACCGCCCTTTTACTAAGGTCGGTTCTTGACTGCAGATCAACCTCCATCGTCAGCTTGGTGCCCGCCAGATGTTTCGGCCCTTATCCAAGTACATCTGTAATGGCGGGTGGGCCCACCGTCTTACGGTGTGGAGGTTGATCGCATCCAGCTTGTCTCCTCGCGTCGTAGCCACAGCCAGCTAGACGCCCGCTCTGCAGCCTGGCTCAGCTTCTGGATTGCCCGGCGCCTGTCTCTGCCAGTGGTGCCAACAGCTGTCATCAATCTGCATACAGATTGCGCACAGAACCCTCTAGCGCCTACTTCGATAGGGAAGAGCCATGTCCGCCAACCTCGGTGTCGGCACTGCTCAAGTAAATCAGTGTACTTGGCCTTCTTCCTCTCATAGGCCTCTTCACATCTCGTCTCCCAAGGTACTGTCAACTCGATGACAACGAGCTTCTTGCCTGTCTCGGACCACAGTACAATGTCTGGTCTCAAGTTGGTCTGGACGATACCCGGGAACACGAGCTTCTTTCCTAGGTCGACTGCCATATTCCATCCTGTGGCGCCGTCAAGGATTGATTTCTTCTGTGGAGCTTCTGTCTTCGCAGTTTCACCTGGTCTCACAAAGTTGGTGTGGCCTGCTTGTAGGTTACTTTTGCGTGGCTTCTTCCTCTCCCCTTCCAGCCAATCGGCAACCTCTCTGAGGACGTTGTCGTGTCGCCAGCGATATCTGCCCTGCGTCAGTGCTGTGGAACAAGAAGATAGAACGTGTTCCAGAGTGCCTGGTTTCTTGCACAGACTGCATGTTGGGTCTGTGATAAGTCCCCATCGGCAGAGGTTAGCTGGAGATGGCAGGAGGTCATGAACTGACCTGAGGAGGAAGGATAGGCGAAGTGGTTCATACTTCCAAATGTCTTCCCAGGTCAGCTTCCTGTCCATGGTTTCCCATGTTGTCCATGCTCCCTGCGCACCCATCTCTACCGCTCTGGCCTGTCTCTTGTTCTCCTCTTCCTTCCGTACTTCTGACTGTATCAGGGCTCGCCTCTCAGTCTGGTTGGCTTGGCTCCATAGGAGTGTCTTGGTCGCACCAATACCTTGTCGTCCGACAGCCGTTACACCGACGATGTCCTTGTGCATGAGAGAGCTCTCTGCCTGGCTGACCGTCTCTGTCGCTGACCACTTTCTTCCAGTACGGGTAACGATCCCTGCTTCCCGGATCTGCTCATCTGGGGAGTCTCTTAGGGTAAGCACCAGTCTTGTCTTCGCAGTCTTGAATTCTTCTACCAGTGAAGAGAGTGGGAGCTGCAGTTTGTTGGTTTTCCCGTACAATCCAACACTGGAGAAACTGGGTGGGATTCCAAGCCACTTGCGGAGATGTCGGCTGGTGATTCTCTCTAAGGCTTCTATTGTTGAGCTGGGTACCTCGTACAGCATCATTGGCCAGATCAGCCTTGGTAGTAAGGCATGCTGGTACAGCCAGGCCTTGAACTTCCCAGGTAGGTTGCTTCGGTCTATCTTCTTCAGCCCGTCTTCTACCTGGTTCTCTAGCTTCTTGACGTTGTCCTTGTCTGCTAGGCTGGCATCAAACCACTTCCCAAGGCACTTGATTGGATTCTTCGTGATGGATGGGATCTCCTCGTTCTGTACTCGGAGCACGAATCTGTCTGTTGTCTTGCCTTTCTTGATAATGAGGGACCTGGACTTTACGGCCTTGAACTTCATTCGGGCCCATGAAGCGACATCTGTCAAGGCTGTCAACATCCATCTAGCCTGGACGTGTGTTGGTGTCGTCAACGTGAGGTCATCCATGAAGCCTCGGCTGGATGGGAGATAGATACCTGACTCTGTCTTTGGTCCGCGGGTCTCTCTAATGGCAGCATTTATGAGCAGATTCATCCCCATGACGAAGAGTACCACAGAGACAGTGCATCCGGTGACTATACCTTTCTCCAACTTCTGCCACTTCGTCAACTGGTCACCAACAGAAAACCGAAGCTTGATGCCGTCAAGGTAGTTGGTGATGATTTTCTGTACATGGTTGTCGACGTGGTAGTGTTGGAGGGCTGTGTAGATCAGTTGGTGGGGAATAGATCCATATGCATTGGCAAGATCGAGCCAAACTACTGTCAGGTCTTTCTTCCCCGTCTTCGCCTCTTGGATTAGTTGGCTAATGGCGCTGGTGTGCTCTACACAACCGGAGAAACCAGGTACTCCACCCTTCTGGACTGAAGTGTCGATGTACGCGTTGGTCGTCAGAAAAGAGGTGAGTCTTCTGGCAAGGATAGCGAAGAATATCTTCCCCTCGACATTTAGTAGCGAGATGGTCCGGAACTGGTTGACTGTCTTGGAGTTCCTTTCCTTGGGTGTGAATATTCCCTCTGCTTCCTTCCAGGCTTCAGGTACATCCCCTTTCCTCCAAACCACCTTGAGGAGTCTCCATAGCCTCTTCAGTAGGAGTGGGCACATCTTGTACACTTTGTACGGGATGGCGTTTGGACCAGGAGCAGAGCCCCATCGAGCCTTCTTGATGACGTCCTTCACCTCTCCCAGTGTGGGTTCAGTGATTACTAGTGGCGTCTTTGGTAGTAAGGCAGGATCTATCCGATCACAGTCCCCTAGGGCGTCTTCTCTGTTGACATCTGAGTGCGTATCATGTAGGTACTTCTCAACCTCTTCTAGTGGGGTCTCTAGTGTTCCTGAACGCTCCTTGTCAAGCAGAGTCTTGGCAAACTTGAATGGGTTGGCTGTGAACGCAGCTCTCTTACGTGTTCGCTCCCTCGCTTTTCTCCTCGTGTTCTCGGCTTGCCGCAGAGACTTCAGCTGTGTGCGCAGTGTGTCACGTAGTTGGGACAGACCAAGGCGCTGCATTGGTGAGCTGTCTCGATACTGCTTCTTCAGCTGTCTGATTTCTTTCCTCAGGTTCTCTATGCGGTGTTGCCTCCGGTTCGGTTTTGGAGCCTCCTTGCGTTTCTTTGCTTCTTCAATCCCAAACCTCTCCTTTGCTACAGAGTAGACAAGGGTAGTAAGGGTGTGTAACTTCCGGTGTACTGGACCTTGCATGGATGATTCGAGGATGATGTCTAGGTCCTCGTCAAACTGTTTCCATGGTGCCTTTTCTGATGCCTTGGGCCACTTGATCTTGGGTGTTCTTGTGGTAGGCATTGGGCGTGGTCTGTCAGGGATGGCTTCTTGCTCTGGTGGTTGGCTGCTAGTGTCCTGCGAGTAATTCAGTAACTCTAGGAGGGGGTCGTCTTCATCCATCACTGGATCCCGGGTGGCATCGCGCGCTGTCTCTTGAGCGGAGAGTTCAACAGTACTGTGGGTAGTCTCCTGACTGGAGTACTCCCGCGTCTCACTAGCCATACTGGCTATGCGCTGCTCAAGTGGCCTCACGCGCTGGCAACCAGACTTCCCCTGGTGAATGCGTAACCCTCGTTGGTTTTTGCAGACTTTGCCACAAGGGCAAGTTGCTGTCCCTGGTGCTGGGTTCATAGTCGATTGGGCAGGCCGTGTCGATTCCATAAAATCCGTCCATGTGAGTCTTTCATCCTCCCCCCCTCTCGGAAGACTCTGGGGGTGTCTTTCATTCTTGGAGTCTGTAGCTTGTCTGTGGGTGTCTTCTCACGAAGGCTGCACATCGGGATGCTACCCCTAGTGCCCCGGTTCCAGTCTGTTCCTGGGGTCAACTGTCTCTCCAGTGTCACCAATCTATTCCTGGTTGCCATCTAGTCTTTCCTAGAAGTCACTGGTAAACCAGATGGTCTATGTGGATAGTACAGTCTTAACCGCCCTTTTACTAAGGTCGGTTCTTGACTGCAGATCAACCTCCATCGTCAGCTTGGTGCCCGCCAGATGTTTCGGCCCTTATCCAAGTACATCTGTAATGGCGGGTGGGCCCACCGTCTTACGGTGTGGAGGTTGATCGCATCCAGCTTGTCTCCTCGCGTCGTAGCCACAGCCAGCTAGACGCCCGCTCTGCAGCCTGGCTCAGCTTCTGGATTGCCCGGCGCCTGTCTCTGCCAGTGGTGCCAACAGCTGTCATCAATCTGCATACAGATTGCGCACAGAACCCTCTAGCGCCTACTTCGATAGGGAAGAGCCATGTCCGCCAACCTCGGTGTCGGCACTGCTCAAGTAAATCAGTGTACTTGGCCTTCTTCCTCTCATAGGCCTCTTCACATCTCGTCTCCCAAGGTACTGTCAACTCGATGACAACGAGCTTCTTGCCTGTCTCGGACCACAGTACAATGTCTGGTCTCAAGTTGGTCTGGACGATACCCGGGAACACGAGCTTCTTTCCTAGGTCGACTGCCATATTCCATCCTGTGGCGCCGTCAAGGATTGATTTCTTCTGTGGAGCTTCTGTCTTCGCAGTTTCACCTGGTCTCACAAAGTTGGTGTGGCCTGCTTGTAGGTTACTTTTGCGTGGCTTCTTCCTCTCCCCTTCCAGCCAATCGGCAACCTCTCTGAGGACGTTGTCGTGTCGCCAGCGATATCTGCCCTGCGTCAGTGCTGTGGAACAAGAAGATAGAACGTGTTCCAGAGTGCCTGGTTTCTTGCACAGACTGCATGTTGGGTCTGTGATAAGTCCCCATCGGCAGAGGTTAGCTGGAGATGGCAGGAGGTCATGAACTGACCTGAGGAGGAAGGATAGGCGAAGTGGTTCATACTTCCAAATGTCTTCCCAGGTCAGCTTCCTGTCCATGGTTTCCCATGTTGTCCATGCTCCCTGCGCACCCATCTCTACCAAGTATTACGATACTCAAAGAAGTTGTCTTTTTTGTTAATTTATAATAATGGGTTGGTATTGATTTTCTGAAATAGCATGTTGGTTTACCAGTACTTTTCTTTTGAAAATTATAATGAATAATTCACATTTTATGGTGCAACTTATGTGTTTACTGTGTATGGATATATAATAAACTGTTAAAGGTGGGATCTGACAGTTTGGTTCGAAACATTTTATCTCAGGTAATCATATATGCCATTGGTACCTGAAAAGATCTTGCAAAATGTTGTTCATTGATGGCAAAAGATCTGTTTGAGCAGTCAATGATAAATCCCCACTCTTCATTGCAAACAGGTGTTTCCTATCCGAGCCACGCTGCAGAGATGGCTATTTTTATACTTAGAAAACCTGGTGACCACTTTATTTTATATAGATATCTTGGTAAGCCGCTCTGACATTATTATCTATTTCTAGCAGGGACAAGTATCGTGTTTTTTTTATAGAGTTGTAAAGACTGAACATTGAAAGTATTTTTGTCACAATTAGTACAGTCTAACATTAAAGTTAGTGATCAAGTCATCTTAATAATGACGTAAGCATGGGTTCATGCAAAAAGTTTGACCAAATTCCCCCAAACAAACCGGCTGCAATAGCTCAGGTGGTAGAGCGTAGGCTTGCGGATTCGGAGGTCGTGAGTTCAAACCCGGCCGGGTCAAACCAAAGACTTTAAAGCTGGTAGTAGTGGCTTCCCTCCTAACGTTTGGGGCTGAGGGGACAGCATTACGCCTGACTCCTCGATGTCAGTATAAAGGACCGACAGGGTTCAGTCCCTGGGCCCCTCGTAAGTGCCGCTGTGCTATAATGATAGAAATGTCGCTGCACAGTATCGGCAAAAACAGTGTTAAGATTTTGGTGCCTCTATTCAATATAGGCAAACTGTCGGATTCCACCTTTAATGAAACATCTAATAGATTTCTCATCTTAACATGAACTGTGGCTTACAGGTTAATTTTCCACATTGTTGCTTAACGGTATTTCACCTTTTGAAATAAAATAATGACTGGAACTGTTGCTCGGACTGTTTTTGTTACCAATTATACCAATCAGTTCACCTTTTGATGTCTCAGGTCTCCTATGTCAAGTCATATTAATGCAAATATAGACATACTATGAAATTGGAACCCAGTTAATTACCTTGTCATATGGTCTTCATGTATATGCTAGGACATATAAATGATCATGCGAAAAGGTTTAAATATTTGATTGTGCCATTTGGCTGGATTTTTATTAAACAAAATGTCAACTCTTTATTACACTTTGGCTTAACAAGGTTTAAACAGGATGGGCTTTTTTGTTTTGTTGTTGTTTTGTGTTGTTGTTTTTTTGTTGCATCCCACCAACACAATTATGATCATATTGGCACAATCAAGCTAATTATTGGTGGAGGAAGACCCCAGATTAATGTCTGGGTAGCACGAGATTTTTTGTTATTTATTTTTTTAAATTGTATTGTACTTTTTACTCCTTAAAAATATGTAAACATGTTCCAAACTTGCAGTTGCTTGATACATATAAAGTTTGAGTCTTTAACAAGTATTAATTGATTGATTAACTGAGTAGTGTATATTATGTAGTTTTGGCTAAGATATCTTAAATGAAGACAATGCAATGACTATATTACTGTACAAGGTTATGTTAAATAAACTGACTTAGTATATTTATCTAAGTGGGTATACATGAATTTCTTGTTATCTTTAGCAATCAGAGCCCATGTCCTGATTTGTACTACAGATACAACAACCTTAATTGGCACCCTAATAACCTTAATCTTATCAACATATTTATGGACTGGAGCATTAAACCTCAAGTGCAGACTTTGGGCAGTGTGTAAGATTTCTAATTGCGATTATGCGATCCCATGACCAGTATGCTTCCTGTGGATTTGGCAAAAGGACTTATCTGCCTAAATGCTTATATACAGATAAGTTTTTTCTTTAAACAATTGATAATATGTTATAATCTGATAAATAATATCTGTTCCATTTGTAATGTGGACTGGACTAGTCCATTTTTCTCAAGTAAGTAGGTGTGGCAGGTTCATCTATTGTTCCTTGTAGATAACTATCATTTGACCTGAAGGCACTGTTGTATACACATGCATCAATCAATGTGTTCCTTTTTTATCACCATACATACATTCATGTGCAGAGTGAGTGCTCCTGAAGTATTCCTCAGTCTTCCTTATTGTTTACAGCTGGATGGGGTCTCATCAGTATGTGTCTATTATTGTAAAGTTCAGGCTGCTGGAACATGTGGGATATTAGTGGATTCATTGTGCGTGTGGTGATTTCATGGAAAGCATTGTTGTGACAAGGATATTTTGTTTGTTATTAAGGTAATGGGTCTGTATGAATAATTATGATCGAGATGAAATTGATTAGCAGAGTATGTTTGAAATTGGTAATTATGAAATTGGGCAGTCCGATAACTAAGTGGTCTTCCCTTGAGTACTCTCCGAATGCGCATGCGCATTAAAACTTCCGGGGTATAAGTAGAAATTTTATCAGCGTGTATAACACACACATCAAGTGATATGGAAAGTTGATTAAAGAAAGAAACAAAACCAAAATGGAAATCGCCGAAGTATTGCTGAATATGTAAAGGTGTTGTTTATAGCGGGAAGGTGGTCGAAAACAGAACTGTTTCATTGCATCGATTTCCTCAAAACAAGCGGCTGCGACGCATTTTGATGGTATTATAACACTTCGCCCTCCTTTAACTGGTAATAGTTCGCCCTTGATTGGTAACAGCTCGCCCGAGACAGGTAACAGTTCGCCCTTGCTACATGTCGCCTTCGGATATAAGTGTATACATCGAAAAAAAAAGTAAATTGGTTAATTTATTTATAACCATTCACATTGTATTTGTTTTCTTCGTCTTAATATACATTATGTATTATATATAATATACGCCACCCTTCGCCCTTAAAAATCTTTAAGAAATTAAGTAAAAAGGAATGTAAACTTATTAATTTTTTATTATTTTGACACCATTCACATTAAATTTATGCTTCTTTTGTCTCCTTTATTATTATAAACATCGTATTATTAGCATCGTAAATCATTATATTTTTATTTTTCATATTTTAAAATTGTTTTAACCAAAGAAAAAAAATCTGATCCTCCCAGTACAATATACGAACTGTCACTGTTCCGTGATTTAAATGCAATGTTGCGACCTAAAAAATAATAATTATACTGTGTACGTGGTTTATTTATTTCAAATTGTATATTTAGATAAAATTCCGCTGTTGCAAGGATTTTAATGTTACTTAGTTGCATACATATTTTGTTGCAAATACTTTAATAAGGTTGTCATACTTAAGATGACTTGAGTATGCAGTTATCTTATAATTGCACATAAAAGCGTGAACGTTAATTGGTGTTTGCCTACAGACATTATTGTGATGTTACCATTCGCACTAATCTTGATTGATAATTAGTCAGTGTGATCTTGATTAATGTTTACCGACATAGGCGTATATAAAATTTAAAATTAATAAATTGGTCAGTGTGTGATTGTTAATTGATTTTTGCCTAGTCATTATTGTGATGATAGCGTCAGCACTAATTTTGATTGATAATTAGTCACCATGATCTTAACTGATGCTTGCCGTCATAGACGTATATAAGTGCTTGCAATTAATAGACTAGTCAGTGATTCAATCTCGCAACGTACGCTAGCTTTATCACAATACAGTATGAAGAAGTCGACTAAGACGGCAACCAACTAATTGTATTTGTATGCATATCTTATAAAATATTATATATGATACACTATATGACAAATTAAATCAAGTATAAACTTTACTTGACGTCATTTTCCCCCTTCATTTAACGCGTGGAAATGGTACACTTATATCCGAAGTACTCATAATGCATATGAAGCCGATGGAAACAAATACAATTTGATGTGAAAGGTGTCGAAATAATTATAGATAAGTAAACAAGCATACATTTTTGCTTGACGTATACACTAATATCCGACGGCGACATGTTACCGATCAAGGGCGAACTGTTACCGATCAAGGGCGACCTGTTACCAGTTAAGGGAGGGGGGAGTGTTACTAATTCTTTTCGAGTTGGTGTCTCCTTTTCAATTCATAATTGTCAGTAATATCTAGCTTGTGAGTGCCGATAATTCGCTCGATTAGCTGATATTCCCTTCAGGATCTAGTCAAACGACGATTCGCCAGGTACTTCTTCAAATCTGTTAGCTTGAAATGATCCAATTCTTAGTTGTTTACACAAGCTTCGTTGATTTCTTTGTCCTTGTCCGCCATCTTTTTTTTTTCACTTAGTCCCCAGGGGAGTAGCCTCCCTTTGAATTCAAGGGAAGTAACCGAGTTATCGGACTGCCCAATACTGATGAAAAACATTTTTTTTGGTTCACTTAGCTAAATCAATAAAGGAGTGATAAAGGAGAAATAATAAAATCTTAACAATAATGCCTCAAAAAAGTCATATTGCTGTTTATTATAATTTTAAGATCATAATCGTCATCACCAGTCATCATCTATATCACTCTCATTTTAATGTTAAATTTTAGGATCTTATTGATTGGTGTCTACCAGATGTTTCTGTACATGGTCTTTCAAAAGTACATCTGATTAGAAATAATAATCTTGTTAAAAATATATATAGGAAATAAAATATTCATTGGTGTTTACTAGTGTATCAAGATTTGTTGTGGGACAAAGTTTTGTATGACATGCCCAGTACATGTCTGGGATTATATATGAACTTGGTTTAATTTTTGACTGGTGCAGATTATGTCATGAATGGGCATTGCTAAGCCTCATTGATTTCATTTTCTGTCAGATCCGATCAATGAAAGGCGTAGATTAGCCAGGGCTTGTGTTTGATTTATAGATAGTGTGGGTATTACAATTAAGCTGGAATCGCTGAGGTCCTCTACTTGTGTGCTGGGCTAATTTAGGTGTAAAGTAATAACACTTATTGTAATGTGACCGGTTTGTTTCCCAGGAGTTGTTATTTATTCTAGTAGAAAGGTGAGATACAAACGAGAGTAGTTTGTAAGATACTATGAAATACTGTCATTACAGTGCACCTTTTCTAAAATAAATTAGGTTACTGTGGTAGATCAAAGTCCATGTATGATCTTGTGTGGTATTATTGTCGATCTGGTTGATATTGCACTTGTTGATAGTCAAATTCTTGGCATATATATTTGATTTGAGTTTCAACATTTTTGCTATATTGGAAATAGAGTGGTTTTAACAAGTTGATTATTTTTCTCAAATTAACTTGTTTATTTGTTTTCTTTTACCGCTTGTCACAATTTGTGGTATGTCTTCTTGTATATCTAGTAACGATTATAACATTTTCAGCTTAAGTATTTTTTTTTATTAAAATAGTATAGTCAAGTTTTTCTTCTATTAATCATCTTAAGAAACATACTTGTTTTGGTTACTTAAAAAAAGTTGCTTGAGATGCCCCCTTACATGTCATCAGGGCGATCGATTGCGTTGAGACGGCCCCGGACAGACTCTTTGCAAATGTGGCATGTTGAGACGGCCCCTCCGTACGGATATCTCCCACTGCCTCAGCCTACTGTGGCCCACTTCATGCTCCTAACAGCTGTTCCCAGCAAACAATAACAGCCACATTTATATCTCTGTAATGTAGATGGAGGAAACTTAATGGGAAACCCAATGAGTGCATTCTACTCATAGATCATTTAGCTAAAGGGATTTTACATTAGTTATGATATACAACTGACAAAAGGAAATTCATGTAAGTGGAGCAGCAGTATGAGGACAATGTAATAAATGTAGGCAGTTTTACTATCTGCTTCCACCCTGTTCTGTCAGTTTAGACTATTATTGTCTGTGAAACTTGCTCTGCTTGAGTGCCTAAATGTGATTTCTGTGCAGTAGACTGTATATATTAAGGACCTGTCTGCATTTGGTAAAACCCTAAAGCCCTGGCTCCTTTAATGGCCTTTCAACAGGGTTTACAAAAAAAGAGGTCCATTGTTTACATAGGAAAAAAGAACTGGCTGTGTGGAGGCCACTGTGGTCGTTTGTTCTTGAGTTACATGACTTAATCAGATCTTGAGTAAATGGCTGGACTCCCATGGGTTACCTTTTGAGGGGGAAGGCCTCAGTCTGATTATAAAGTAACTATTCACACCCAAGTCCTGGTTGAATGCCTTCCTTCGATCAGTTTGGGCAAAGGAGTGGAAATGGGGTAGAAGTGTACTGGAGGGGTGTCCATGTGCTTCTGAGAAAGCTTCCCATTTTGGCAGCAATGGACTTAACAGTGGTGATTGGAACAGAGATTTCAGTGTTGTAGTATGATTTAAAAAATCTTGCTTGTCATGTGTGATGGATGTCAACTTACTTTATAGTTTTAATTTTCATAAGGAGTCAATATTTTATCATGGAAAGCGAACGATAATGCTTCACTGTGACACTTGAGTGGTCGTATGAGTTGTTTGGATGAAATAGGATTGTAATTTATCTTAATTCATTTTTTTTTCTGTCAAGATCAAAGGTGAAAAGACACCAAGTTAAATTATCAACAGCCTATCCTTCTTGTATTTTGTTGATGATGGTGCTTTTTTTTGTTTTCATCATGTTTGATGTTCATCTTATCTCTAGTAACTGCAGCAAAGGAGATATATTAATTAACCTTTAAATTAATTTGTATATAAATAGCATGTAAAGGTATTATGGTCACAAAATAATGTAATGACTGTAAAATGAATACAACTAATTGACTGATATTTTATTATTTAAATGAACATGAACACCTTGGGAAATTCTCTGCCAATGTTGTAGATTATTATCATAATCTTTCTGTGAAATATGTTTTTTATACTATAACTGGATTTTAAATGTTGCAACCTGTATTATTATAACAAAAATGAATTGAATGGTACTTATTGAATGGTACTTATATCAGCTGTGATGGGGGGATAATAACATAATTAATTTTTGGTACCTTGCCAGTGGTCTACTTATATCTCCGAACACTTGCCAAAACTGCCAAAACCTTGGATTTTATTTTTTTTGGCTGGCACTTTTTCCTAGACTCAACATTCAACACGCTGGCTTTAAATGTTTACATAATTCCTCATAGTGGTTCATCTGTTACAACGATGCAGTTTTACAATCTGTTAAATGATTTCTCCTCTTTCTTTTACAGTTACGGATAAACCAGCACTAAAGCAAAAGCAGAATCCAAAAGATCGCAAGCGGAAGGTTGAAGCAACAAAATTGTTCAATGATTCTCCAATTTGTAAACGAAGAAGCAACAGTAGATGCGAAGAAAATAAACCTTCCACACCCACTAGGAGAGAAGATTCTCCTGCATCAGTAGAAAGTACACCACCCCTACGGGTCTCCCCAAGGAACACACCATCCAAGGAAAAGGTCCGACCTTTAAGGACTCGTGAGATAGACAAAACAGATCAGCCAGACAAAAGTGGTGACAAACTTACAAACATTGAAAGTGATTTAAAGGACAAGAAAAGTGCAGTAAAAGCTGATTCTATAGAAACTGGGTTGATAAAGGCTAAAGTGAGATCTCGTCAGAAAAAAGAGGACAATAGTATTGACTCACCCTTAGGAAAACGTACTGACTCTCCCAAATGCCGGACGGAGTCTCCAAGAACTCGAAATGACTCGCCAAGAGTGTCGAGTCGTGTTTTACCTGCAACTCAAGAAGCAGAGGCTGTGATTAAAAATTCCAATTCAGGGAGTTCTAATAAAAGGGACAAGAAAGGTGACAGTGGCCCCAATAAGAGTGATAAGAGAGTTACCACAGCTAAAGGGGACACACTGCCAGCTTCAAAAAGTCCTACTTTAGTGTCCTCCTCTATAGGCTCAAGTAATCACCCAGGGAAAGAAAAACCAAACAAACCAGCAGACAGTGACTCTGCCAAGACAGATACTGAACTTGTGGAAGAGAAACTAAGAGAGATAAAGAGTGCATTAGAAAAAGGCAAAAGTGATGTTAAGGTGAAAGGAGGATCAGATTCAACATGTGCTGATAAACGATCTAAACCAAGGCGTGAAAGACAAAAGAAAGTTAATAGTGAAACAACAAAATGTGCAAAAACTGAGGAATCCACAAATCCAAAGGAGTTGTCACTAAATGAATCTGGGGATAATATGCACTTTAAGAAAAAGAAACAATCAATGCTTTCAGGGGGTGCTCCTACATCTTCCTCACCTCAGTCTAGTGGAGTTAAAAGTTTTAATATAGACTTCAATCAGTCGGTTACTGATCAAGTTACACGTGCAGAAAAACTGTCCTCAGTCCACGTTGAGGACAAATCTGGGTCAGTGTCTAGTGCTTTGTCCTCACCAGTTTCTGAAACTCAATCCTCACACTCGGAGCGTGCAGACAGAGATAGTGACGTCTGTCACAATCCCAGGGACAACACCAAGCACATCTCGAATTCAGTTAACAGTGGCTTCCACCATTGGTCTCAGGACGAACGATCTCAGTCAAGAAATAGTGAGGATCGGTGTAGCTCTGGTTTCAGTGATGAAATCCGG
This sequence comes from Sinonovacula constricta, assembly GCA_007844125.1. Lineage (NCBI taxonomy): Eukaryota > Metazoa > Mollusca > Bivalvia > Cardiida > Solecurtidae > Sinonovacula > Sinonovacula constricta. The sequence goes on along the minus strand of CM017569.1, from coordinate 31,639,156 downwards.
CGACCAGGATCTCGAGTAGACGAACTGCGGAGTTCAAAGAGTAGTCCTGCGTCAAGCCCTCTAATTGTAGACAAGAGTGAACCAATTCAAATATACCGGGATCCTGAGTTAATGAGTAAAAACCCAGTAAAGAGTAATGTTCCCAGTATGCATAACTCTCACAAAACGTATGCTTCGTCAGTGCACAATGCCATCACAACTCAAATAACGCGTCCAGCTAGTGTTGGCATGAGCAGCACACCCATGACTGCGGGTATGGAACGGACGTCACGGACACCGGTTGTTCCAACAGTGGCGTACCCTCCAATGTCTCTAGGGCACACATCACTGCCAGGAGCATCTCTGTCAGGCTTACTGCCCCCAGGCCTGCATCAGCTGGACCCTGCTACCCTTGCCCTGCATCATCATCAGCTTGTCCAGCAGCAACATGTAGCTGCTGCCCTAGCGTCCCAATATGGTAGCGCTCTCTCCATGTCTTACCCGCCCAGAAACAGCCTGAACAGTGCTCAGCTGGAACACTTGTGGCAGCAGAAGTATCCATCGGTGCCTGTTCCTCCTCCCTGGCTGCTGGCCAAGCACCAGGATGATCTTATTCGTGATGCCCGGATATTACATGAACAGGAACAGTTAGAGCGTGAAAGGATTGACAGGATAGAACGTGAACGGGATTTACGTGAAAGGGAACAGAGGGAACGAAAGGAAAGGGAGCGGAGAGATAGAGAAAGACTTGAAAAGGAACGGCTTGAAAGGTGGGCATGACTTTTCTTGGTATTAAATGTTTTCTATCGTCCTATTTTGAAACCATCTACATTTTGTTAAACTTGTGTTTACTTCCTGCAGCAAAAAACACTCTACCAACTCTGCCTTCAAAGTTTAATAACATACTTAAGTTGGTAATTTTGCTGTTACAGTGCACAAAAAGTGTGTTTGAAGCACTCAGGATGCAGGAGTTACTTAGATTTTGGTTAGCCATATATCCAATAGTTCTCAACCGACCCCTTTATTGCTGTTCTTATTAGTATTGTCATATTAAGACAATCCTAATGTGTTCCCGAGAATAAATGGTATAAAAGGCATTAGCAGTAGTTGTTATCTTATTATTTGGGGCTCTAGATCAATTTTCTCCTATTAATCTGCCCTACTTACAACAACAAAATCCTATTGCTAGTACAAAAATAAATTCTTTGAGACAGTCCCTGTATTATATTTCCAGTGGAGGGCTCTTTTGTTACAGCTGACTTCAGTATTTCATTATAAATGACAAAACGAGCTTTAAATAGCTTGTGAGGTAATCTCTAGAAATCTGCCCTTAAACAGTCCGCCAAGTCTTATCAATCAATAAAAGCTTGGGAATAGATATAGGCTATAATGTTGTATGTGCTATAACATGTTACTTGGGGATAAGTACATAATGAAATAATGTCTTTTTCCTCGAGGGTATTTTCATCTTATTTGTCAGCTAGCCAAGGTGAAAACATGGGTCTAATACTCTATTTGAATAGGGGTTTAAAATGAGAGCTGGTTGTGGATCTACCTGGGTAGGATGGCTCAATAGGGCTCATGATGACCTTCTCAAGCTAATTTTGGGTCTCTAAGGACATTGAAAACAGAAAATCTGTTTCATGTGTTTAGAATTTAATACTTTTGGAACATTACTCTATTGTAGAAAACTTACATTTTATTCTCTCTTTCCATCTTTCTGTCCCTCTCTCCTCATTCCTCTTTCTCAAGAGGATTTTCCACTGTTGGTTCTTTTGAATCTTGAACTGCACATTGTTGTTTTTTTTGCTCAAGAGGAATCATTCATGATGACCTATTAAAGCACTTGATAAAAATTTAAATTGAAATAAGTCATAGACTCCTGTGTCCCACTCCCTCATTGTATATAGTCTTTGACTAATTCTGATTCAAGTTTATGCAATAGAACATTTACAGACTGGAATTATTTTAGAGCTCAAAAAGGGCAGGGTGGCATAAAAAAGGGGCTGGGTGGCACACAAAAACAGGCAGGGTGCTTTCTAGGTTTATAAGATTATAAGCATAATACGGTTTAAAGTTCAGCCAAAAGGAAAATGGGCGGTCTTAAAAAGGGAAAATGGGTGCTGTTTGTAGGCATTTTAGGGGCAAAAGAGCGGGGTTTAAAAAGAGCAGGGCGGGGCTTTATAGGAGCAGGGCGCAGTGCCCTTTTATTTAGCGCTAGAATAATCACTACAGACTGGTTAAAGGATTGTGGCTGACAACTTATTGCTGTATTGTCACCTTGGTTGTTGTTTTTCTTATATGGTTGTTGATTGAAGTGTATTTCTTAGGTTTATTGATTATAGTCGACCTCAACTCTTAGCCTCCTCTTAGGTGGGAGCTGTCTGAGCAGGATGTACACTATTTTCTGCTTTGTCTCTATTAATATGTATATTAACCTTAAAATATAATAGGTTTAATAAATAAAAAAGAAATGAGCATGGGCTTCAAACAGAATGTAGCTTTATTTGATAAGGGTTAATTTTCACAATTATAGGACATTTCTTCTTGTAATAAATATAGAAAATCAAACCTTCAAACATAGCTTAGATCGAATCCTTGGCATTACTTCCAGCTACATGTATTGGGGATTTGATGAGCAGTGTAACACTTATGGAAAAAACTCATCTGCTTGTAAAACAGATTGTAAACATAAGCCAGTATCTCCCAATCATATCAATCTAAAAACATAGCAACATATCAATGATGATTCGAGATTGTGAATATTTACTCAGAAAACATTAATTTTGCTAGCATAGAATAGATAGCAATTTATTTGCTTTTACCAAACAATCTGCCTGTGTTTACCAAATGTTGTTTGGGGGACACAAAATGTCCTAAAAGAAAAGAAAAAGACTCACCTTACCTTTTGTTTGAATAAGGAGATCTGTTCCTGTCACCAGAGGGCTGGCATATGCATTGGCATTGGTGTAAGGCTCTGATCAAAGTTTTACGTGACTGCGTGCAAGTACTGTCATCTAATGTTTTCAAAACAAGTGCATAGATTGAAATGAAATGTCATATGAATGCCAGGTGGTCAAAGCTTCTGATAATGAAATGAAGGTGGATGATTCTTTGTGGATTTGCTGATAAATGTTGCCCTGGATCGACATAGAACTTTTTATATATATATATACTTTAAGGTTTAATTTTAGGCATGCAAGTACTTTCAAGATTATATCTCAATGTTCAGTGTATTGATTGGAATAGAACTTGTGACTTCCTGTTGATCTAATTAGGTTTGAAAGTTTGTGATTAACATTGCCCTGGTTCTACTTGGACATTTTTAGGTGCAGGTTAAAGATTTGCATGCCTGTACTTGTGCTTTCAAGCTTACATCATTTATGTTAATGCAGGGGTGCCTGTGGCGTAGTGGTAGAGTCTGCGTTTTGTAACTCTGATGACCTCTTAGCCTCCCACCAAGTAGGTTTGAGTCCCGTTTGGGACTAAGGACTTAATGTTTGGGGGTCTTCCTCCACCAAAATAGCTGGACGTTGTAATAATGATCATAATTGGTCACTGCAATGTAATTCAAAAACTAAACAAAACATTGCTGTTAACCACTTTAATGGTGCGGCATGGTGTTCTGTAACAGCACTTGTTCGTTTGTTGGGTTTATTGTCCTACCAACAGTATTTCAGTTATCCTGAGACTTTGTCCACTTGAAGCAGATATAGTGCTGCCCTCACTGTGTATAGCATGTGGTGAACACCTGGCATGATAGCCAACCCCGCCACATGATCCTGACACTGGGCCAACCAGTCGTGGAACTACCCTTGTATTTTCTTGAGCGTTAGCAAGGGAGCTATACCACTACCATTTTTAATGACTTTGGTATGTCGTGGCCCGTGATCGAACCTGGGGACTCCTTACCTGGAGCCGATGCTCGAGCGATTGCGCTACCAGGATCAGTGTGTTTGTTTGAAATACAGACACACTTATAGTCAGATTGGTATCTTTGGCTATTTAATTAATTAATATTTGGAAGTATGCCCGGAAACCACAAATACCACATGTCATCTGGAAGACAATACAGTAAGCTATATTTCAGCTTGGATTCAAGCCTATGGAGGGACTTGAGTGATGCAAGTAGTGATTTTAATGGCTTGGCCACCACTTCAATAAGTAAGGGCTCCCACTGAAATATAACTCCCCCTACAACCAAGCATGAAGCAAGTCCATCTTATTATTGCCACATTGGTTGGCAGGTGAAAGATTATGCCAGAGTGAGATAAAGATTGAGAGATAGAGGCCAGTGGGAGAAAATACAGGGGGTGGTGGGTGAAATCAATGAGGCAGCCACTTGTGTATGGAGAAACTCTCCACCAGTGCTGTCTGACTAAGCCTATCTGCTCACCGACCTTCACCCCTTCTCAGCATTCAATAGAGAGAACAGACCCACAGTGCTACCGTGTACTGTACTGTACTGCACTGATGAGAAACAGAGAGAAGGAGAGAGCTCTGGCAGCCATCTTTGTGTGTGTGTATTTGATTGTACCATGCAGTATACTTAAGCTGACTGGGCTTTTGAGATCAAGGAAAAAGCACATGTGCCATCAGTGACAGTGGCAAATATTAAAAGGATAGGGTGTTTATGAGGAGTGAGGGAAACTTGAGGTAATATAAAACATAGATCTTCTCTTCAATGATTCCTGTGTGTAGTATTAATCATCTTGAGTCCAGTCAATAGCTTTCCTGCCTCTATGCATGTAGCCCAGTCGATATCTGGGTCTATTATGTATTCAAAATGGAGGGGTTGAAGAAACAAGAGGTTTGTCACACTGGAATTTTAACGGCTAGTTCAACGTCAGATTGGTGTCAAGGTGTGCTAATGGTTTAACCTGTTCTTGGAGCAAGACTCTAAGGTATGTGTTATTGACTTTGTAACGTGACAAACCACTGCCTGGTTTGAGCATCTGATTTTGGATCATGCATGGGTTCAATCTAAGTATAAGTGTTAAGGGCTGAGTTTATCTCCCTAGATAACATTGTAGACCCAGATCAACCAAGTGTCACTAGATGGTGGCAGATTAGGATTTGTTTGTTTGCTGTGAAGTCTTTAGACCCATAGCATCTATAAAACATGGTATTTTATGACTGACGGCTTAAAAAGCCTTTTTTATTTGTCTCTTGAAATGTGTTGAAAAGAAAAAACATTATTTTTTACAAGGTAAAATCTTGGTTGTCATTTATTGTTTGACTCTTTCTGTTTCAGTGTCTCTTCTTAAACATATCTTTTTGCCTACACTTTTGTGCTTAAATCATACAAGTTAGTCATATATGCCTTCGTTCATATAGCATTTTTCCTATTATTAATGTTTTACCTGATTGTTTTTGTTGTTGTTTTCACTTGAGTAAAATAGTACACTATCTTTTCTTTATTCTAATGACATGCTCAGGTTCCTTGTCACATTGAGGGGTAATAAATGACCTTGTTGGTGTTGTCAGGAGTAGAAGTTTTTAGCTCTAAGTAAGCTGAGAATAAATTAATAAGAAGTCTTAAGCAAATAGCGTAGATCCAGGTCAGCCAGCTTCTAATGAAAGCTGTTTTATTATGATCCAATGCTTTCTGCTTCTAAGTGGCTATCACTATGTCTTCAGTATTCGAAATCAACATCCGATAATAACATGACATTCGGACGTATAACATTTAGCGAATTACTGACCCGAAACACATTTTACATGCCTGAAGTTTGGTTTCAGAAACAACAACAATGTCTTGGCACCATTGCATGTATGTCATAAAAGCAGATGAAAAAGAATAAGTTTGGGTTGCATATAAAATGTGGACCAATATTTATTAGTCTCGCCCAATTTCTTTATTTCCCCGTCCAAACCCTCTTTACCTGGTACTGGTTTAGACAATTAAAATGAGTTTTAGCAATATGGGATAAGTTTGAGAATTATGGGATATCTGGCGAAACCAGATCCGTTTCCTTTTATCCGGAGCTGTAGCATGTTAATGGTTAAGCTTTGTCTGGGAGCTTTCACCGGAGCCTTTGTTTGGGAGTTCTTTGTTCCAGAAAACATGGCCCACATACAAGACGCATCATTGATTGATTTTCTTCAATGGTTGGGGCTCTGAAATTCTTGGAATACATTAATTTAATTACAGACTAGGGCCTATTGCTCTAGCCCTGAACCTTCTACATTGGTTAACCCTTATTTGCTGGAAACACCACTGAGGGTTTTGTTATATGTTAATGGGTTGAATAGTGTGTCCAGCAAGTAAAGGATTAATAACATGAGGCTGTAACATATTGCTAGAAACTTGGATCCTGGTTGGACTGATTTGTACCTTAATTGTTTTCCAGGACCTTTTCTTAGCAAGTAATTAAAGCTAATTGCTTTAGAGGATAGAAATATTAATCCATATTTTACTGGAGGCATAAACTTTAATGTTTAATAGATGTGAAATGTTTTAAGTTTTTTTTTTCATTTATTAAAGATATAGTCCCAAAATTTGTTCTGGTTTATACTTTTTGTGGCATAACTCAAAGCTTAGTATTTATTACTGCAAGATTTGTAGTATTTTTTTTTAATAATAAATGAAATTAACAAGTTATTTGATGAATTCATCTGATGACCCCCCCCCCACACACACACACACACACACACATGGGGGTCAAGCAGGGGTCAGTTCACCACACCCACCCACTTTTTAAGCAACCTCTTTTATGGGGGTCTCTTGCATAATTAATCTGACATCATTTCTACCTGGCCTGTCATCTGTTCACATTATCACAATATTGCCTGTGCCTGGCTGTCATAATCTATATGTTTTGGGTTGGTTTTTTTTGTGGGACAACCCCACCTTTACGTCATTATGCATATGATAGAGGTAAAGGCAGTATAGAGAGGTAAATGCAGTATTAGGTGTAAAATATGTCTGAAAGCCTATGCAATGAGTAGCCCATTCCTGAACAGCTTTTTGTCTTTGTTTTGGGTTGTCATTAACCTACACCAGTTTGGTCTTATTTACAACCTTTGGTCATTCATGCCTAGATTATGTTTTCTATATATTGTACTAATTAACTCCACAGACAAAATGTATGTTGTATGATGGTATATATGGTTGCCTGACAAACAAAACAAACAAAATATACTCTTATGATGAACTTTAAAGGTGGTATCCGACAGTTTATGCCAGATTTTTTTCTCTCAAAGAACCCCCCAAAATATTATTGTTGCCTGAAAAAATCTCGCAAAATGCTGATTATTGATGTCCTAAAGTGAATGAAGCATAACAGATCACTCGTCATTACATGTTTCCTTTCTAAGCCAAGCTGCACAGTTAGCTATTTTTAAACTAAGAAAACCACTATTTTTTGCAGAAATCACCACCATGGTTATTTATAGTTTTAGAAAGAATGGGCATGTAGAGTGATCTATTTCTACTGTCTTACAATTTAGACTGTTCAAAATCACAGTCATAGAAATTAGGATTGAAATTTACAAGCATGTCAGGCTAGTAAGTAACCAATTTTCACTAGCCCAAAAGAAAATTCACGAGTCTGCATTAAATTTTGCTTAAATTTATAAATAAATCTAAAAAAAAAAGATAAATATAAAAAAACAACAACCATTTAAATATCATTCGCCCGGCAACTTCAGGGTATTTTTTCCTGGGTTTTGCACCAGAAACATATTTCAGTTTCATTTTCTCCACAATTTTTTTCTTTGGCCCAGCTGCTTTTAATTTGGTATAGAACATTATGTACCATGCGCAGTAAACATATTATCGTTTTAGTGGGCATAACACGATTATGATACATGCAACAGCCGAATGAAATAAGCTGCTCAAAAGTTTGTTTACAAATTGTAAATGAAATTATAATGATTGTTCAATGATCTAGATCTTAAAAGCTTTTGGGCTAGTAAATTGGGATGAAAAATTCAAGAGAAAATCTACAAGTTTTTTTGCTGTCGGGCTAGCTCTAATTTCAACCACTGAAATCATCTTTTGTTAGATTTATGTTTGACTTTTTGCAGAAATTATGCCCCTTTACCTCTAATGCAGGTTTAATTTGATGAAGACAAACCGTCGGATACCACCTTTAAAGTTGCTTAAAGTGATGACATGCTAAGAGAATTTTATTCTAATGCAGGTAGTATGTTAAACACACCTTGATTTTAGGTGTGACTTCCACTGTTGCAGTCACAAACCGCATGATTGTCTCACTTGATTTTGTTTGATAAAAGTTGATATAGGTTTGTGTTTCTAATCTGTTTTGATTGATGTGTAAGCATTCTGATGAATCAGATCTAAAAAAAGAATCCCAACAAGTTGACCCACAAATATTGAATGACCCACAAATATTGAATGGGTTTTGCTCACATAACAGGCCATGCACCAACAAGTACAGCTCCAACTGAGTTTTATCAGAAGAGTATTTTGTTCAATAATGGTGGTTCTCCATTTATTTTCCCTTCTGTTTCCCATGTTACTGCTTCAGTGCCTTCTAAATACGTCTGCAGACCATTTGCCCTTCCTCTGTTATATTGATGTTTTGTCTATTTCCTCTTGATGACCTGCTCTGTGAAAAATCAAGCTTTGATCTAAGCATGGTGCTGGTTCTGTGGTATTTATTCATTCAATGATCCAATAAGTCTGCTGCAAACTAAATTAACTTGTAGCCTGCTAAGCAGATGATTGATAATTCTTAGGCAAATAGAATAGATGCAGATTAGTTGGCACACTGCTGGAAGCTGTGTGATCAGGAACTGCACTAACTGCTGCCAAGTCTCTTGCTTTATGTTGAGCACCTTTGAATGTTGATGTATGATGACTCTATATGGGTAATCTACAAACTGTAGCACGATAGGGCTTAATCAACACATGATAGGGCTTAATCAACACACGCCACAAGTAAGGCCGGATTTCTGGAACATGGTATTGATTCAGCACATTGAACTAGATGACTGAATTATTCTGCACCAAAAAGTGTGAAGTTGACTGGTACACTGGATTATATCAGATAGGATATTATTAGCTCTTCCTGTACTGTTAATATTTACAGCTTAAGTGGTTGTGACTGGTAATAATTTATTGCGAAGACAATTTGCATTAATCAACTCAGGTATTGTATTCATTTGAGCATCAGCCTCAGCAACAGAAGGTAAGGTGTTTAATCAATGTGTTGAACTCATTAGTCGCCGCTTGGTAACTCCTCTCACTGCTTGGCCTCTTACTTTGCGTGGGTTCAAGTCCCGTTCAGGGGATAAGGCCTTAATGTGAGAAGGTCTTCCTGCTGACTTACGGTGCACCAGTGGTTTTACCCAGACATCTGATTAAGTTTGAACCCACGACCTCCTGATCCGCAAGCCGACGCTCTACCACCTGAGCTATTGCGGTCGGTATCATGCCTGGTTTTAATGGCATGCTATACACAGTGAAGGCATTACTATATCAGCATTATGTGAACACTGTCTCTCAAAGACCAAATAAATGCTGATGGGATGATAAACCCAACTAACACCAACATGAAGAAGGGAAGTCATGTGATAGCTGCAGGGTGGATGTTGTCATTGAACTGTCAGTGCAGTGTCCGGGCTTGCTGATGTATCAGATTGGAGTGATACATCAACACCTCAGTGTAACATGTCAGTCACTGCATGTCAGCAAATGGACCAGTCCATTGCAAGATGACACATTGGAAAGCATGTATATCAGGGCTTTACAATTACTCCAAGTCTAATTAATAATGGTAGTCTTTGCTGTTTTCCAATGGAATTTGGGGAAAATATAATATCAAATAGCTTATAAAAGACTATTCTACTTAATTATTATATCGTCAACATATTTGCTTTTTACTCATATTCATGATATTTCCAGTTGTTGAGCATCTCTACCTGTACACTGTACATAAAGCCTGTACGAATTTTACACCACTTTGTTTACTTGGCTGCTATCGGTGAGAGGAAAACCACAGGACCTATTATTGGTTTAGCAAGTATCTGGTCCTGTTGATCACCGTGAAAAAGCCGGGAATGTCAATCCCATGTGCATAACGCTGTATACCCCTAGGATCCTACCTCTACCTGTATTTCTGGTATTTTCGATAACATAAACTGGTCTTAAAGGCCTGTAGCTGTAGAGCTATGAGCTCAATAGGATTGTCTAGATCCCTGGTTCAACAAAAGCTTAAGACATATCAAGATGTTTTCCCCCAGTAGTATACCATATGAATATAGGTACATTTTTATCAGTTTCCAGTCGGATTATTATTGTAACTACTTGTTAAACTATTTTCATCAAAAAGTTTATTGTTTAAAACCAAAGGGATCATTTTCTAGAACAAATATGTGAATTTGTCAGCGTGTAGCTCAGCTTTTAACAGAGATGGCTTGTCCATTTATCTACCGAACAACTCATAAATCACCAAGAGCACACTGCCTGCCTTTGTTCAATAACTAACCCATTCTCCTGGCTGCACAGTTACCAGTCTATAAAGGGCTACATGATAGTGGGGACTATCTCAAGGTGCCTCAACAATTTCTTCGCGCCTACGTCCTGCTAGCGAAGGTTACCAAGCTAAGGGATTGTCTCAAGGTTTTCATACAATTACACTAGGACGGATTGTCTCAAGTGTGTCAGATTCAGGAAATGTAATGCACTGATATATGAGTCACTGGCTTGTTCACCAGTCTTCCTTCGTGATCAAGGATCGTAGATAACTGATTGCGCTATCTGTGAACTTTTAACATCAATGACCCTTTTCTACGAGTATTTAAACAAAACCTTAGCCTCATTCGATGTTATATTATAAAATTTCCTGAGGTTCTATTTGCAAAGGGTGTTTAAGTAAAGTAGCACAATACATTGCCTGCTATAAAAAAGCATTCTGTTATTTTTAACTTACTAGCAGGTAAGTATTTATAACTAAAACAGATTTGACTATAAAAATCCAATATTTAAACTTCAATATCAATGAGTATAACGCAAACAACTGTAAGTTGGTCTGCCTGTGATACGAATGTTCATGGAGTTCTCGTAAGGTTACAGCATATGGAAAAAAACGTATCATAGTCTCATTTTTATGTGATACCATGTCACTACTGTTCACAATGATTTAATTTAGAACAGCTGACATGCATATGGATTGATGGTCCAGTTTCCTTCCCTCGTTATGGCTGTTTTCTGCTGCTTGGATCAGGTCGAGGACGTTCACTTAAGAAGCAGTGTGTTGAGATGCACCCGCCGTGGTAATATGTCGGCCAAAATGTTTGAGATGTTCCCACGCCATGAACTGACTTAAGAAGTGTGTTGGCACAGCCCCCCATTTGTTGGTTAATTGCCTTGTTGAATGTCTAGGCTTTTGAGTGAGTGTACATTGTGTAAACAGATCTGGTTCTGGAGTATTTGAAGGTCAAAGAAAGCTGAAGGTTGAAATGGTTATTCATTCCTCCACACTTGGCTGTCTCAAATTATTGTTATCTTCGTAGTGGGTATGAGGTCTTCATACTAGAGCTGTCTGCCCAGGCAGCTGTAGAGGCCTGGTTTCAACGTCACCGACAGGGGATGATTCATCAGGTTGTGGGCCAAATTCCTGCTCTAGATTATTATTATTATTTTTTTATTTTATTTTTGCAGCTGAGGTCACTTTGTCCTAATAAAACCTTAATTGAATCAACAGTTTCTGCTCCTAACTGTTAAAAGATATAACCATGCTGGATGTGGGCGCATTTTTTTTTACCAAACCTAACAACCCAACAAGACTAAGCCCTTAAAAACCTTATCAAACCGGGACCTTATTATATTCAAATACACAACTTTATTTGGACAAGGAGACATGTAACATAAAACACCAATTGTTAAATCTTACAAACATAGAAGAACTAACCTGTTAGAAATGTTTATCCAGCTATAATAAAACTTGGCTTCAGGGCTGCTTGATCAAAATCTACGCTTTTTTTGCGACTATATGTTAATCAGTGTATCCCATTATGAATTAAGTCAGCAGATCATTAAAATGAAGCATTTGTTATTCAAAATGCTGCGTTCTACAGGTTAACTGGTGGATAGGGAAGCATTGTGTTGAAATGGTGTCAGCATGTGACAACATTTCTATTTATAGCCCAACTCTATAGCTAAAACAGGGAAAACGTTTGACTGTAGCTAACTGCACTATTACATAGTGTTGCATCAGTTTTGGTTGTTCAGTTCTCTCTGTATTAAGTCTTGGTGTTTTGGTTTTATGGTGTGTGTTTTTAATACTGTAATTGGAATACTAGCTACACTGGTACTAATCATCATATATGGTAGGTTACTAGGTTATAATAATGAATGTGCGAAAAGTTAATAAACCTGTTACATGTGGTTGTTGTTAAAGGCCTAGTTTATAGTCTAAATACTTGATGAGCAGCGATTAGAGCTGTGTTAAATAAATAGGTTATATAATGTCTTAGTGATTGTTAATGCTAAGGATTATCAGGGATTAAAAACTAGATTATTGCATATAATCTAATAGTGTGTACTAATAGCATACGTTCCTACTGTCAAGGTTATCTTATGAGGTTGAAGCATGAGCATTGTTATATGTTTAGTACAAGGTTACTCAGTAGGAATGTTACGTAGGAATGTTACGTTCACTCGTCGTGTGATCATTACAAGCTATCACAGTGAAGGCAGCTGTAAGCAAACACCAGCTGCAGTGTCAGTTGGAGGTTTAACCTCAACATCAACGCAATAGCTATATGCCTTGTAGGCCTGCTGAATTGTTAAAGGGATCTCAAGAGCCTTATATAAGTGACCCCCCCCATTTATTGCCCCACCCAGCATGTGAGGGCATCTGTTTTCTGATAAGCCAGGCTGCCACAGTCTGTAACCATGTGTCTGTCACACAGGTATTGTTCAAGATCCAAGTGTATGTATGCTATATCTGGGGGTTGAACATAGTCATTCACAGTTTGTAAAGGAAACAGTTGTGAATATACCAATTACGCAATATATATATATATATATATATATATATATATATATATATATATATATATATATATATATATATATATATGAACTAAAAGAATGAAAGAAATTACAAAATGTATAAGAAATAACAAAATCAACCAACAAAGTAAGAAAGAAAACAAATAAAGATTTATATATATATAAGATCCAAGTGTATGTATGCTATATCTGGGGGTGGAACATAGTCATTCACAGTTTGTAAAGGAAACAGTTGTGAATATACCAATTACGCAATCCTATATATATATATATATATATATATATATATATATATATATATGAACTAAAAGAATGAAAGAAATTACAAAATAATTAAGAAATAACAAAATCAACAAAGAAAACAAACAAAGATTTATATATATATATATATATATATATATATATATATATATATATATATATATATAAATCTTTATTTGTTTTCTCTATATATATATGAACTAAAAGAATGAAAGAAATTACAAAATGTATAAGAAATAACAAAATCAACCAACAAAGTAAGAAAGAAAACAAATAAAGATTTATATATATATATATATATTAATAAAGATTTATATATATATATATATATATATATATATATATATATATATATATATATATATATATATATATATATATATATATATATATAAATCTTTATTTGTTTTCTTTCTTACTTTGTTGGTTGATTTTGTTATTTCTTATACATTTTGTAATTTCTTTCATTTTTTTAGTTCTCATATATATTTTAAGTTATATTTTATTTGGATTTGTAAAATGTAACGAAACGTTTCTAACAAAAGCAATTTAAAAAGTCATTCATTGTCACAATAATGTCCTTCAGACTCATTTTAATATATATATATATATATATAAATCTTTATTTGTTTTCTATATATATATATGAACTAAACTTGTTTTCTATATATATATATGAACTAAAAGAATGAAAGAAATTACAAAATGTATAAGAAATAACAAAATCAACCAACAACAAAGTAAGAAAGAAAACAAATAAAGATTTATATATATATATATATATATATATATATATATATATATATATATATATATATATATATATATATATATCTTTATTTGTTTTCTTTCTTACTTTGTTGGTTGATTTTGTTATTTCTTATACATTTTGTAATTTCTTTCATTCTTTTAGTTCTCATATATATTTTAAGTTATATTTTATTTGGATTTGTAAAATGTAACGAAACGTTTCTAACAAAAGCAATTTAAAAAGTCATTCATTGTCAGAATAATGTCCTTAAGACTCATTTTAAGTGATTTTGAATACTAAAACTTGTATCTCTCATGTAACTTGTATCTCTCATGTATTTTCAAAATTAAATATTTAGCTATGAAATAAATACATAATCTTGCAGTTACAAAATTGACACCTAGTAATTAATGCAATAAAGAATTTGTAAGGGATCATATAGTAAACAACCCACATTATCACTAACAATAATGTTTGTGGCTTTGTGCAAAACTAGCCTACTGTCTCACATCCATACTAGCAGGTAATTTAGTTTTGCATTAACCCATCAGAGGTATTACTGTGACAGATTAGTACTATGTTGGCTAAAGACTCCCTGCAGTGATGACCAGCAATTAGCAGGTCTGGTCATAGCATGTGGGGGCCTGGCTCAGTGGGATACCACATTCCTTTCGAGATGCCTTTAAGTACATTGCATCTAGCCATACTGACAGCCATTTATACCGAAAACGCCATTCATCCCCTTAAAGGTGGTATCCGACAGTTTGGACTTAAATATTTTTTCTCAAATAATCAAATAAGTCATTGTTATCTGAAAAGATCTTGCAAAATGATTGATGCCCTAGTTCAATGTAAACAGTGAGACATAAGTCATCATTCCTCATTGTAAAAATGTACTTCCTATCTGAGCCACGCTGCAGAGATAATTATTTTTAACTAGGAAAATCATGTGACAACTCCCTTTTGACATGACGTTAAATCGTCATCCCGGTAATCCCCTCTGACATCGGTGTCTATTTTAAGCAGAGATCACTATAATGTTTATTTATAGATTTGGAATGAATGAACGTTTATATATAATGTTTTTATCAATATTTTTACTGTCTAAATAATGTAGGCAGTGTGCAAAAATGTCTAAATTATGAATAAATTCCCGAAAGCTATGGTAAGGTGTTACATATATTTGGTATAGGCTAACTGTTGGATACCACATTTAACATAGCAGAATATACCTCATGCTAATGGTGTTTCGAGCACGTAAAAGGTATCATTGTGTCTGTTCCTCATGTATTGAAACAAAAACACAAATTAATTGAAAATAAACAAATTCTAAACATACATGCAAAAATCCATTGTAATTTGTAATGCTTTATTATTTTTATTATTAGCAACTTGTATATTAGAACTTCATTAACAATAGACTTCTTATTTCTAGGGAGCGTCGTGAAAGAGAAAAACTTGAGCAAGAAAGAGTTGAGCGTGAACGGGTAGAAAGGGAGAAACTGGAGAAGGAACGGCAGGAACGTGAACGGCGTGACCGCCTGGAGCGGGAGCGGAGCCGAATCCTCAAGGAATCAGCAGATTCCCACGCGGCAGTTGACCAACATTTCTCTGAATCCCTGCGACTGGCCAGTCAGCGAGTAAGTATGCCAGCTGTCGAGCTGTTATTGTACATATGTTGACTTGATTTTTTTTCTCTTCAAATATCTTTCAGTTCAATCAGTATTTGCTGTTATGGTGATATTGAGCTTTAATGTCGCAAATGTCTGGGAAGAACCATTGGCACTCCGTTCTTAGGTCAGCTGGAAGACTGTTTCAACTGACACACACATTTTAGAAACCCAAACAGGATTAAATTTTAAAGTTTTAGATACAGGCAAAAGAATCTTCCTTGCTGGGGGACTTCCAAAATGCTGGTTAACTTTCAATGTATAGCCAGTTTAAATTACAATCCTATGAAAAGTGCCACACAGTCAACACCCACTTTGACCAACTTGTATTGATTTCAATGTTCTAGGTTAAAAAATAATAAAAAATCAGAAATTAATCAGCAATTATTTATGCTATAAATATTGATTAAACTTTTTAGTAATTAATAAGCCAATGGGGAGTAATATTTAAATGAATACATATATTTTGATTTCTGTTTCGGCTGAGAAAAAATGCAAAGGGAAGGTTATTTACCTTCTTTTTTTAGAAGTTTTGCCTCAAGTGCAATAATTGTACTCATAGCATGAGATGGTCCCTTGACATGGTTTTAAAAAACCAAATCTTAAGATGGCCCCCGAATTGAATTTTACCGTCTAAATGTCAACAATGTTATGTTGAGATGGCCCCAAATTAGGCTTTATAAGTGAGTCGGTGCAATAGTTAACGTTGAGATGCCCCCTAGACTGAATTAAAATTCATTTTTACTAAGTTGAAGTTGAGATAGTCCCTAGTTGCCCCTACAAAATGTAAGAGCCCACAAGCTTGTGTAAGATGGTTCCTAGACTGTATATGTTGTATGTTTGGATGGGCAAAATATAGTCTTACGGCTGAAATTATCTTTAAAAATGGTAGAATTTAACAATTTAATTTTACTAGATCCTTTGCCATGGTGTTTGAAATTTCACCAAGTTAAGCATGACTGATAAAACCTGTAGACTAAGTTCTTGTTATCTGTTCAGACATCTGTGATTAAATATCTTGAGCGTTTAGATATCTTGAGTCATCGTATCACTTCAACATTTGACTTTGGCACAATATGATCAAAATAGCCTGGGGGAACAATGATACTGTTTGTATTGTACAGATGGCATGAGATAAAGGCATGGGCTGCCGTTTTTTATCACAACCCAGTTCCAAAAAATTACCTGTCCCCTAAAGATTAAGACAAAACATTTCTGTAAGAGACAATATACATCAATATTATATATCTTAGCTTCAAAATTTTTTAAATAATTGGTTCCATTTGGGTCGTAATTAGAAATAAGGTCTCATAAAGAAAATAGTTTGGGTTTTAATAAAAAATATCAAGTAGCTATGGTTTTATCTTGTCCAGAAAGTGATTGCTACAGAGAACCTATTTTATATGAATAGTTTTGCCAACTATAAGGACATGTGGGCATCCATTGTCTAGAGATTAAGACTGTGGACTCTGGATCAGTGGGTCCAGGATTTAAACCCTGAAACTAGGTGATGTTAGTCCTTGAGCAAGACTATTTACTGTACATTGCTCCAGGTACTCAGTACCTAAGTACTGGTTCTACCCAGGAAGTGGGCAGTCGAGAGGGAATAATATGAATTAAAAAAAAAACAACTTCTTTCCCAGTCGACTATAAATATATATGCTTAAACTAACTATTAGGACATGATTTTGGTCAGCTACACTTCCCCATCTTTTGTGGAACTAACCCCAGCTAGCATAGTAACAGTGTACAAAACTTTATCATGTGTAGAAGTATAATCCAATAGTTATGAGACTACCAAATTATAAACCTTGAACTGTACATTTTCTGCTATGTCTGAAGAACTGGAAACAGCGAATGGGCCAGGCAAACTCCATTCAGGAGAGTTACCAGATATCGAAATCAAACTACCAACCCAATTACACGGTAAAAACTCATTCAGCCTCTATGTTGTCTTGTGATGCTCGTGTTACCCCTTTTCTCTTGTTCAGTCTTGGGTGTACCCAATCCCACCTTGCTTAGTATCTTACTATAATTGGTTCTTATGTATGGTATAATTCTTTATATACAAAGCTAATATATTTTTACCAGTTTTTTTTTTTTTTATTGAAGCTGACAAATGTTTTGATTGGCTATGTATTCTGGGAATTCTGATTGGTTGAATAAGATTGGATGAGTCTTGTAAGAATTTTGATTGGTTGGATATTTTTAAAGCTTTTTTTTCAATTGCAATCAGACTCGGACTATGGTCAGCTATATACTTAATATGTCTTTAGCAATTTTATTGTACAATCGCATAGTGTTATCTTATATTCAACATTAACATATTGTTTATTCATTGTCCACATTTGCATGCAGTTTGATGACATCTCTTTAATCGATAGAAGCAGCCAATGCATCATGTTTTGTAGTAAATAATTCCCATACTTTCAAGCTGTATGATGCAAACAAGCTTACCTGTATACATTCAGCTGTGTATCTCATTCTGTGTTGATCATTGATTATTATTTACCCTTAATCAACTATAATTATTCCATTGTTTATGATTAATTGAAATTTTTCCAACCAGACCCGGTAGCATAATCGGTAGAACTTCGGCTCCAGGTACGCGAGGCCCTCGGTTTGATCCGGGGCCGCGACATACTAATGTCGTTAAAGATGGTAGTGGCATAGCTCCCTTGCTAACACTCGAGCAAATATAAGGGTAGTTCCACAACTGGTCTGCCCAGTGTCAGGATAATGTAACTGGGTGTGGTATCATGTCAGGTGTTCACAGCATGCTATACACAGTGAAGGCAGCACTTAATCTGCTTCAAGTGGACACCATCTCCAGATAACTGAAATACTCATGGTGGGATGATAAACCCAATAAACAATAAACAAACAAAAAGCAACTTTTCTATAAATTGGTTAGTTTTAGCTGAAAATAAGCAGTAGAAAGCAAGCCTGTTTACAGAAAGTTTATTATATATCATTAATACTCAGTGTATAAACCATTTCCCCCTATATAGAGTTGTAACAGAGATGAGTTGCACCATAATTATATCACTTTGCATGTAATCATTGAAGGTATTAGGATCTTAGTACAGTCAATATGCTTTAAATCGTCCAATTTCCATTCTTAAGAAGGTCACTGTGACATACTTGACCAATAGTGCTGCAGGTATGCGATATGTTATTGTGAAGAATTGTTTACAGTTTCACATAAATAACATAAATTCTTGGGCTTAATCCTTTATACATCTTTAAAACTATATTGGAATAATAACAGATTTGACAACTAGATATTGAATGATGACCTATGATGTAGGTTTTGATTGACAGATATTTAGAATAAGTGAATAAATTTAATCAGATTAATCATGTTGATTTTTTGTATGTTGAAATCATCATTTTAGGCTTATGTTACTAAACATATTATTTTAGTATATTTAATTACCTTAATTAACAAATTGCTGTGGTGCATCTAGCCCAAAAGGTTTTAGATACTACAGCAATATAATACATGCATTGTTGTATTTTATTGTGTTTTTTTTTTATAAGGACATGATGCCCTATTATGAGAATCCTTTCCTTGTTATGAAAATGTTAATCCGCTAATAGACTTAATAAGACTTAACGCTAATAAGGCTTCTATAATCCTAAGTTAACAAGGAATGGTGGGTTGAAGGCTGCTTAACCTGTTAAAGAATAAATTTTAATTTATATCTTTTAATATGGATATTTTAGACAGTGCAAGGCCAGTTATGAAAGCAATGCTGAACTTGAAAGAAAAAAATAATTTTTTGTTACTGAAAAAGTCTTTAATGAGGTTTAATGTTGATCCTTGCCTGCCATATAAAATAATTTTCAAGAAAATTGTATAGACATTGTTGTTATGCAGCATTATATTATATTCTCACCCTTATCGTCCATAAAATGTGATCTGCTATATCTACACATGCAAAGCATAGTAACAACAATTGTCTGTCAAAGTTAAAATATTTGCATGCAGTCTCTCTCTGCCCTATCAATAACAACATGTATGTGGGGCCTAGTCAAAAGTTGAGTGTGTTTCCTGTTGCAGGCTGCCCAGACAGGGATGTGGCCCACTCCTTCCATTACCCTGGGGACAGGCAAGCCTCCCAAGTCTGAGCCCTCTCCCACATCTTACAAACCTGGGGAGAAAATGGGAGAGATTAAACCAGAGGAGAAGATCAAACAGGTAAAAACCAATCCAGGTAGCGCAATCGGTAGAGCATCGGCTCCAGGTATGGTAGGCCCCGGGTTCGGTCTCAAAAGCACCAGATAGATTAGAATAGGCGGTTGCTCAATTTCCATATATACCAAAATGTTACGCAACATATAGCTAACAACCCCAGAAAAAGTTTGCCATTTTCCTACGTGTGCATTCTTTATTGCCTGAAAATGTTTCCATAGACGTGGCAACAATAAGTGCAGATCCTGATCAGATAGCTCCCAGCTTTTATGAGAAAGCTTTTTTCAGGATTTGGTACTCCTGCTGTGATACTGTCTAAGGAATTGTGGTATAAATCAAATTCAAACATAAACCAGTTGATTTTTATCGTAAGAAATTCTTGTACATTACTAAAAGATTAATAAATTTCAAACTAATTTAAATATTAAAAAAAAAATTAATTGAAAAAATATTGGTTACAGGAGCAGTTACGTGAAAGGGACTACCGTTATGCGGAGATGATGCGTAATGAGTATTTCCAACAGCAGCAGATGCTTCAGAAGCAACAGATGACTGGTGGTGAACACGTCCCAAAACAGGAGGTGAAGACTGAGCAGATGAAAGATGTGAAGCCTGGGTCCTTTATGGGCTATTCTTCAAAAGGTCCAGGCTCCATGGGCATGAAGCAGGAAACTGGGTCTGCCAACTTCAGCCTGTATGGATATCAGCCAGAAAAGCATTCATACATCACTACAGCTCAATTGCATTCATATGAACTTGACAAGATCAAGCAGGAGAAGGGTGTGTATGGAGGCCGACCCCAGTCTCCACGCAAGAAGGAGATGCCAGTACCTCCTCCACTGATAAAGGACATGATGCATCATTCTGTGATAGTTGAGAACAAAATGAAAGAGGGACTGAAGTCCTCCAGCCCCCATGCTCATCAACAGTACAGTCAACATATGTCTCCACATCACCCGAAGCCAGCTCACACTCCAGAACATAATGCTGACCGACCATCACCCATCACATCTAGTCCAGGCTCCATGCCCCATGGGCTTCCCACCTCCATGGCACATCCACACCACATGGCCGCCCTGAAGGCAGAGGCTGCCCGTCAGGGGACCGCCAGATCTCAGAGCCCACTACGGATAGCCAGCCCACACCAGCTATCAGCTGCAGTCATGCAGCCCATGGACTATCGGTGTAGTCCAAACACAATTAAAGCTCGAGGATCACCTGGCTCTTCAGGAAGCCCACATTCTGTTCCATCTAGTGTCAATTCCTCGGGGGCATTCACTCCAGCAATAGCACAACCCCCAGTGTCTTTACCTCATTCATCAGTAGCGTTCACTTACAGTCTTATTCAACAAGGTCTCGTGCCCAATCCAATTTACACAAACAATTCAGGTGGGAAAAGTTCTGAAAGTCAACGGACAGTTTCTGTCACTGGCACCGCCCAAGTTCCACGGGCGGCCCACTCGCCTCATCAAGGAATGGGCGGTAGCCAACAATCTCAGCAACCAAGTGCAATGAATCCAGCTGGAACCAAACGGAAAGGTCCAAAGGAAGGCAATGGTCGCAAGCGACAGAAAGGTGGGGAAAATCAAAGTGCTGGTTCGCCAGGTAACAGTGCATTGAACCTGTCCATCCCGGTGACCACACCACAGATTATGACCAACCAATCCCCTTACACCACCAGTTCTGTCAGTGTTTCATCGTCGCCCCCAAGGAGTTCAAACTCACAACCTGGTAGCAACACCTCCACAAGTGTATCACAGTCCAATATGGTTGTAAATAACAGATTGTCCGGCTTTACTGGCTTTATGGACAGCTTTAAATCATTTGTGGAAAACACAGTGCAGAATGCGTTTTTATCAGACCCAGAGTTGGCTAAACCCAAAGATGGGCAAAATAATAAAAAATTGCTTTCAGATCAGCTGCAGCAAGCCAATGCATTGTCTCAGCAGGCAGAGAACTATAAACCAAAAAGCAGCTTAGAGCGTTCCTCCACTCCGGTTGTGTCCCAAACTGCCTTACAAAACCCAGCAGCATCCACTGCTAATGTTACCAGTCACATAGAAGAAACCTCTAACCTCAGTGCTAGTGGCAATAATAGCAACTTGTCATATGTAGAAACCATAAACCGTGTGGCCAATGGGCAGTTAGACACTGATAGTGATACGTTGAGTGCACCAAGTCCTCCATCACATCAGAAAACTGAACAAGTTAATCCATCTCCACATAAATCTGCAAAACATCCCAACTTAAAGAAAGCATGGTTGCAGCGGCATTCAGATGAAGATAAGCAGGAAGTAAAACCAGCAGTTGTTGCAGACGTGGCTATCGTCCCGAAGCAGGAAGAGACGCCAGCGGTGGCAGACTTTGGGAACAAGGCAGCCGTAACTCCAGAATCGGATAAAGAGCGAGAACAGGTTAGGAACTGTTATGTAAACTGTTCCTACATCTCCCCTAGTAAAGAAGGGGGCACTAAGTCACCTATTAGTGCTTTTGCAAATGTTGTGTTACCGAACGGTACCGTGGAAAAAACAGGTGACGAGTCCACAACGTCTGCATCCGAGACAGAAACTCAGGCAAGTTGTTTGGTTTTGTCACATGTTTTTTCCGTAAGGTGCTGTGTTCGTAACACTAGTTGCATTTGAGAAAGCATTTGATGTTGTGATTCGTGGACCCCCATTTATTTCACTTGCATCGGATGTAGGAATGTTTTGCATGCAAGTAGCCATTTTATTTTTTTATTGAATTGTTAACGGCGCTCCAGGTAAAGGTAAAAGTGTTTATTTTGCCAGGTCTTTTAGAATTTATTGTACCAAATGTTTAGTTTTCTTCAAAATCAATTAATTCTGGGATGCTCCGACAAGTATGGTGTCCATATGTTGGTCAGAAGATTTCAAATGTACAGTTTGGTGAACAACCCAGGGATATGTTCCTTCCTGAAATTTACACTGGAGCTCTGTATTGTACCTTGTTTTTTTTAGAGTTATTTTCATTTTTTAAGGCTTATTATTAAAAGACACTGTAGGAATGTTTTTTCAAGGATTGCATGCTAGCAAAGATGTTTGTTTTTTCTACTTTAGGTGGCAGTTTATATTTTTTATTGTTTGGTCACATAGAAATCATTATATTAGTTTTTTGTAATCATTTTTAATTTCTTTTTTTAATTTTTTGAAGCTTTTCTGCACTTATATAATAATGTTCGATTTTTTCCTTTTATTCTGTAGTATGTTTATGTCTCAAAACTTGACCGACTATGAACGCTGATTAATTACTTCAATACTGCGCATATATCTTCCAAAAGTTTAGGTCAGCAAGTTGTAGATTCACACAGGGTATCTATTTCTTAATTCTTCTTAAAAGTTCTCATTAAATAAATCATAAAGCCTTAGACAATATAGTTTGAGTGTCATTTTCTATTTAATCATGTTTAAATTGACTGTACTGCTGTGATGACCGATGCAAATCTCATAGAAGAAATGTGCATAATAATTTCTCAATTGAAGAATTTGTCTATAACAATGCTGTTGAAAGCTTTACTTTATTGTAAAATATTGAAATAGATTACTTTGCTTTGATAAGATATTCTTGAAAAAGGGAAATTCCAAAGTGTTCCCTTATATTCTTGATCAGAGCTTAGTTTTAGGAGAACATTGTTCATGGATACAAATGATATGTGGTCTGTGCAATTAATTCAACCATTCAAAACAGGGAGGGGAGGCTGCGGGTTCGATCACGGGCCGTGCCATACCAAAGTCGTGAAAAATTATAGTGGTATAGCTCACTTGCTAAAATGACGCTCAATCAGATATAAGGGTAGTTCCACCACTGGTTGGCCTGGTAATGTGAGTGGAAGTGATATCATGCAAGGTGTTCACAGCATGCTGTACACAGCAAAGGCAGCACTATATATGCTTCACATAGACACCGTCTAATTTTAACTAAAGGGCTGTTCTTTTGTTGCAAACCTCTAGGAAAAGTAATTGTTTCAGGTCAAATACACCTTAATTTGGTCAATTTTTAAAATATATACGACTACATATGCTTAGTCCTCACCTTGTTGATTCAAGCCTTAGAAGGATTGAAAACTCTTGGTGATTTTATCCAAATATTCTTAATTTTGTCGGGAGGTCGCGGATTCGAACCCTGGCCGGGCCAAACCTGACTTTAAAGTTGGTAGTAGTGGCTTCCCTCCTAACGCTTGGGCCTTAGGGGACAGCATTATGCCAAACTCGTCGGTGTCAGTAGAATGGACCAGCCGGGTTCAGTCTCAGGGCATTCTTAAGTGCCCCTGTGCTGTAATAATAGAAATGTCACTGCACAGTATCGGCAAAAATGCAGGCAACTCCCATTCCACATTTATACTTAATGGTAAGGAATGCAGTGTGACTTGTGTCTCGCACAATTAAATGGCGGGGTGCCCTTGGTGAATTAGTTGAGTCAATGACTTTTACTAACTTTTTACTGCTGATCTCTCTGCTTTTGGGTTCTAGTCCCAATCAGAGCAAAAGAGTTCTGGTGGTTCTGTCCGGACGTATGTCTCGCTTCTCCCTCCACCACATCGGCTGGATGGTGCTGTTATGACCATATTTAGTCCCTGCAATGTATTTAAAAAAATAAACCCAAAACAGAAACACAAATCCAGTGTATGTAGTTGTGTAATGTGTTGTTGCTTGAATACAGAATCCAGACCAGACCAACTCTCGGAAACGGGTAAACGCAAAAAAGGAACGTGGTAACAACAAGAAAGTGAAGGTTGAAGCTGAGGAAAGGCCGTCCACTCCCTCCTCACAATCAGGAGGCAAAAAGAAAAATGGTCGAAGCAGAACCAAAGACACAAAATCTAAGGTACTTGTCATTTGAACTTTATGCATTTTAAACATTCTCTAAACAAGTTAAACAGTTGTTAAGAAAAAAAAAAAACAAGAAATATGTCCTGTTGCGTTTTGTTGGGGGGTGTTTTTACCTCAAAGCAAGACTTTTTTTGTATTAAATATTAATTATTGGTGTTTGCATGTGTCTTTTTTATTTCATGTTAACATGTATCTTCAAATTCAGGTAAATGAGACTTAACCATGATCAAACAGTACTGTAGTTGCTGTTCACATTTCAGGCATCATCAGAGACCATGTCCGAAGAACAGATTAAGAAAATTGTTGAAAACTGCAGAGAGTCTGCTAAGGATACCTCAAAAGACTGCAACAGCAAAGCAGCTGAGGAGATGAATGATACAAACAATACAGACTCTGACGAAGCTGCAGGGAACAGCTCAGCAAAACAGGACTTGTCGGAGTCAGACACCAATAAATCAGACCAGGCTGAAAGTAGCACTGAGCCAGAGACCATGGGTCGGCGTGGGGAGAAGAAGAAAAGGAAGGGACAAGAGAAGAAAGACAAGAAAGAGAAGGATAAGAAGGTGAAAGAGAAGGAAAAAGAGAAGATTGTGGCTCCAGCAACACCAGTGGATGAGGAGGAGACGGAGGAGGAGGATCAAGAGATGGAAGTGGAGCTACCAGCATCAGCCACACGCATTCTGCCACCTTCCATACTCAAGGAAACTGAGCTCAAAAGTGTGTGAAGTTAAACAAACATTTTTGTGCATTTGTCATTAACTTTTCCTGCAATATTTTTATTCTTACATACATACTGTATTTGCCAGCACAAATATATTAAGATATTCTGTTTAAATTGTGGCATCAAATAGTGCAGAACTGTAACTGAAAAGCTCTTGACAAAATATTGTAAACTATGATTTAGGACAAAAGATTTCAGTTATTTAGAAAACAAATTATTATTGAGACTAGCCTACTTTGTATAATTACTTAAAAATTATTTTAAACAGATAGCAGGTTGCAAAATTATTATTCTTGTTTTCTTTATACTTTTCCATATTTACACTATATTAAGCTGCATCCCAGAGCCATTTTATACAACACATCTAATTTCGTATGTTTGCTTATGCAGCCCAGCAAACGACGTTCAACAAGCCGCTTGTTCGAGAACAACTTTCCGTCCTCAAAAAGACTGGTCAGCCATTTCTGCAGGATGATTCATGCAGCGAGGTGACGCCCAAGCTGATGAAATGTCGCGAGTGTAAGATGACACCCACACAGCGAGGAAAGACAGGGGCCAATATCTTCTGTCGATTCTACGCCTTCAGGAGGTCTGTTTGCATTGCCAAAGTCTAACCTTTTTTCTACTGATTGAAACTGTTGTAACTCATAGCCTGATTAGCACAAAATGATCAAGTGTAAGGCATCAGACCTGGTAGCACAATCAGTAGAGTGTCGGCTTCAGGAAAGGGAGGCCCCGGGATCGATCCTGGCCCCGTGACATACCAAAGTCATTAAAAATGGTAGCTCGCTCCCTTGCTAACACTCAAGCAATTATAAGGGTAGTTCCATGACTGGTTGGCCCGGTGTCAGTAAAAAAAAATTAAAAAAAAAATTAAGAAGAATATAACTGATAATTAGTATTGGTTATTAACTAAATGTATCATTAGAGCTTCATACATGTGTTTTATTTGGTAAGCTAATCTTTGATCTGGTCCAACTTTATTCTGTTTCTATATGTTTTCCTGTGAATGGAAAAGTCAATACTCTGATGATGCATAAGTGAGATGGTTAAAGGGAGACAATTCAGTAGCCTTTGATAAGTTGATACTATAGTTAAAAATAAATCACTAATATGTAGTAAATCTGCAATC
Organism: Sinonovacula constricta; assembly: GCA_007844125.1. Classification (NCBI taxonomy): domain Eukaryota; kingdom Metazoa; phylum Mollusca; class Bivalvia; order Cardiida; family Solecurtidae; genus Sinonovacula; species Sinonovacula constricta. Next base: position 31,612,609 of record CM017569.1, on the reverse strand, counting down.
AGCTAATATACTGGTTCTTAAACAAAGTATAAGAACTGAATGTGGTTTGCATTTGGGTATAAGCACATTTCTTGAGTAAAAGTGAATTTGAAGTAAAAAAAAATACATATCTATAGCAATCCTGCTATCTTCTCTTATCATAAAACCCCCCAAAAAATGTTTCATAACTATGCAACAAATGAAGACATGTTTAGTTTATCCAAGGATCTTTACTTTGCAGACTGAAGTACAGCCCTCGTGGGTTTGTAACCATTGGAGGGTTTTCAGAGCTCACCGATGCTGAGCAGGATGATATCGACCCCTGGATTCCCAAGTTTCCCATCATCGAACCAAAGATTGATGTTGAGACGGCCAAGTTTATTATTGGACGTGTGGGTGATAAGTTCTGTGAGCTGGTTCAGCAGGAGCGAGAGGCCCAGCTATGTGCGGGGGAGAATGGTGAGTGTAAATGTCAGCTCGGCCGCAAACCATGGGAGATAATCTGATTCACAGTTTGAGTCTCCAACTGGTAACTCTTCTGTCCCTCAGTGGGTGGGGTGGGTTTGAGTCTTGGTCTGGGAAAAACTTCCATGCTGGAAAATTTTCCAGCTAACTTGCGGTGTGCCGATGGTTCTACCACATAAGTTTGGTTGTTTACTCCACAAAAAAATACCTGGAAGTTGAAAACAAATTTCATTGGATGTGAAGTATATATGTGTAGTGTATCCCATTGATCTTACTTGAAAGCTTTTATTTTGGTTGCTCATTGCTACTGTTGTGAAGATGATTGCAGGAAGCGCCAGCAAAGTTGAGTTTCAAGTTCAAGAAAACAATTTCGCTCAATAAGATAAATGTTTCCTATTTGGAAAACCAAACCACTGACTCAAGTGACATTTTATATGTCAGTTTTGTAGGGGTTTTTTTGTGTGTTTTTTTTTTCAATTCTGGATTTTCTTAATATAATTTGGTAATTTTAATCAATACTTTTAAGTGTACAAGTATTTTCATTTTATTTGCAGCCAAAATAGCGTGGAAGCGTGCTGTGACTGGGGTACGGGAAATGTGTGATGTTTGTGATACAACACTCTTCAACATGCACTGGGTCTGTAGCAAGTGTGGCTTCGTTGTGTGCATAGACTGTTATAAGGTGAAGGCCAAGGAGGAGGAAGGGGAGGAGGAGGACGTGGAGCAGACGGAGGAAAACAAGTTGAACGGGGGCGATCTTACTCGAACCTGGCTCACATGTAGTGCAAATCGCCAGCCGCATGAGGTAGACAAGCTAATGCTGACACAGATCATTCCAGCTGATGGTGAGTTGTTATAGGGATTGAAAACAAAGGCTCAGAACAATATTTGGATAAAAATGATAAGACTTAAATTTTGTAGTTAAAGATTCATCCTGCATGTCAAATATGCTATTATTCTTTTTGTAAATTATGATATGACTAGCAAAAACTGCAATTTTATATAATTTTAATAGATATTTGGTATAACTTGGACTTTTACATCTTTAATTTACTATTTCTGAGAAAGCTTGAAGATATAACATATAATAAGTTCTAAGTTTTGTTGAGTTTTGTATGAGCCTTACAGTGAATTAAACAAATGAACAATGAGAATTCCTCTTTAAATCAATTTTTAATACCTACCTTCATAGAGAGATAACTTGAACAAAATGACAATAAGGAATTGTGCAAACGGTCATAACTTAATAATTATATTGACTTTGTGCTTGCACAGTGTTTTCCTGTTTGGTGAACACACTTAGCCAGGCTTAGTTAAATCGTGTATGTCCAGATGAACTAGCTCCCACTGCTAGCTGTTTGATCAAGACACGTGGAAGCTTTATGTCTCGAGCATTTTCCCTGTAGTTTTTAGGAACTGAAATGTTTAAAAAATTCTTAACCCTATATGTATGCTGTGTGTATTTCAGCCCTGTGGGAGGTAGGACGGATGATCCATGAGATGCGAGATAAGTGGCTTATCAGTCGCACATGTCCATGCAGTCCAAAACAACAACCCAGAAAGAACGGCATCAAGACTGACATTGTGCAGCAAGCCATTAAACACCTGTCTCCAAAGAAAAAAATTGTTAATGGCATGGGCAGTGAAGAGAAGGGCAAGACGAAGAATGGCAATATCAAGAACACTGTGTATAATCCTGATAACTCATCGCCTCTTAGTCTTCTGGCAGATGTGGCCTCGATGGATTCGGAGAAAACCCGTGATAGGAGCGAGTCCCCATTCCAGAAGAAAGAAGGGAAGTCATCTAGTCAACAACAGCAGGGGAAGTCCTACACGCCAATCACGGAACCTGTGTCCCCAGGCAGCAGTGAGAAGAAGGCACCACCAAGTTGTTCAACCCTCCGAGAACTTCTGACCAAGACTGCTGGGAAAGTGAAGAGCAATAGTGAAACATCCAAGAAGAAAAACAAAAACAGTAACTCATCACTGAATGATATAATTATACAGGAAGAAAATCAAATTCCTAAGGATTTAGAAAAGCTCAACAATGCTCTCAGTGATGGCGGATTTGACTCGATGAAGCTTGAGCATTATACACCTCGACTTGGAACCAGCCACCTCTTGGTACGCGAGACCCCGATCAAGATTCACAATCTGACGGAAACCAGTGTTCTCTATCCTGACGTGCCCCATTCATGGCTGTGTGATGGTCGACTGCTACGGCTGCATGATCCACGGCACAAGGGCAACATGAAGATCTTCATGGAGCAGTGGAAGAGAGGCCAGCCTGTGTTGGTGTCTGGGGTGGACAAATATATCAACCAATCTCTCTGGAGACCCGAGTATTTCTCGAAACAGTTTGGAGAGCTAGAGAATGATCTCATCAACTGTCGCACTAGCTGTCTGGTGGTTGGTCAACCCATGAAACACTTTTGGGATGGATTCGGTTGTCTAGAAGGTGAGATCACTACAAATATTGCTGTTAATTGATATACAATAACCATTTTTGATAAATGGAGCAGTGTTTTGTGATAGAAGTTAAATTCATTTTATCTAGTGAAAACAAGTTGAAAAAATCGTTTTGTTAAGTTTTTGCACGAAACAGTGACGTTACCATCGTAATCAAACAAGAAATTCATTACTTGAAATTGTCTATTGAAGATGCAAAACAGAAGTTTAAACCCCAAACACTAACAAGCATTATAATAAAAAACACATAACAACTTCACTCTGATAGAAAGCTGATAACATGTTCATCTACTGGTGTTATTAAGAAGATAGGTAAATTGTAACAATATCTTCACGGGGGCTCCCGTGGCCAAGCGGTTAGAGTCGCTGTTTTGAAACTCCTCAGCCCCTCACCGCTTGGGTTCGAGTCCCGATCGGGGCGGGAACTTTTCATGTGGGGAGGTTTTCCAGCTAACCTGCGGTGTGCTGGTGGTTCTACCCAGATATAAGTTAGGGGTCTTAGTTCACCAATAATAAGCTGGACATCACCAATATGACCATAATTGTGTCGGTGCGATGTAACAAAAAACAAAACAACAATATCTGCATATTTCAGAGCGCCTGGTGGATGAGAATGGAGTGCCAATGCTACTGAAGTTGAAGGACTGGCCGCCCAGCGATGATTTCAGTGATGTTCTACCTCAGCAATTCAGTGATCTTATGGGTAACCTCCCCTTGCCAGAATACACTCGCCGTGATGGCCGCCTGAACCTGGTCTCTCGACTTCCAGACTTCCTTGTGAAACCAGATCTTGGACCAAAGATGTACATCGCCTATGGTGAGTGTTAACTTACATGCTTTTTATGATGGTCCATAGAAAATTGGATACTGTTTTGATGCCAATGGACACAACACTGAGATACTGAATTTCACGGGTTGGCTGAGGGGAGAGTTAGTTTCAACTTGCAAACATGCTTATACTGGAATTTTCTTTTTGCTCACTTTTCTGTTAAAAAAAAGTAACATATGTAACATATTCATCAAGAAAGTTTGGAACATTCCATGTAATAGGTTTTCACAATTACTGTTTAATAGTAAATAAAAGTGTTATTCTCACAAAATTAATGTCAGGGGAAAAAAATGCAGCAAAAAATCGGGTACATTGGTGAAATAGAAATTATCTCGCTTGTTAATATCTTTTGGTATTCCAGACAGTAGGTAAGTCCTTTTAGTTGGAATTCTGGGATTTAATTGCCTGTTCTATTGGAGATATTGCACTTGAAAACACTGATTTCTTACTTTTTCTTAAATATAAGCTTACAATCAATTCAAATTCTTATAGAGAATTGTTTTGTAAAAAGGAAAATTATTTGTTGATGATGGTTAATCTGGGTATAACAAGAAAGGTAAAAAAAAAAAGTCAACATACACTCCAAAGAGCACAAGCATAAAAAACAAGTAAAACAAATGAAAGGACCTACTTGCATTAAGGAATTTTTCAGGGGAGACTATTAATTACTCTCATTGGAAACCAGTTAAAGGAAAAAAAAGAATATTTTGAGGGGAAAAAATTTCAGTTACCCATTGTATACCCTTGGCTTTATGTTGACAGGCTCGGCCCAGTACCCAAAGGAAGGCACCACCAACCTCCATCTGGATGTGTCTGATGCTGTCAATGTGATGGTGTATGTTGGCTACCTGGAGGATGAACAACATGGCCGTGTGGAGAAGGATGAGGAGGCTCTGAAAGCAATTGACATGGCACGCTGCGACAGCATCACCAAGCGCCGCATTCGTGAGGTGCGGGAAACACCAGGAGCCCTCTGGCACATCTTTGATGCAGTTGACGCTGATAAGATCAGAGATTTCCTCAACAAGGTAATTAGAACCTTCCTCTTGGTCTGAGATTTTAAGGACTTAATGGTTATGTATTTCCTAATGATCAAGCAAATATAAGGGTAGTTCCAAAACTGGTTGGCCAGATGGTGAGGATAGTGTGACCGAGTGTGGTATCATGCTTGGTGTTCATGGCATTCTATACACATTGAAGGCAGCTTGTCCGCTACATGTGTACACCTTCTCCAGATTGCTAAAATACTGTGGTTGGGACAATAAACCCAGTACAAACAATTGTAAATTGACAAGTGTGTTACTTAAAGCTGACGAGGTGCTCATTATTATTAGGCTTCTAATAGTTTAAGACAATTGCAGTGTGTGTTTTTTCTTATCTCTAAGTCTAGTTTCATGTTATGCATGTTTATAATGAGGCATGCACAAGACTGTTTGTGAATATTGCTTTGTATGTTTTAAAAAAGACCAGATAAAACAGAAATTGAGATCAATACAGGTTAGGGTTTTTTTTTTTGCCTGTTTTGAAGACCTTTTTTGGGTGGTGCTCGCAATTGCAAAAAATACGTTTTTTTCCCAATTTCAGGGACATAATTACCAAGAAAAAATATAATTCTAACCCATGGGCAAAAGCATGACATAAATAACTACTTCTGTCACATGAGAAATAGATATTGATTTGTAAATGAGCAAAATATAAAAGGAGTTAAATAATTCAAATATTTGCTTTTGTTTTTAGTTTTTGCAAACTTTGTCTAAAATGATGTGAAAAAAGTTCTCGGGTCATGTTCCCAAAATGTTTGGATTAGTGACTTTATGAGCATGCTACATAGTGAGGAAATAAATGAAACTATTATTATTGATATTTAGATTTTGTTGCAACAAAACAAAAGAATTGAAGAAAAAAAATGGTCATGTATGATACTACATTTTGTGTTTTCAGGTTGGTAAGGAGCGTGGGGAGGAGATTGAGCTTCACCATGATCCGATCCATGACCAGAGCTGGTACCTGGATGAGAATCTGCGCGAGAGACTGAGTCGGGAGTATGGTGTACTACCATACACCATTATCCAGTGTCTTGGAGATGCCATCTTCATTCCTGCAGGTGCCCCCCACCAGGTGCGCAACCTTAACAACTGCATCAAGGTAGCAGAGGACTTTGTATCCCCTGAGAACATCCAGCACTGCTTCCACCTGACACAGGAGTTCCGGCACCTGTCCGAGGGACATTCCAACCATGAGGATAAGCTCCAGGTCAAGAACATTATCTACCATGCAGTGAAGGATGCAGTGGCGGTACTCCATGAAAGCAACCCAGAAGAGTATGATGATTGAAACTTCATACTAACAAATTAAAGCCCTACTACGGCAGTGATATGAGAAAATGCCTGAACACAAATTATACTTGAGGTATATGATGAGTAAGCCATGACCTTAAGCAGGCATATTTCTGCACGTATTGGTGTAAAGACAGTGTGGCTCAATGTTCGGATGAACACTTTGAATGTCGTACTACTAAAGGGACTGGAACCGGTTTCAAACCAGAGAACTTATAAATTGATGATTGTTTAAAAACCAAAGTGCTTCAAGTGTGATTTTTTTTTTTTTTAAGTGTAACATGGTAAGATCATTTTCTTGCATTTGACTTGTATTTATGAAAGAAATGCTTTTAAACCATTTATGTACAAGTAATTTGATGACCAAAAACAATATCCCAACACAGATAGTCATAAGATTCAGTGATAAACAACACATTTGATGTAAAATGTGTATGTGTAGGCAGAGAAAATGTTGGATCACATGGTCATTGAACAATTTCTGACAAAATAAGAAATGCTGACTATGTATCATGAGGAAATTACACTAACCCTGAGAACAGAGTGTGTAAAAGTGACCAAGTAACAATAAATAGTGCTATAATCAACAAATGATTGATCTTTTGATGAAGTATGTCATCATAAATGTTAGTAGAATGATCATTGTGATCATTTAATCCTGAATGATCAATTTGATGACTTTACAATGTTAATGTAGAACAATGAGCTCATGTGCACCTTTAATGACCAGCTGAGGGAATTTTAAGGACGGTTACTACATCTGCCCGACTGCTGGTTCATTTAAAAGGTTACCTGTGACCAACTCTGGTTCTACATAGAGGAGCAAGTAAGGAGAAAATGGAGTCAGGAGGGGCAAAGGTCTGAAACAAAGTGGATATGGACTCTCAATATTCCAGAGAGCCTGAAAACAAATGATTCAGGTTAAAGGCCCATTTTTTTGTGAATTAATGTTTAAGGCATGTCTCATTATCCCATAGAACAATAGTGTGACTAGAAGTCATTGTGCTTAGAAATTTATTTTAGCATATGGGCAAAACAGGGGGCAGACATTGTTGTAAACTTTCTATTGATCTCAATTGGTTGTATATTGTCTGTTAGAAGCAGCTTATTATCATTATTGGATGGATTTTTTATCATTCATTTTTGTTTCCTTTTTTTTGTTTGTTATTTTATTATAGTGATTATTAATCACACCTTAATTATTATTATTATCATTTTGTATAAATAGCTCACAGATTGTATAAACAGTATGATGGGAGCTCAGTAAATGTCACATACACCATCACCCACACTCTGCTTGCCGCTCTGGAGGACAAAATGATTTTGCAACTTGTATCAAGTTACTCTGACCCCTTATCACAACAGCACAACTTGCATTCATGTTTATTGATATCTTTGTGATTCGCTTGTATTCAGAAACTTTACAATTGTGTGCAGTAGTCACATTATTTATACTCGTAACCATTATTTTGCGTTGGGAGTAGTAATTTAAAACCACATATTCATCTCATTACCTGGAAAATATAAACACAATATACTTTCCTTTATTACGCCCTTCTTTTAGGGCAAATCTCTTAAGGCAGACCCAGCAAAAGAATAGATCTCAAATTCTTAATTTTTTGCTTGGAGTCGTGGGTTTCATAAAACATGTTGTCCGTAAAACTGTAAGAAACTTGTATTAACATAATTATAACAAGGTTTAAGTTTGTAACTTAACATGGACTTAAATCCATTTATTTCTGTTTTGCAATATGTTTATATGCTTCCTATACTATTTTTGTGCTGTTTGCTACCATATATTTCTGGTTTTAGTGTAGAAAACAAATGTTCTTAAATGATACTCTTGTAAATCTATGGTCATATCTTAAAGCAAGCCATTATTTGAGTATTGATAAATATCTATGGTTTCAAACTCTTCTAACTGACCATTGTAAGGTCTTTGATGTGCTGAACGTGAGTTGAATCCAACAGTAGAGTTACCTTTAAGATATAGTTAGTAGTTAATGAAAAAACCCTTTTCTAATAGCATTTTTTCTAGTAACTTAGGTAATATTTTCATTATTTCCTGGTAATATTTTAGTATTTTCCCAACCCAGTCTTGTCATAGTGTAACACATTTCACCACTACCCCCCCACCCCCATCCCCCTCTAAACACAAGTTTTTCATACATAAAAAACTTATAAGCTTGTTTTAAGGCTATCTTGAGCCTAGTTATATGTAAGTTTCCCAATGTATCTCAAAACACAGCAAGTGCTTGGCCTTGTCATATAAGAGCACTGGCTATTTAGTGTTCAGTGGAAATAATTGATGTGTGGAAATAATTGATGTTATTTTTCATTGTTTATCATAGTTGTTATGCCTGTTTTTTTTCCAGATTTATTCATTGTTTATTGGAATTTATTATGTAGTGTTGTTTTTGAAAGTATGTTGTACCATTTATGTTTCACACGTTGAATCCTGTTATATGTACATAAGCTACAGAGGTATTTTTATATAAAATCTAGCATATATTATCTTTATTATTATTATTATATATATAATGCTATGTGGTCCATGCCTCTAATAAGGGGCAACCTACAGAATAATGCTAGAAATTTCACCTATTGTTCTTAATAAAATGATTTCTGAATATTACACCACTGTTGTTTGTTTGTTCCTTCCATTAACAATATCTAACTTAAAATTCTTTGAGGTTGATCACTGAAGGTGTCGAAGGGTTGTTCATGCCATGCTGTCAGGATACTGTGAAAGGGTGTGGTATTGGGTGTTCATGCCATGCTGTCATGATACTGTGACAGGGTGTGGTATTGGTTGTTCATGCCATGCTGTCAGGATACTGTGAAAGGGTGTGGTAATGGGTGTTCATGCCATGCTATCGGGATACTGTGACAGGGTGTGGTATTGGTTGTTCATGCCATGCTGTCAGGATACTGTGAAAGGGTGTGGTAATGGGTGTTTATGCCATGCTGTCAAGATACTGTAACATAGTTTGGTAATTAGTTGTTCATGCCATGCTGTTACAGAAGAGGCAGCATTATATCTATTTCAAATAACACTTTCACTGTTTGGCAGAAATGTTGATCAAAGGATTTCAACAATTTGAAAGAGTGATATGCTAAAGAATATGGCATGGGATTTTCTTGCATTTTTGCCAATACTGTGCAGTGACATTTCTATCGTTATAGCACAGGGGCACTTATGAGTGCCCAGGAACTGAACCCGGCCGGTCCATTACACTGACACCGACGAGTCAGGCGTAATGCTGTCCCCTTAGCCCCAAACGTTAGGAGGAAAGCCACTACTACCAACTTTAAAGTCTTGTTTGACTTGGCAGGGGTTTGAACCTGCGACCTCCCGATCCGCAAGCTGACGCTCTATAAAGAATATGAGTGGTCAAGAATATAAATAGAATGAAAATATAGGCAAATATAAAAACACTTTTTTATTTGTAACAATTTACAATTGTTTAAAGTTTTACAAAAATCAACAATGTACATGTCTTGGACAGATTGTACAAATATATTATGAAACACACATTTCTGCCACTAGAAAAGTAAGTAATGATGCACAATAAGAATATATGACAAAGTCCTATAAGCATTGCAACATATTCCAAAATTTAAAAAGGCACAGGACGAAGGTATTCACATGTAAGCCAAATGTAAAAGACCAAATCTGTGAATGAGTCATTTAACAAACAGAGTAAACATTGGAACGGTCAGTCAGTAATATGGACCGACTAGGGTGCTTTAACAAGTTTTAAGTTTTACACATCTAACCTCACACTTCCTGATGGGTTTCTGAAATGCAAGCAATGAAAAAGAAAACCAATCTATCTGTATAAAAATTGTCAAAGCGCTTACGTTTTCTTTGATATGTCATTGAAAATAATGTTTTGAAGAGAGCGATGTATTATTTCGATTAGAAGAACTACACAAATATTGTTGATTGTAAATGAAATTAACGTTTTGAATAAAGAAAAAAAATGACCAGAGAAGATTAAATGGTTGTAGCATCCTGTTTATGTGAAGATGGAATTAAGGAACCAAAGTCCAATGGCCATCAAAAGAAATACACGTAACAATACTTACAGAACTTTTAAGGCACTATGCGAAGGTGAATGTCATAATTTAATCACCATTTGTACATCAAAACTGAAGATTAAAGGGCTTCAAAAGTGTTACTCAATGCATTTATAACAAAGAACGAAGCACTAAGTGATAACTATTTTCTACTATCCACAGATTATGCCAATACTGTTTTACAATATTAAAGGCAGGGCTACTTGAGGTGCGCTAGGGACTGAGCGGCTGGTCATATTATTCTGGCACCAACAAGCCAGTCATATTTACAGGTAATTCTGAGCAACTCAGTACGATACCATGGACAGTTTATAATAGGCCATGAGCTTCCTAATTCAACAATAAATACTAGAAATGTAAATCCCATCAATACAGTTTTAAACACGAGCAAAAATAAACAAAATATACATACACATCTTGACCAAGATTTAAATGCTTAACCCCAACTTATTTCCTTTAGTATAAGGGGAGACAAGTCATTCAGCTTGTTTCTTGTCTTTGCTAGCATCCCCTGATAATTATTAAGATTTTTCACTGATACAGATTAAAGCTATGGCACATGAGACCTGTTGTAGTTTAAGCATAGAAAGAAGTACTAGTAAGAGAAAATACAATAACGTAATAAATGATTACAAAACAGCTTTTGTAGTGCAATAATCAATAAAGTAATGAAACATTACAAAAAAGCTTTTGTAGTGCAATAATCAATAAAGTAATGAATGGTTACAAAAAAAGCTTGTGTAGTGCAATAATCAATAAAGTAATGAAACATTACAAAAAAGCTTTTGTAGTGCAATAATCAATAAAGTAATGAATGATTGCAAAAAAGCTTTTGTAGTGCAATAATCAATAAAGTAATGAATGATTACAAAAAAAGCTTTTGTAGTGCAATAATCAATAAAGTAATGAATGATTACCAAAAAAGCTTTTGTAGTGCAATAATCAATAAAGTAATGAATGATTACAAAAAAAGCTTTTGTAGTGCAATTATCAATAAAGTAATGAATATTTGCAAAAAAGCTTTTGTAGTGCAATAATCAATAAAGTAATGAATAATTACAAAATAAGCTTTTGTAGTGCAATAATCAACAAAGTAATGAAACATTACAAAAAAGCTTTTGTAGTGCAATAATCAATAATGTAATGAATGATTGCAAAAAAGCTTTTGTAGTGCAATAATCAGACTGAAGAAAACTGACTGATAAAAAAAAATCTTGACGGGCATCATCACAGTATGTTGGTTCATATTTGTTTCAAGTTTCATGAAATTCTACCAGCCAGTTACTGAGAAATTGCTGCAGACGGATTTAAAAAAAAAATAATTTTCATATGATTTTTTAAAAAAAAAACTCTCAATAACTCTGAAGAAAATTGACTGATAAAAAAACTTGACGGGCATCATCACAGCATGTTGGTTCATATTTGCTTCAAGTTTCATGACATTCTACCAGCTAGATGCAGAGAAATGGCAGCAGACGGAAAAGTGTGACGGTCCGACAGACGGACGCCGTTTCAATATCCACCTACCGATTTCATATGCGGGGGATAATAACCTTTGTAGAAGCACATCTGGATATATTTGGTTCTTTTCTAATGAAGAACAGGTATAATGTGGACATGCGAGGAACTTAACACAAAATATTAACAACTAAAATCCTGATATGTGCAAGTTTCACCATTTTAAACCTTTTCAACTCGACTTATGTTATTAAGATTTTATAACATAGAAACTTTTATAAATAAAAAATATTGTGCCAAATCCCAGGTTAGGGATCAATTTTCCGTTAGGACATGTTCAGAAGCTGCAAGATTCCTTACAGTAAACTTATAAACTTGCTGCTGAAGCTTCGGCAAAGCAGGCTGAACAAAATAAGGCATGTTGTGACCGCCATACCTCGAGACTGGAGTTTGCTGAGAAATAGTCAGGAGACGATTGGTCCTAAATCAGACTAAATAGAAATTTAAAAGGGCAATAATGCTATAAAAATCATCATAGAAACGGAACATGGTAACAATATTTCGTTGTTTAAGTGGAGCTTCTAATGAGGTCGCAGCAACATCAACCATCATAATCACTAGTAGCAAAAAACAAATCAATTTCATGATCATGTTTAAACAACCTGCTTTTTTTTAAAAAAGTAAAAATATACATTTCATTTTTATAAAATACACATAAAATATATAAAAATATATTATTATTATAATGTACATGTAAAATATATACAAATATATATGCTTGTATAGATATTTGGGCTAGCCTTTTACTCCATCTACATAAAATTGTATTTCATCTTTTCAAAGTGTAACAAGTAAAAAACAATTGAGTGTAGTAATAAATTAATTTAGTAAGATGTTGCCAACCTAATGTCTTACAAATTTGACAATTGAAATAAATTTCCAACAAATCAAATCTGTACATATTTTCTAGTCAGTTATCAAATTACAGAAAATGTACAATGATCAATCTTAACTTAGTGGCTATTGAATCAACACTTAACATCATAAAAAATACCAAACCATAACAATGAAAGATAAATTTTAAAGTTTAACTGCAACTATGGTAAAAATATCTACCAAAAAGATTTTTGCATAAATTGTCAAAATTTTACCAATTTTATAAATCGGTACATTTTTAAGGTCATATACAAGAAAAAACAGACATAAAAATCAACATATTAAAAATAATTTGAAAATTATTGCAAAATACAAATGTATCATTCAAACACTATCAATATTTTACCACTATAAACAAAGAAGCATTCTGCCATGAAAAAATAAACAATATATCAAGATATATCACAACATAAATCGGGACTATTTTAGTGCAATAGAATAGATGTTCCTTTTTACTTTCCCTACCTATTTTCGTATTGTTGATACAATTTCATTGGTTGTAGATATTCTTTACAAACAACAACAAAAAACAACAAAAAAACAGAAAGTACACAGGGGTGACTTCGTGATAAAACTTAACCAACTGAACTCAAAACTGTGATATATTGGATGTTAGATCAAACTTAAAATTTATTTCCTAAACAAGATGATAGAAGATTTAAAAGTAATTATCATAAAAAAAACTTAACTCTATTATTTGAATTAAGTAATTTCAACATAAACCATTTCCAACAACACACTTTTAATATTTATTTTATGATTATTTATTTTTTTTAATTCATTTTTAGATCACATGTATGTTGTAACAATTATACATGTACATTAGAATGTTAATCATAGATAGGAGATGAAGGGGTCCATTCCTGGATTTCACAGATGACAAGTTATCTCTGTACTGGGTTTGCAAAATGACCCAAAGAAACAACCATATAAATTAAAGTGTCAATTAAGAGGGAATGCACATTCAGGCTGTCGATACCAGGGTAAAATTGGTTGAACAATTCTTAGCAACCAGCATAGATGTTGACCCATTCTCTTGAAGAGTCCCATCTCATTGACAGATTTTTCACTTCTGTCAAGATCATCACTCAGAGATCCTGTTTGTTCTTCTTCAGTGAGACTGTCTGCATCATTAGCTGTGTCGTCAATGGACTCTGTAGAATGCTCATTCATAAAAAATAATTTTTTGACATTGGTTTCCGAGAACCCTGAATCTGTTACCTTTTGCATCGCCTTACAATTCTCTAGTTCTACATCATTAGTTGGAATTGCAGTTGTTCCAGCTTGTGCCTGTGTAGTAACTTGTGGCATGGTAAGGCCACAGTCAGGTTCAACTGACGTTGATGATAAAAGCTGATCAGGGAGCTCATTGATGATTTCTGCTGACCTTGAACCTGGAGGATCAGCATGAGGGACATTGGAGTTAGTAAGGTCTGCTAAGTGAACTTCTTTATCATAATAAATTTAGAGAATTTGGATTTTATTAACAATATGTACAACAGAGGACCAGACATCTAGTAACTTTGAATTTTCAAACAATTAAAAAAATTTTTACGTCATGTTATATCATATGGTAAAAGACAGTATTGACATACAAGTTCTTTTGGAACAAGGTATATGCTAACCTCCATGCGTACTGCTGTTAAAATATTGCCTAACCTGTTTTTTTAACTATAAACTATTTATGTAAAATTTGACGTAGTAGCACATTTTGGACCCTGCATGATCCAGGGGCTCATCCAAAATTCCATGTAGACATTCTGACCAAATAATGTGGAAATATTCTGACCAAGTAAATTATCAAGTTAATTTGTGACCGTTTTTACAAATCCTCCAAGGCACTTTTACTTATAAAACATATATATGATTTTGAAAAATCACCAAATTTTCTTGATTTTAAGATTTCTTGTACATGTTCGATTAAGCATTTAATAATAGATCCTAGTCCTTTAAATGGCCATCTGACTTTTAGAATTATATAATGGAACAAACACATTTACTAAATATATATTTTTAAAATAAATACTGTCATGAACATTTCATTTGAGTTAAAAGACGCAGTTAAACTTATTAAGTCTATATAACCATTTTGTACATTACAATGAGAAACTGACCATCTTTTCTGCCATCTTAATGTTAAAATGCAAAAAACAACAACAACACAAATGCATTTGTAACTTTTTAAATTTATGAAGTATATGTTATGTCAGTGTTGATATCGTGATGAACATTGTTTTATTTTTGCACTTTTATCTTAAAGTTGTCTTCTCTGTTCATATTGAAATAGTGTTAATGCCATATTGACCCTTAACTGTGAATGTTCCCCTGAGTCTATTTACAACATCCTTAATGTCAGGTGGCCGAAAAAATTTGGTTTATAAAGCTTTTGAAAGCATTCTGCTGAGCAGGCATATGTTACTGCTCCTGGGGCATTTCAACGATTTGAGGCATTTATCAGTTTTTCACTTGTATCCTTTTAACACAGACAACAAAATGTCCTGTCCTTGCCTTCGCTGATCAAGTGATTTGGTAGGGACAACACTGGGACCAAGCACTACTTAGGCCATATCTGCTGATGACTGGTTTTACCAAAATAAGGTAATAACTAGGGATGTTAACGAATATTCGATTATCAAATCGCTATTCGAATAGAGATTTTGGGATTCGAATATTTTAAAATTTGTATTTCACTTTTGTTAAGTTTGAAGGAAATTGTAAAGACATTTTTTAGTTGATAGTAGTGTCTCCCAGCGACTTAAGACGCTAGCGATATGTGATCGCGCTCGCTCTAAGATAGAGGGGTGGGTCATATCTCCTGATAACGAATTGCCATCTGGTTGACAGCATGAAATCACCTTACCGCGCACAGCCCCTTCTCTGCCCCCCTCCCCCACTAAGACCCGGTCACATCACCATACAGCTGTGGAAACAGTTGCCAAAGTACAATAAACACACATGTCAGTTCAATGCTGCGGCAATTAGCTACAGCAATTACGTAACACTGACTTTACCCAGCTTCGGTCAGTATACTGTGTAATAAATACATTATATAAGGCTATACTTATTGATAACAGTCCACCAGAACTTCTTTTATTTTTGGAAAGCACAACTAGATCACTGTCAAACAAACTTTAATTGCAATCACTTTCTGTTTTTGTCACTCTACTTCATACTTGTTATTTTATTCCTATACAATACCGCGACATCTGTTATTTTTTGTCACCGCGATTTTCTGTTCTCTGTTTTTGCTTCGTTCATTCCGAATAACAAAAATGTATACCTACATAATTTTTAATTGTTCGTCATAGGTTTACTTAACACACTTAAAACACACGAGCTTACAATTTTAATCATTCTTTATATATATATTGGTTGGTACTTCATCAGTTAATTAACAGTCAGGTAATCTTGACACTAGCCAATCACAATAATTGTCATCATCAAATGGTTTTGTTTACCTTTGCCTTTCACCCATAGGCATATGGCGAGCAGGTTCGTAATTGTCACTTGTGTATTGGTAACTAAATGTCTCTAATTGACATGTTATGGCTCAGATTAACGCCCTTAGCGATATCAGCCAATCACAATTAAACATCAATCCGACCACCAACCAATCAAGACCGTTAATTGGCTGTACACTTGAGCGATTTCTCTTCATAAAACCTTCGTGGTTTTGCCTAACTGTTTTACAGTCGATCCAGTATCACCCGCATTTTGTCCTTTTGAAAATGCCTCCTTTAATCATTTAAGTATTTTATAAGATTAGTTCACAAAACATAATTGACTGTTTGTTGTTAATACATTGTTTGCGGTTAGTAGAGTAAAATATTAAAATTGTGAGCTATTGTGCATATGTTGTACAGTTTCATCTAATAAAATGTGATATGGTTTTATTAAATCGATATGTTAACATTAAAAGGAGCTTAAGTAGCCCTTTTAATACGTTATATATTAATACAAATAAGTAATTAAGTACACAAAATGCCTTTAAATTGTAAAGGTTTTACACGAAGTACAACACGTAACAAAAAGACACCCAAGTTTAAGGTGACTAATTATTAATCTATATATTATACGGGACTTTGCAGGTCATCTTAACATTGATTGGTTACTGTATAGTTTTCTAAGAGTTTCAATAATAATAATAATAATAATAATAATAATAATTGTTAAGTATCAATGACATTGTTTACGCATTTACTGGCATTCTTCACTGACAGTTTTCTCTTGCAAATTACTGCTGACCAAGTCAAGAAACACCCCGTCTGGTCCTTCACTATAAACAGGATAATGGCGGATTGATAATATTGCCGTTTGTATTTCAAAAAGAAGAAATTGTTGTTTTAAAATTAAATGCTATGCTAAAATCATAAATCTATCGCCACTTCTGCATTAAAAAAGGCTAGCAATGTAAATTATGGCCAGAAATAAACATTTTACAATGAATAAACACATCTTATGTACCACTATGATATAATTTGGTTCCGAATATTCGAATATGATTCGAATACACGTTACGAATATTCGAATATCGTTTTGGGATTCGATTTACATCCCTAGTAATAACTGATTGTTATAGGATAAGAAAATTGATTTGTATGCTGATGAAAGTCAATCGATATTAAAAGATGATCTATAAATGCAGTATTCTAATTTGATGTAAAGCTAGTATAAATGGTAGAAAATGTAAAAAAAATCATCTTTTTTTGTATGAAAATCACAACAAACTGGCTAATCGAAATGATGATTTTAACAATTTGGTTAATTTAAATGAAATTTTTTTATTTGTTTGAACACAAACAGAAAATAAAATCAAAGGCATCAATGGGTTTCTGAAGTGGAAAGAATGAAAATATTTGTATCAAAAATGTACATTTTTTTAACATTTTCCGGTTTTCCTTTTTGAAATATCATTTTTACATCTTTCTACATTTGCCAGTGGTAACTTCATTTTGTTGTTAGCGCATAAAATGAACCTCCTGTATAATGTATAAATGTTGATAGTCTCAGCAAAAAACCCAACAAAATTGCAAATTTTGTCCAAATCTTTCCTTTTTATCTAGTACATACATCATTGGAGCCACCGTTTGTAAATTGCAATTGATAAAACATTCACAAAGGTAAATATTGGAAGCACATTTGCTGTACGATTGCAATAATGATGATGTAATCATGCTTTACGCTGAGACATTGCTAGTTTCTAAAAATGCTGAAACATGGGCTTATCATGTTATGAATTCAAATAATGTGATAAAAAGTGAGATATTATTTATCTATATTTGTTGTCTAAATATATTTATATGCTACTTAAATCTGCAACAACAATTCAGAAAATCCTTTTTAGGATGCAGCTATTTCTGTGTTATGACATCATTAGTGGTGTGATACGTTGACAAAATATCACTTTCGCATGCTAGCATCTTTTCCCCTTAAACTCCTAACTATCAGGTTTCTTTTTTTAAACATAATAATAAACCACTGTTACCTGAAAAGCAACTAACACCACAAGTTAGTTCTAAATGACAAACTTACTGGTTCCAGAAGTTGAATATGAAATGAATTTAACATAAAAGTCAAGTAAAGTAACCTATAAAACTGTTGAACTGCTGTTTGTAGAAATTGACAAATATTCAACTTGCCGAAACAGGTTAATCATTTGTCTAAGTATAAAAAGGGGATATTACCCGTGAAATAATGTAACCAGAGTTATGTAACTTGTGTGGGTCATGACCTGTGCACTGTTAAGTTTGTAAACTATCATGCTCTTTGAAGAAATTATGGAATATCCAATTTGCTGAAACAGGTTAACCATAATGTATAAGTACAAAAAGGGGAGATAAACCAAGAAATAAGGGTAGCCAGAGTTATGTAACTTGTCAGGGTCATGACCTGTGCACTGTTCAAAAGTGTGCAAACTTTCACGCCACTGCTCTTTGTAGAAATTGAGAAATATCCAACTTGCCGAAACAGGTTAACCATAATCTCTAAGTGGAAAAAGGGGAGATTAACCAAAAAATAAGGAAGTCAGAGTTATGTAACCTGTCAGGGTCATGACATGTGCACTTTAAGTACGTGTGTCAACTGCTTTTGTAAAAACTGAGAGATATCAAACTTGCCAAACAAGGTTAAACGAACGGACGGACAGTTCAATTACTTGATGCCGGGGGCATAAAAAAAATGAGCATGTAGAGTGATTTAGTCACAATTTTTACAGTCTTACAATTTAGACCATGTTCAAAATCATCTTTTGTTAGACTTATGTTTGACTTTATGCAAAAATGATGCCAAAGTCCCCAATACCAGATTTATGTGTATTTGATGAAGACAAATTGTCGAATACCACTTTAAAAGAAAATATCACAGAAAAGAACAGAAAATGTAACTTTTGTAGCAGTGAAAGCTTCTCATGATTATCTGACCAGAAAAAATGTGAGAACAGACTTTGAGCAAATGAACAATGGCGAAATGAATCAACATCAGGTAAGTTTTATGTTGAAATGAGAAGCGTGGTTGGCTCAAGTCATATAACAACTAAAGACTTATGTTTCAGTCAATATATAGTTTTGCGGACCTGGCTAATGTGATAGTGACCTCAACACAAGTCTTTTTTTGTATTGGAATATCTTTTGACAAAAGATCATCTACAATTTACTTATCGCAACTCTTCTGCGTTACATCTATCATCACTTAAGCTACATCAAACAGATAACATCATAAAATAACTGGCTTTTCTATAACCTGAAGGAAGTTTAGATAAGGTATAACTCCAGATAAATATCTAAGCAGAAACATGTCAGCAGACCTCAACACCAACAGTTGAAAATAGAAGTAGAGCAAATCTGAATTAAAAGATTCATATGTTATACTAAAAGTATTTTTTTTCAAACAACTACAGCTGAGGTACCGGTACTTTGCTGGTACAAATTCCTCTGTCCTAAAATTATTTTAAATTAACACAGGAATATTAAACTGAAATGATAAATTAATAAATTTGACAGAAAAAGCTTGGAAAAATCTAAATGAAATGAGCAAAGTAATAAAGTAATAAAGCTTGAAAACAGACCTTCTCCCTCTTCTTGAAAAGCTGCAGTGTCCTGAGTGACCCAATTTCTTTTTTCTGTCAAGCTCAGCCCTTGACTCACTGTAAAACATATCAACACAGGATAAGTGACCAAATAAATGATTATTTCCTGAAAAGATCCAGCAAAATGCTCATTATTGATGTCCTACATTTATGTGAAAAGTGAAGCATAACACATCTTTACTCATTTAAAACAGGTATTTCCTGTCTTAGCCACACTGAACAGTTAGCTATTTTTAAACTAAGAAAACCTTGTGACCAGTAATTTTATATAATCATTCGGGTAATCCGCTTTGACGTAGATGTCTATTTTTAGCAGAAATCACAATCATGCTTATTTATAGTTTTAGAAAGAATGGGCATGTAGAGGCTTATGTGATTTAGTTCATGATTTCAACTGTCTTACAATTTAGACAATGTTCAAAATCATCTTTTGTTAGACTTATGTTTGACTTTATGCGAGAATGATGCCAAAGTCCCCAATTCCAGATTTATGTGTATTTGATGAAGACAAACTGTTGGATACCACTTTAAAAGAAAATATCACAGAAAAGAACAGAAAATGTAACTTTTGTAGCAGTGAAAGCTTCTCATGATTATCTGACCAGAAAAAATGTGAGAACAGACTTTGAGCAAATGAACAATGGCGAAATGAATCAACATCAGGTAAGTTTTATGTTGAAATGAGAAGCGTGGTTGGCTCAAGTCATATAACAACTAAAGACTTATGTTTCAGTCAATATATAGTTTCGCGGACCTGGCTAATGTGATAGTGTCCTCAACACAAGTCTTTGTTTGTATTGGAATATCTTTTGACAAAAGATCATCTACAATTTACTTATCGCAACTCTTCTGCGTTACATCTATCATCACTTAAGCTACATCAAACAGATAACATCATAAAATAACTGGCTTTTCTATAACCTGAAGGTAGTTTAGATAAGGTATAACTCCAGATAAATATCTAAGCAAAACCATGTCAGCAGACCTCAACACCAAAAGATGAAAAAGTAGAGCAAATCTGAATTAAAAGATGTATACGTTATACTAAAAGTTTTTTTTTTTTTTTCAAACAACTACAGCTGAGGTACTTTGCTGGTACAAATTCCTCTGTTCTAAATTATTTCAAATTTACATAGGAATATTAAACTTGGTGAAATGATAAATCAATAAACTTGACAGAAAAAGCTTAGAAAAATCTAAATGAAATGAGCAAAGTAATAAAGTAATAAAGCTTGAAAACAGACCTTCTCCCTCTTCTTGAAAAGCTGCAGTGTCCTGAATGACCAAATATCTTTGTTCTGTCCAGTTCAGCCCTTGACTCACTGAAAAACATATCAACACAGGATAAGTAACCAAATAAATGATTATTTCCTGAAAAGATCCAGCAAAATGCTGATTATTGATGTCCTACATTTATGTGAAAAGTGAAGCATAACACATCTTTACTCATTTAAAACAGGTATTTCCTGTCTTAGCCACACTGAACAGTTAGCTATTTTTAAACTAAGAAAACCTTGTGACCAGTAATTTTATATAATCATTCGGGTAATCCGCTTTGACGTAGATGTCTATTTTTAGCAGAAATCACAATCATGCTTGTTTATAGTTTTAGAAAGAATGGGCATGTACAGGCTTGGTGATTTAGTTCATGATTTCTACTGTCTTACAATTTAGACAATGTTCAAAATCATCTTTTGCTAAACTTTTGTTTGACTTTTTCTAGAAATTATGCTCCAATTCTCCTAATCCAGGTTTACTTGTATTTGACGACGACAAACTGTTGGGTACCACCATTTAGACTGCACAAATCAACATTTTTCACATTTGTTTTAAAAGATTTAGTGTTTAATTTAACTCAAACTTTAAAAGAAATCAAATATAATACCATGTATTGGGGGCTCATCTCTGACTTCGTCTGGAAGTAAAAGCTGTGAAAAAAGATGAGTGAAAAAGTTACTAACACTAGAGGCGAATATTTATGAATGTATATAGCATATCATGATTACAGCAAATTAACTATTATTGCTCTGTATGTTACGTTTTTTTATTCCAGTGAATATATTTTTTCTAAATACATATTTAAAAGTGCTAATTCAATGATAACAAAAGAAGCCCTTATTTCTATAGTGGCCCTTATAGCCAACTTTCATGGTACAACCATGGTTTTAACTTCCTCAAGCAAGTCTTAACAGTTTTGCTCAAGGACTTAAGTCTTGTGCAAGACTCAAGTAAAGAGTTTCGAACATGGGAACTTTTGATCTCAAGTCCTCTTGACCATTAGCCCATAGAGGCTGCATTAATATTATTGCTACTTCTATTATTGCTGCTAACGTGTAGGAGATCTACTAAGTACTGACTACAGGTGTGGCAGAAGTCGTATTTGTGTGAACTCAAACATTCATGTTGATAGTATATTACCAGAGCATTAGCCAGTGGTCAAGAGGAACTTCCTCAGCAGCTATAATATGCAAGAGACCAGTTGACACTTGTTTTGAAAGTATAAGGCAAAAAAGTGTATATTCATTGTGAAATAGCGGAGGATAAGCAGTTTTTGTTAAAAATAAATTTGTTATAAACAAATTAGTAATGCGTATCTTCCTAGAACTACGTGATTGCATTGTATTGCTTCTGAAGTGTAGCATGTTTTTGAATATGCCTGATGTCATAATATTATTTGTTTATGTCTCTCCAGAAGGATCTACAGTCTACAATAATAGAGAGTATACAAACAGTGTACAGTATGTAAACGATAGTATACGAGGGGCATTTATAAAGTATTAATCAGTGTGGCGCTTAGTCGTATACGTAATATTTTTGCAGAAATTGTTAGACCAACCCTTTGAAGTATTCCCCTTTGACTTGGATGCACTTTTCCAAGAGATGAATCCAATCGGAAAATGCTTTTCGGTAGCTCTCTTTTTGTATAGTGTTTAGACACTGGAAAAGCGCGCAGCCGACGGCGTGCCGAGATTCAAAACGTCGACCTCTCGTGTAGTTCTTGATATAAGGATTCAACCATAAATCGCAAGGAGCAAGATCAGGGCTATATGCAGGGTGTGGTAAAGTGTCAATGCTGTTGTCGCTAACATACGACTTTACCAACACTGACTTATGGGCAGGTGCGTTATCATGAAAGAGCTTGATTCCGCGTACGCCGGTACGGGGACGGGCTGCAGTATAGTGACTTACAACAGCAGAAAGAACCGAATCTCGGTAAAATATTCCAGTAACACTCCTGCCTTCTGGTATAGGAATTCGAGCCACCATTCCCTGGCAATCAAAGAATAATGCATACATAATGCGTTTTGAGGTGCAAGCTCTACAGGCAACTTGGGGCCGTTTGTCATTTTCACCGACCCACACCTTATCTTTTTCTTTACTGTCAGGCTCATAAAAATATACCCATGTTTCATCGCCAGTCACAATTTCATTCATGCGGTTTTGGTCAGCATTCTTGTATATATCGAGCAGCTGTAACGCAATTCGGACACGCTCCCGTTTTTGGTCCTCAGTGAGAAGGTGGGGTATCCACCTGGCGCACACCTTGCGTAGCTTTAACACGCGAGTCAATATTTGAAAAGCCGATGATGAATTAATGCCACATAAATTACTTATCTCATCCACTGTACAGGGGGCATTATCTTCCACAGCTTTTTTTTAACAGCGGCAATATTTCCGTCAGTCATTGTTGTAACTGGACGGCCAGGACGGGCCTCATCATTTTATCGCCTCTTTACCGGAGGTAAATAGACGGACCAATCTTCTAACTGTGGCATACGGTAGGGCACTGTCCCCATAAACCTTGTCTAAGTCTGATTTAATATCAGGTGCAGCAATGCCAAGCAATGCGCGTATTTTACAATACGCTCTTTGCTCATCTTGAGAATTTTAGTCTTTATCTGCCATTTTTAACTGCAGTGTACCTGACCGTAATCGATTCAAGTGAACATTGCGCTCACTGTGTAGGTTTTTCCCGGTTTCCTCGTGCAAGTAACTGTAGAGGAGAGTCTAATCTTTCCATACATGTATAACATATACCAATTACGCTCGGATTAACGTTAAAAATCGCACTGATTAATACTTTATAAATGCCCCTCGTACAAACAATATGGAATGTATATCCTGGAAACTTGTTTTATTTAGCTGGTGATTTGAATGCTCGCACGAAAAATATGCTAGACTTTATACCAGACGATTATTTGGATTTTGTCTTCAATCTAAATGTAGATTATATATCTGACAATTTTGATATGACAAGATGTAACAAAGACGACAAATCCAATTCTTTTGGTAAATCACTAGTGGAGCTTTGTCGCTTAAACGACGTTCACATCGTAAATGAGCGCTTGCATCACGACATAGTATTACATGTATTACAAACAATGGTGCGAGCGTGGTTGATTACCATATTGCATCATCTGATTTGTTTCCTTACATAAAAAACTTCTATATTGACCTTCGCAATGAATCGGATCACTTTCCGGTTTGTTCTAGTCTAACTTTTCAATATAAAAGAAATTCAAGGGCAAATATTTGTTCTAATCGTAGTGTTAACATAAACGATCATTGTTCTTTTGTTGATTTACAAATGTATAAATGGAATGAAGAATTCAGTTTAGACTTTATTACATTGTTTATATCAAAGTTAAATCAGTTTTTTGAAGATATAATACAAATGATTGCCTGTAATGTAAAAGATGCTATTGAGTTTATTCTGTCTATACCGTATTCACTCGTGTAATGGTCGCACCCGTGTAATGGCCGCACCCCCAAAATGACCGCAAAATTTGAAGAAAAAAATTCTAATTCAATGTAATGGCCGCACCCCCAAAATGACCGCAAAATTTGAAGAAAAAAATATGAAGGCCGCACAGTTTATACAGCGGAGCTCCGCTATATCGTCAATACTGTCGGTCAACGATTAACGGTCTCACATACATTTCCCTTTGTTCTGCATAAAACACAGCTTATTATCCGTCAGTAAACACTTAAACAAACTTTCAACTTCAGTCTGCTAAATACACCAAGCTGTAATTTACTTGGCGTTTCTGTGTAGACTTGCCTCAGTACACAGGTCAAGTGACTGACTCTGAGATAAGCTGTTGTCAAGGTGATACCGATCGGAGCAGTTTGACAGTGAGGGAGTGAACGATGTGTTTTCATAAGCAGCTGCCGATTACATTTCTCCATGAAATTATTGATTGGTGGAATGTACACAAGGACAGTGCACTGTTCCCCGATATATCGTGTACTGTCATACCAGACTTGGTGACGTAGATCAAAGAAATTAATTTCATGCCGCCACGAGCTACAGGATAGCAGTGCGACTGAGACTAGATACATTCGCAACGTGTCAAAAATACAGTCACTGTTTACCAATTAACCCTTTTGTTGAGACAGCATGACTGGTCGACGCTCCTGTTCATTTTTCACCTCGTCAAAGAGATTGTCGCCTCGTATCAAAGCTGTGTTGTTTTATCGGCTCTACTATGAAATCCTTTGATCTGCATGGTAGTATGCACATGACAGCTGGGTGAAATTGTTTGATGATGCAAACATTCAGAAATATGATACAAGAGATAAAACTAGGAAGTCATTTATAAATTATGGAATATGTTCACATTGGTTAGACAACAGCATAGAACGGCGCTATCTCGTTCATATCGTCCGTCAACCTCCTACTTAGAGAGCTCATCTAGACGCATGGCGTCCCAAAATCGGCAGAATCGTTCTAGAAAAAATGTCCCAAGGCCTTACACCTATAGAATGGCCGCACCCTCAACTCCTTAACGATAAAATCGGGTAAAAAAGTGCGGCGATTACACGAGTGAATACGGTATATAGAACCGCAGCCTTGAATATGCGGGTTACACATGTAAGAGCTTTAAGTAATAAGTCAGGTCTAGCAATAAATTCTACCAATGAACCCTGTTGAGACCTTGAATGCGGAGACGCTAAAAATTATAAAAATGTCGCGTTAAGGCGCTTTCGCTGGAGTAACTCACCCGACGATCTGCAGTTGTACATTAATAGCAAAATATATTTAAGAGACCGTGCCGACAAAAAAAAACGTGTCTATTAATTAAACATGAAAACAAAGTTGGTATCTGCTTGTAACAGTCCGAATGACTTTTGGAAGTTAATAAAACAGCAGAAGCAGTCCGTGTGTAAATCACCTATCTGCCAAATAACAGTCTTACAATGGGTTGATTATTTTAAGAGCCTTTTATATTCTGATACTTTACCTGCTATTACTACGGTAAACACTGAGGAAGGGATTAATACTGAGTATGATGCTATATTGAATTGTGATATTACCGAGGTAGAAGTAATAAATAGTATTAAAGAGCTTAAAAGTGGTAAAGCACAAGGAATAGATGGAATAGGTACAGAATTTTACAAAAACTCATGTTCTTACGTAAGTCCTATTTTAGTATAATTTTACACATTTTGTTTGATAAAATATTTCTATCTGCCAATTTCCCATGTAAATGGAGCGAAAGTATAATAGTACCTGTACATAAGTCTGGTTCCACAGATAATCCAGCAAATTATCGTGGAATATCCCTTCTCAACGTAATGTATAAGATATTTTCGAGCATTCTTTTTTAAAGAATAAACACTTGGGCTACTCAGTTCAACAAAATTGCGGAAGCGCAAGCAGGGTTTAAAAGGGGTTACTCTACAACAGATAATATTTTTACCTTGCAAAGTATGATACAAAAATATATTACTAAGCCTGAAGGTAGATTTTACGTACTGTATGTTGATTTTAGAACGGCCTACGATGGTTACAGCACCATAAACTATTCCATACTCTAATTTACAAAGTCGTGTACGTATTTCAAGCTCCCAAGCCTCTAGTGCATTTAACTGTAACATCGGGATAAAGCAGGGGGACCTGAGCAGTACAATAATTTTTAATCTTTATATTAATGAATTATGCAATTTCTTTTATGAGAGGGGTCATAGAGGAATCTTTGTAACAGAGAATATTCCAGATATTACATGTATACTATATGCTAATGATGTTGCGAGTTGTGCTGATATGGCCATTGAACTGCAACGCCAATTAGATACCCTAGCAGATTTTTTTCAATTTTCAGGAATGAATATTAATCACTCCAAGACCGAAATTATTGTATTTAGAAAGAGCGGACCTCTGAGGGCATACGAAAAATGGACTTATATGGGAGAAAGAGTTAATGTCACTTCAAATTATAAATACATGGGTTTAATTTTTTCTTCTACATTATCGTGGAATAAAGCTAAGGAAAAGCTTGCTGCTCAAGCACAGAAATCCATCAACGCTATTAAGGCTTTTGGACGTAACTTTGGTAAATTTGAACTTGTGGAATATTTTAAGCTTTTTGATTCCATGGTCAAGACTATTCTAATTTACGGAGCAGAGATATGGGGCACTGAGGTTGCAGATGAAATTGAACAAATCCAGACATTTTTAAAGATTTTTTAGGACTTAGAAATACTACGGTTAATAATTGTGTAGTATTAGGAGAGTGTGGTAGACTACCCCTCAGTGTTGATTATCATATTAAATGCATAAAATATTGGTGTAAACTGTTAATTATGCAAGAAAATAGATATCCGAGAAATAGCTATATAATGTTAAAACGGCAGGATGACATGGGTAGACGAAATTGGGTGAGTGCCATTAAAAAGTTATTATTTCGATTTGGATTTGGGTATGCATGGGTGTATCAGGAAATAGGAAATACTAGTAACTTTATCTATCAATTTAAAGCAAGGCTAGCTGATTGCATGAAACAAAATGGGTCATCAAGTGTAAATGAATCAATTTGCTGTGACACATACAAACAATTTAAATCCCTTTTAGAACCAGAACGATATTTAGTTCTAGATTTTTCTTTCATTTTAAGGAAGTCCTTAGCACGATTTAGGTGTTCAGTCCATAAGTTTGCCATAGAAGTAGGAAGGCATCAAAATGTCCCTAGGAACGAACGTATTTGTTTATATTGTTTTAACTTTATACATATCAGAAAGATTGAGGATTAGTTCCATGTTTTCTTCATATGTCCTAAATACGAAAACTTAAGACAACAGTACTTGCTGAATTGGTTTAAAGGCAGTAAAACTCAATATAACTTTTGCAACCTAATGAAGACAAGATCTCAATTAAAACTGAAGAAAATAGGGATTGGGATTAGCCTGCAAAAAATGCCGGTCCATTATACTGACACCGACAAGTCAGGCGTAATGCTGTCCCCTTAGCCCTGAGCGTTAGGAGGGAAGCCACTACTACCAACTTTAAAGTCTTTGGTATAACCCGGCCGGGGATCGAACCCACGACCTCCCGATCCGCAAGCCGATGCTCTACCACCTGAGCTATTGCGGCCAGTAAATAAAATAGCTATGTATATCAATGAAGTGATCTTCATGAGCAATAGCTAGTAGGGTTGCTATTATATCATTTTTCACACTGCCTTAAACACTATAACTAACCTTACATGTGAAAATAAGCTGTCTTTTTATTTTATTGCATGAATATAAACACAACTCTTGTATATGCTTCTGTAAATGATGTGTATTTTGGGACGGTGGCCATTATAAACTAAATGAAATCTGTCTGTCTGTCTGACTTGTGCTAAATATAGACATACTCTCTGCATTGATAAAAATGAATGTTTTACCTATGGTGCCTTAATATCCACTAAGTTTTATACTTTCTTATGTGTCCATGATGCTGAAGTTTTTCATGCAGTTTGACAAAAGACTGGTCTATAAGGGAGAAAAGGGCTTTCTCTGGATTTTTTTGTTTGTAAAGTAAATCTCAGAGGAGACAATAATCCTGGCCCTAACGGGGATTGGAACCCGGTCCACCAGATCAGTAGTCCAGGCACTCAACCACGTCGCTAATGGGTTAACCCAACAGCAAGGCTGTTGGAAGTGCCTATATGCACTACACTCCTCCCCCTTTACTTTTTCTGGGCCCAAGCCCATCTCAGGACAGCCACACCAGGCTTCTGTTTACTTCTGACACCATTAAAGTAAATCTCAGAGGAGACAATAATCCTGTCCCTAACGGGGATTCGAACCCGGGACCATCAGATCAGTAGGCTGACACTCAACCACGTCGCTAAAGGATTAACCCAACAGCAAGCCTGTTGGAAGTGCCTATATGCACTACATTTGTTTCATGGACATTCAAAATGTAGATTTAGTCTAATTTTACGTTTACTCACAGCTGTGGCCACTCTCACTTAAGGTCTTATCTTTGGGGTGATGGATATTTCAGTTTGGGTTCACATTAAACCAAAAACTTGCTAAATAATAAATTATCTCTCTATAAATAACTGGTGGCTATAATTTATTCTATTTATTGATATCAACATATTCTATTAAGTTTTGCATTCATTGTAACTATAAGTTAATAGCTTGATAATGGTTTACTAAAAACTATTAAAACTTACTGTCAGCATGTTGCATAAATAATTTGAAATTTATTTCATCAATTATGAAGAGTTAGATCACATAAATAATGTTAGTTACAAAACTGTTTAGGTACCAAAATAACAGATTCCTAATAACACCTTTCAAAATAATACTGACCTTTCCTAGTTTTTCCCACTCAAGCTCTGCAGCTTCACTATTCCAATCCTTTTCAAACCAGAGTTTCTCGGTTGCACAATGAATCTCAGGTAAAATTAGGTCACATAAATAATGTTAGTTACAAAACTGTTTAGGTACCAAAATAACAGATTCCTAATAACACCTTTCAAAATAATACTGACCTTTCCTAGTTTTTCCCACTCAAGCTCTGCAGCTTCACTATTCCAATCCTTTTCAAACCAGAGTTTCTCGGTTGCACAATGAATCTCAGGTAAATTTGTTGCATCCAATCCAATAGGTATAAGTCGGTCGCTGTATTGTTCATTGTCTTCGTCCATTAACATTTTAAATGCTAATTGACTTCTGTACTTGTTCCACTGTCTCTTGATGAATTCGTTGGTAAAAATGACTATTATCCATTTCGATGATTTGATATCTTTGATTAAATGATCAAAAACACTTCCTGGTCTAAATTTCCTATTATCGCCATGATAGCAAATTTTCAAATCCTGAAATCTGGCAGCCAAACATTTCGTGAACTCAAAAGCAAGCTTTTTGTCCTGACACTTCTCTTTTTCCCCAGGATCTTCTAAAGTCTCTATATACTCGTCTGTACAACAACGTGGATTTTCCGAATGATTAAAAATCACGATGGCATCAATTGGGTCGACATTCGACGCCATCATGGTTTTGTTTCTTCGACTTTGTAAGTTAAATTGCGCTAATATAAAAATAAAAACCTCTTACAGTTGAAGAAATATTCACTGCTAAGTCTTTTGGGTCAACTATGCACTTGTCCTCGTCAATTCGTGTTACCATAGATATGTAATAACGGGACCGTAGACTCTTGCAGACTACTAAAATCAAGCTGGCAAGCAGCAAGCAACAAGCATTAACTCAGGGTAGCCGAAGAAATATTAGAGCAGCCGACATTAAGTAAGGTGGGTATAACATGCGTTTTTTAACGCAAACTATTTACAACGATAAAAATTTATTATTTAAAAGTACCAAACGTATAAATAACAAATAAAATTTATATTGTAATTAAAACTTATTTAAATCCAGCGTTTCTTTGCGTAATATATAATTTAAAAAAAACAACAACAACACGTTTTTAGTATTACATTATTAAAAGTATATAATATTATACTCTAATCTAAATTATAACAGATAACTTAAATTCTACTTAAATGTTGCAAAAATTATTGTTGTAAAGTGATTATTTCCAAGGGATATACTACAATTAAATGATACCCCAACGGTGAGTGAAACGCTGATAGAGGGACATAATTGAAAACATATCTATATTAGATTTAAAATCTGTTTAATATCTGTATCACTTACAGGGAATTCATGTGACGCTATGAACTACATATCGTTACAATGAATACAAATTTATCTTATCTAAAAATGAAACATCAATACTCTAGCTAGGGGATTACATAAATAAAAATAGTAATGAATATATAGGCCATAAACAGTTACAGAATGTAAAAATAAGATAAAAAAATGTGTATACTTTACAAATTTATTCGAATTAAAAAATCTTAATACTCGATTAAAAGCGCATGTTTAAAAAGTAAAAATGATGCCTAAACATAAATGTACAACATCAATACGAAAGCTTTGAAATGGCATAAAATAATATGTATTCTAAGGCGCCAAGTAAAATGGAAAACAGAAACTTATCGTAAAAGTCCGGTATATTTGAATGATTATTGTGTCACTCGCGAGGAATGTGACGCAATTATCTATACATGTTTGCAAACAACATTAAAATAGCTAATGAAAAAACGCAGCAACAATACCCAAGCTAGGGGTTGACATAGAGTAATAGCCGGTCAACAACAGACGTCAGTAACAGTAAAGTCACAGAAAATTACACTGAAAATAGGATATAATTGACAGACGCTTGTGCCTTGTACAGGGAATGTGACGCAATAAGCTATACGTATTTGTTAAAAGGAAACATATACTTTATGAAAATATGCAACAAGGATACCCTAGCTTGGGGAGGACATAACGAAATCTGCAATCAAAAAAGACGTCCAAGTCAGTAAATTCACAGCAAATTAGCCTGGAAGCCGAGTATATGTTTATATTGTCGGGACACAGTGCCTCTTACAGGGAATGTGACGCAATGAACGATATATTTTTATACACAAGACGAATTGAACTAACAGAAAAATACAAAATAAATATTCTAGCTAGGGGATGACATGAAGAAATACTCGATCGAAGAATGACGTCATAGACAGCTAAAATAACGGAAAACTAAGCTAACACGTGTAGATTTGACATCAATCTGTGGATTAAAAAAAGGGAATGTGACACAACACACAATACATGTTTATCAACACGACATGTTGCCATAATGGAAAAGGGCAACAACAACACTCTAGCTTGGGGATGACATAAGCATATCTCTGATTGAAAACAGACATCAATTAAAATGAAGAAAAAGAAAGTTATCATAAAAGTCCGGTATTTTTTATTGGTCCCTGTGTCCAATACAAGGAATGTGACGCAATTATCTATTCATGTTTGCAAACAACATTAAAATAGCTAATGAAAAAACGCAGCAACAATACCCAAGCTAGGGGTTGACATAGAGTAATAGCCGGTCAACAACAGACGTCAGTAACAGTAAAGTCACAGAAAATTACACTGAAAATAGGATATAATTGACAGACGCTTGTGCCTTGTACAGGGAATGTGACGCAATAAGCTATACGTATTTGTTAAAAGGAAACATATACTTTATGAAAATATGCAACAAGGACACCCTAGCTTGGGGAGGACATAACGAAATCTGCAATCAAAAAAGACGTCCAAGTCAGTAAACCTTGATGTTTTAAGCTATCAAAAGTTCTCTTCGAGAGTTATGACAAGCACGTCATGCATACAGGTCCATACATTACCACCGACATCTGCTGCAACAGTCTTCCACAGCCTACGTATATTTCTTCAACTGCAGTTTTGGACAGACAAGACTACCATTACACCTGAAGACTGGGGAAGGCAGTTGAAGAATGGTGCCTACATTCCTGTAAAGACAGACATTCCCCCTGCAACTGAAAAACTTCTCAAGGTGGTTCGTTGTAATTGCAAGGTGAATTGCGACAGCAAACGTTGTTCGTATCGTAAACACGGACTTGAATGTTCATCCGGATGCGGTACATGTCGGTGTATCAGCTGCACCAATTCTGGCACAACAGACTATGAAGATATTTGAGTGTGAATGTCTTTCTTCAAACTGCCTTGATCCTCTTTGCCAATAATGTTAAACAATTGTGTCCCACATTCAGTATATAACATAATGAAATGTTATTGTATCATTTAAGCTTCAAACCATATTGTAGTCTTATGACAAATGTTAATTATTGGTGTTTATTTGATGCTAAATGAACAGATACATGTTTGCTGCATCCATGTCTGTCTTACACACTAAAACGCGAAAATCCTATTTTAGGCGTTACGCTAGATCGCAAATTCATGACTTCGTAAATTGCGATCGCAAATATACGCAAGTCTAAGGTGTGTTGAAATATTTGAGAAAAACATGGCCGCTATACGTGTCTTGCAGTTAAACCACAGAAAAACGCCGATTCCATGACTTTTCAATGAGCGAGTGTTGATAGATTCCATCAAAGATAAAGATATTGTCAACCGATATCGGCTTAACTAAGACTTGATTTTATATGTGTTGTCTTTAATTGAATATATGACATATATAGGGGGGGTGGGGGGGGGGGGGGGGTGCATTCCTCCTATATTTTACCCTATAACAGAATTTTATATTAATAAATAATCTAAGATCCACTTTTCACGTCATGATGTGCCCATTCGGGTATTGCAACAATTTCGCTATTTTCCAGTTTCATTTATCTTCTTAGTTACATTTTGTTTGTAAGCAGTAAAATCAGGTGTAATTGATCAGGTCTATGTTTTACTTACACTATTAACTTTCATAAATCCTTAGTTTTGATACAGTTTTGTTCTTTGTTTTGATGCAGTGTGCTCAAGATGAATAGAACTGAAAAAAGCGAAATAGTTGCAAAATCCGAATGGGCACATCACAACGTGAAAAGTGGATTTGATCTTTGATCATTTATTAATATAAAATAGTTACTTGTGTCATTGGGGGATTGCCCAACCCCAACCCCCGTTGCTCAGAATGATGTCATATATTCAATCAAAGACAACACATACAAAATCAAGTCGCAAATGAAGATATTGTCAACTGGGGTGCGTTTCATGAAAATTATACGATTTGGCAATATCGTATTTTACGATCACCGTTTCATGAAGCTTGTCGCAGATACGCGCACGTCTAATGTTTACGATTTCTTAAAAACTGTAAGACAGTCCGTAATTCGTGTTCCGGTTACGTCAAATTCGCGCGATAATGTTAGCAAAAGACAATGAATAACATAAGAAAGAAGAGGACATTTCTTCTAGAGAAGAGTTGCTTTCTGCGTAGAAAACCATTCGTCCCTGTCGAGTTCTTACACAAACGACTTGACGAACGCTGGCAAGGATGAGTTACGGAAAAAAGTCACGGAAATGATAGAAAGAAACAAATCTAAAACGATATTTGAAATAAATTCTTTTAATTACAAACAAGCAACATCATAATCATTTTGTAAGCTTAATTTTAATTTTATAGTGAATTGGTTTTGTAAAGAGTTATCTACGTTGAAATCATCATTTTACGGTAGTAATGTAGTTGTGGTATTTAAACCAATTCAGTCTAATTATGAGGCAGCTAGATCTTCTGCCTTTAAATTTCCCTGATATCATACATCTCAAATAAATGCTGCCGTCTCGACCTTGCCCTTCATTTCATTTCATTTGTCTTGTCTGTTTTATTCATGTTGTATTTATAATGTCCTGGACCCCATTGGAAATAAGTCATCTTGACTTTCATGGGCTATCCATGCATGACATTTCTAGTCATTACAAATGCACCAATAACAGACTGATTTTTTATAAAGAGTAGGCAAACCATGAACATATTTGTAGTTAGACTGGCTTGGGAATTCAGTACCACTCTTAATAGTTTTATAAATGTGTTTTTATTACTTTTAAATGTGGCTAATGGTATTTTACATGAATTAGTTGATATTGTAATCTATCTTAATGACCATGGGGTCAAATATTTGTCAGTACCACTCTTAATAGTTTTATCAAATGTGTTTTATTACTTTTAAATGTAGCTAATGGCATTTAAAGGTAGTTATCACTGATATTGAAATGACTTAATCTTAAATCTTAATGACTATAAGGTTTTTTGTCTTAATTTTTAGATATGTTTTATATGTTGTTATATTGTATTGTAATGTCTAATGATTGAATGCAGAATAAATCTATTTATCTATCTATCATTTTAATACAATTTAATACAATAATTGTCGTTTGTTTAAATGCAACATAATACAGTTAAGACAGTAGTTTCGAAACAGCAGTAGTCTCGAAACAACCACTTGATTTCTGTAT
This sequence comes from Sinonovacula constricta, assembly GCA_007844125.1. Classification (NCBI taxonomy): domain Eukaryota; kingdom Metazoa; phylum Mollusca; class Bivalvia; order Cardiida; family Solecurtidae; genus Sinonovacula; species Sinonovacula constricta. The sequence goes on along the minus strand of CM017569.1, from coordinate 31,577,883 downwards.
GTTTGCTCGCAAAGTACTCCAAATATTGGTTCTTTTCTATCGAATACGGTATTTTTCACAATTTTCCATGTTTTTTTTTCGAAGATTTTCGACTCGTTTTGAAGTGCGAAAAAACAACAGCCGTCGTTTGAAAATATCACCTGCGTAACAATTTATGTCAACACCCTTTAACGAAACTGGAAAAACAACAACAACATTGTGGTCAGAAAAAAACACACTCCTAAGGTAAGCAATCACACGTATGCATTAAAATGTATTGCTTGTATCTATTCTGTGTTGACTTAATGCAATCTATTGTTTTATGATTGTGAAAAGCAAAAAAAAAATACCATGTTTTAAGTTTGTATGAGCAGCTATTCAGGAACAGCTGAGAACACATTGACCTTTTCGAAATTACGAAATCTCGGGCAATCTCCGCGTGATTTGAGGTCAGGGGGGTTCCGTTTATGTGCTCGCTTGTAAACATAGAACAGCTGACTTACTTTCGTTTCCTCTTCATACACAAAAAGGGACAAAGTGAATAAAAATGATAACCAAATCATCAGAACTTATATTTATATGTTTTAAATGAATTTTACTCGCTTAGATAATTTTATTTTGCTATGTGACAGAACAATTTCTGCTGTGCTGAAGGTTGTAACCACGAGAGATCTCTAGGTGCCACATAATAATGACAATAATGACAATTTTGACAGTCGATTTCATTTACTGTATGAAACTCGAGCTTCTTCCTGTTTCTAGACAGAAAGGAAATGTATAGGATTTTTTTATCTCTTTACTTTCAATTTGTTTTTATTCCCACTTGTTCAGAATACTATTGTATGAACATGTGGCTCATATAACCAAATTAAACATTTGCCATGCAAAATGAGTTTTGTGTCACTAAAGCGCCATTTGAAAATACCCAGAGACAGTCCTGCAAAACTTATAATAGACCCAGCGACATTTGGAATTTCTCAGTGTAATCATGGATTTAAGAAAATTTCAGAAATCAATATGCATGTTCAACACATCTTCTTAATCAAAATACATCTTTAAATACCGGGACAAAAAACTGAAGGCATGTAGTTATGATTGTCATGCTGAGCTATGCTGTATATCTATATTGGATACTATTACTAACAATAAAATGGACCAATGCATATTTTAATATCAATGAAAATGTGTATCCCATATTCATACAAATATATTAAAGCGATTTTTTTTATCAAAATCTAGTGAAGTGATGTGCTTTGGCATCATGTATGTCTGCATGTTTTCCAAGCATAACATTTCACTTTTAATTGTCCATTATTATAAAGACAATCATTACTTAATAAATAAAATAGGATTATAGCATTTGTTCTATTTTTCTTCAGGTGCATCAAGGAACTGACCTAGGTGACGGTACCAGTACATGTAGCCTGCCTGCTAGAGAGGCGTCTGTGACTCCGTCAGATATTTCCATTTTGGTGCAAAATTGTGTTGTGAAAAGCTACCATCACTTCAAAATAAAACCTCACAGAACTGATCCTCCAACTAAATTACCTGTAGATAGCGAATATACTTATACTAATGATGAAAGTGCATGTCTTGTCTGGATCCCAGAACTAGCCACATTTCACCCTAGTTTACACACCTTGTTAACCGATGAACAGCGTATTATTTTGTCAGATATTGCAGGTCTCCAATTAGGCCATGTTCCAAGAAAACTGTCATTTTGTTTTAGGAAGGTCTTAGACGAAGGGGGAATAGTATATGCTGAAGTTTGTGGTGACCCAGTACCAAGTTCATACACCTGGCCAGACCAAAATGATATTTTTGCCTTGTAATTAATTACTTCATCAAGCCAGTAGCAAAGTATTTTGATCAAACACTTGCACAAGTTAAAAAGACTGTTTCAGAAATGGAAGCTGGATCAACTATTTCAATTGTATGCTTGTAAGAGACTATACATTTGGTTGAAATACTATTTGTCCTGTTGTAATGTTATTGCATGTTACATATGTAGTGAGTGTAGCAGTAAGCTTGTTAATAACAATCGATACATCTGTCATTAAGGTTTTTGTTTTTTATAGATTGCACTTGTAATAATGATGTTAAATTCTTAGTCTACCATTCCTGGGGGGAAAAGTACCTGTTGGCGGGGGATATACAGTCATTGACAGGTTCTTGTTCTATTTGTAGGTACTCCTTGCCTTGTTTTTGAAATTTTGTGTAGTATCTCCTCCATTCTTCTATGTGAGAATTACTTCATATTTTTTATTTTTTGCATCACTGTTTTTTTTTTATTTACCTTGAAATCCATCAAAACCATATTTTATTTTGTTTGTGTTTTTTCAACCCAAGTTTCCAATTGTTTATTGGCATTAATTTTCGTAATCATATTTTGCATTGAATGACATACAAGAAAAATGGTGTCTCTGTTTCAAATATTTCAAAATTATCAGGTTGAATTTGTTGTCAAGGTAGCAGAATTTTTTTAAAATTAGGTTGTTATACTTTAAAGGTGGTATCCAACAATTTGCATATATTAAATACGCACACCAATATCTGACCGCTGCTTTGGAGAATATGGGCATACTTTTTTTGCATAAACCCATACTTTAGTCATTATGAAGACGATTTTGAAATCTAACTTTATTTTTTGAATGTACTAATTGCGAAAAATTAGTCTAAATGTTCTGTCTTTCCAACTCTATAAAATGTGATAGTGGTCTCTGCTAAAAATAGATACCGACGTCAGAGCAGATTGCCCGGCTATGTAAAAGTAAGTGGTCACATGGTTCTTGTAAGTTTAAAAATAGCTATCTATGCATCATGGCTCGGATACACAAGTTTGCAATGACAAGTTGGAATTTATCCTTGACTGTTCACACAGATCTTTGGCATCAATGAAGAGCATTTTGCAAAACCTTTTCAGGTGCCAATGACTTATTTGGTTAGTTTGAGAAAAAAACCCAAACTGTTGGATATCACGTTTAATTCTTTTATAATCAAGAAATATTTACTCTTTACTAGATTTTACTTCATAATATCATGCCCTCATAGATATTAATCGCCATAAAATCTGTATGGTGCATACTTCAGAGAAATGAGTTTTTATTATGAGCTACAACTTTGGGCAGATAGGTCAGACCTTGACCAGACTGTTGTCTACTTTGGGTCAGCACTGTCTGCTTGGTAAAAACCTCTAGGACCCAGAGGGAATGTGATAAGAAAGTCACTAAATCCATAGATGCCCACAGGTTTGTATCTTGACCAAAGTTATAAAACACATTTGTCTTTCACAATTACTAGCACAAGCTAACTAGTCTTTCAAAATATGAAGCGTAACCGTATTATTGGTTCTGCTTATTTTGCAAAATTATTGTGTCATTAACTATTGAAATGAAGTGATATTTTTACATCAATCATTTTTTTGTTTTTTTTTGTTTGTTACTTACCTCTGTTTTTTATTATTTATATGCGTACATCTCAGGGACAGTAAAGCTGTATGCAGAAATCTGTTTTGGTTGTTGTGTTATTCCACTTTTAACCTTTAAAAATTAAATGCTGTGGTTTGTCTTTCGTGTACTACCCATTGCTGTGCGCTTTAATAGAATAGTGACAGATCATTTGACAAGTAAACATAAGTTTGAGAAAGTCCCCAACTTCCGTTGTGTACTGCAGCGGGAGGAATATGCCGACATATAGACATGTTCCGGAACACATTCTCCTGTTTCGGAACTACTGCTTTTACTAGAGGTAGAAAACATATATTTAAACGGCGAAGATGGAAACTCCTCCCAAATGTGTAATATGTGTAATTAAGAATATACATTAGCTCTTTCCACTACATTAAAGTTTTAATCAATCACCGAAAACAACAATGAATAAACAGCGTTTGTTTCGTTAGTGTTTCGGAACTACTGCCTTAACTGTATTGGTCAGAATATCGTCCCTTTGCATAATCGATAAAATGGATACACGATAAAAATAGATACCCCATAACTTATACAAATTTGTCCAAAAGAGAAATTATCAGTTCGCTTACTTTTAAATGTTTAAGAATAAATCTTACCTACCTCAACAATATGACATAAAATTTGTTCATGACAGCCAGTCAATAATTTTCTAAAACCGTTTTGAGAAACAAATCCAGCAGAGACATGCCTGAATATTTTGCCAGATATTGACTCTGTACTTTGAATTAAATACAAAAGCAATATGCATAGCAAATGTTCAAACACGATCATCAGTTTCCTAACACTGGCATACTATCCAATCCAGAAATGAACCTCGAACATTGCATGCACTTTGTGTATATCCTATTTAAAAATTCCAACATAACAGATTTAAAAAAAACCCTGTTGTCCTAATATTCATGGACAATGTTTATCTTCTATATTACTCGACACATCCTTTCGTGATCATCTGGGATGCGTATATCATTAGACAGTGTCATATTTACTAAGGCACAAACGTCTACCATCATCACATACATTATGAACGTCATTAAGGTTACGTTTTTGTCATAATTGTCATTCTGAACACTAACACATCTCCATGATACTATTTTACTTATTATGATCATGTTAACTACAATACTTATAATTTTATTTTTTTCAACAATCTTTTATTATTTATTCTTATATCTAACTCATAGGATTGTAAAACTGTTCAATTAAAATAAATAAACACATGTATGAAAGTTCTTAAATATTGTATTTTTATGTTTTAATATCAGAAGATGTGGACAGACATGAAGGTATATTATGTTTATAAACATATATATATAACTGTTAATATATAATACATTTAAGCATAAAGTTTTGTGAAAAATGGTCTTGTTTTAATGTTAATTAGACAAACAGAATATGCTAAAAGTTATAACATTTTAATTGACAAAATATATGTATTTTTAACATTTTATTTAATGGCTTTTAGATAATGATTTGTACATGTATATAACAATGTCATTTAAACTTTCAGAGTACAACAAAAACATGCTTAAAGCTACAAATAAGCGGCAGCGGGGAACTGGTGGTGGACCGGCGCCAGCATCACTAACTCAACTGAAAAAATGGTAAGGGGATTTGAGTGAATTAAATAAGCAATTTGTATGAATTTTTAAGAATTTGTATACGTACATCATCATCTCATTTCAACATTCGAGGTTCTGTTTTTATATACTGCATTTCTTTATTAAACTTTTTTCGTAACTATATTTAATAACCATAAACTAATAAAACACATACATTATTCAAATACTTTTTTCAGGTTGCTACACTATTGCCTCAAGTAGCTTATGATGGCATTATTGCTCCGGGAGACACTTTTCCTGGTAAGTAAAAACTTATTTAATTATTATTTAAACATTTTTGTTTTGTTTCTGGAGTTGATATATTAGTTAAAAAGAGGTTATTTTAAAAGGCAAAACAAAAATAATATATATATATATATATATATATATATATATATATATATATATATATATATATATATATATATATATATATATATATATATACACACACAAATATTTCATTCATGCCAGTATAACAGTCGCATAATCTCAGCCATTGTTTACCATGAAATAATAGGTTTCAAACATATTTACAAGAAAGAAAACAGTCAACGACCTAGTGACCTACTTTTTGACTCCACGTGACCCAATAACGAACTTATCCAAGATTTCATGCATGCAAACATTCTGGTCAAGTTTGATAAAGTTTGGCTTTTAAATGTGGCCTCTAGTGTGTTCACAAGCTTTTTCTAAGATTTGACATAGTGACCTAGTTTTTGACCCCACGTGACCCAGTCACGAACTCATCCAAGATTTCATGCAGACAAACATTCTGACCAAGTTTGGTTAAGATTGGGCCATAAATGTGGTCTCTAGTGTGTTCACAACCTTTTTCCAAAATTTGACCTAGTGATCTACTTTTTGACCCCACGTGACCCAATAACAAACTCTTCCAAGATTTCATGTAGACAAACATTCTGACCAAGTTTGATGAAGACAGACCTGTAAATATGGCCTCTAGGGTGTTCACAAATGTTTCCTAAAAATTGACCTAGTGACCTACCTTTTGACCCCAGATGACCTAACAATGAACTTATCAAAGATTTCATGCAGACAAACATTCTGACCAAGTTTGATGAAGATTAGATAAAAACTATGGCCTCTAGTGTGTTCACAAAATACTTGCCTATATTTTCCCCGAATAGCGTCTAGTTTTTCAACTGGGGTCGAATAGCCGTGGGGTTGAATTGTCGCCTGGAACAGGTAGGGGTTGAATAGTCGTACTGTCGAAGAGTTGCAATTTAAACACTAAAATCAAGCTGGCAAGCAGCAAGGAACAAGCATTAACTCATGGTAGCCGAAGAAATATCAGAGCAGCCGACATTAAGAAAGGTATGTATAACGTGCGTTTTCAACGCAGACTAATTACATCGGGAAAAATGTATTATTTAAAAGTACCAAACATAGAAATAACAAATCAAATGATATTTGAATTAAAACTTATTTAAATCCAGCGTTTCTTGTGTCTCTTAAAGATAACTGAAAGTCTACTTAAATGTTGCAAAAACTATTGTTGTAACTTGGGAATTGCCAAAGGATATACGATAATTAAATGATACGCCAACGGTGAGTGAAACGCTGATAGGGGGACATAATTCAAAACATCTCTATATTAGATCTAAAATCGGGTGAAAATCTGGATCAGTTACAGGGAATGTGACGCATTGAACTACATTTTGATCTAATTAAAAAATGAAACATCAATACTGTAGCTAGTGGATGACATTAAAAAATGCCAACGAATATAGACGCCAGAGACAGTTTAATAATGTAAAAATAAGCTCAAGTGTGTGTACACAATTTTGTGAATTAAAAAATATCTTGATATTCAAAGAACAACACATGTTTTAAAAGTTAACATGTTGCCCGAATTGAAATGGACAACAACAATACGAAAGCTTTGGAATGACATTAATAAATATGCATTCGAAAACGTCAAGTACACTGGAATACAGGCAGTTACCGACAAAGTCCGATATATTTGAATGATCATTGTGTCACTCAAGAGGAATGTGACGCAATTGACTACTACTACAATTTCTACGATGGTCAGTTTGGCTTTCGTGATAGTCATTCTACTGCTGATGCTGTCTTCTTACTTCATGCTATTATTCAAAAGGTTCTTGACAAGAAGTCAAAGCTATGGTGTGTCTTTGTCGACTACCAAAGAGCATTTGATTCGGTAAATCGAGATGCTTTATGGCTTAAACTCGTGAAGTCTGGCATCAGTTGTAAAATGACTAACATGATCAAACTTATTTATAATGATGTCCAGTCTTGTGTTAAATTGTTGTCTTCTTCTGGTGTTGATTACTCTGATTTTTTTAATGTCACAGTAGGTTTAAAACAAGGGGAGCCACTCTCTCCTCTTTTATTTATTCTGTTTACTAATGATATATATAATTCTCTTGATACTGATCAACTTACCACCAAAGATATTGAACTACTGTCTATGTATATGTTGTTATTTGCCGATGACATTGCTCTGTTTACTACTGATCATGTTAAGTGGGGTCTGAAAATTAATGTAGACAAAACTAAATTGTGTGTCTTTGAGAAGAGAAAGACTGTTAGAAACATTTATTTTCATATTAACAATGAACTTGTTGAGTTGGTAGATAACTTTACATATTTAGGTGTAAACTTTAATTTTAATGGTAATTTATCTAGTGCAGTAAAGGTTTTGCATGATCAAGCTTTAAGTGCCTATCATAGTTTACTTGTACTTTTTGATAAGATATCACTTAATGTAAAAACTAAGTTAGCCTTATTTGATTCCATGGTTGTACCGATTTTACTGCATGGATCTGAAGTGTGGGGTGTGTACAACTATAAAGATGTAGATAAACTCCACATTAGATTCCTTAAGTCATTATTAGGTGTCAAAAAACAAACCCCAAATTCCGCTGTATATGGCGAATTTGGTAGATTTCCTTAATCTGTTATCTGTAAACTCAGATCCCTTATGTTCTGGGTAAAAATTATGAAAAACAATTGTTCACTCTTGTATAGAATATACTGTGATCAAGTTAATAATATAAGTAGGCCATGCTGGGCCAAACGCAAAAATATATTGTTAGACCATCTAGGATGTAGTAATTATAGAACTTATTTTGATGTCAATGTCAACTATTATCCTATCTTAAAACAGAGATTATGTGATCAGTATATCCAAGAATGGAATACTTGTATTAATAACTTACCAAAATTAACTTTGTATTGTAGATTTTAAAAGACATTCGAATTAGAGAAATACATTGTTGCTGTTTACAATTATGATATTAGAAGACATATTAGTTGTTTTAGACTATCTTCACACAAATTAGAAATAGAGACTGGTAGATATAATGGTGTTACAAGAGAAAATCGAATATGTAAAGGTCGAACATCTAATATGATTGAAAGTGAATTTCACTTCCTTTTATGTTGCACTATGTACCAAGATCTACGAAAAAAATATTTAGGAAATACATCTTGGCCAACGATTAATATGTTTGAATGTCTAATGTCAACAAAATCTAGTAAGACATTGTTAAATATTGCAAAATTTATAAAAGAAGCCAATGTTCTTAGAAGTAATTCCCTGGTTAGTTAACTGTTTTCTCTTTTGTCAATCAATTGGTTTACAATGTCTATACTGTATACTCGTATATGATTTCTAATTATATTTTGCAATGCTTGTCAACCTGTTTGCCATGACAACTGTTTGTAAATTTTGTATATGGTCAAAGGCGTAGCTAATGCCGATTACCAATAAACTTTGAATTGAAAAAAATTGAATTGAATTGACTATATATGTTTGCAAGCAAAATTAAAATAGCTAATGAAAAATCGCAGCAACAATACCCAAGATAGGGTTGGCATAGGGCAATAGTCGGTCAAAACAGACGTCAGTAACAGTAAACACATTACACTAAAAACAGGATATAATTGACAGAGCCTTGTGCCTTGTACATGTAACGTGATGCAATTAAGTATACATATTTGTTAAAAGGAAATAAAGCCTTTATGAAAATACGCAACGGAGATACCATGGCTTGGGGTGGACATAACGAAATCTGCAATCAAAAAGGACGCCAGGTCAGTAAATTCACAGCAAATGGAAGCCTGGAAGCCGAGAATAGCCGTTTATATTGTCGGAACACAGTGCCTCTCACAAGGAATGTGACGCAATGAACGATATATGTTTATACATAAGACGAACTGAACTAACAAAACATACAAAATAAATATTCAAGCTAATGGAAGACATGTAGAAAACCTAGATCGGCGAATGACGTCATAGTCAGCTAAAATAACGGAAAGCTAAGTTAACATGTCTAGATTTGACATATATCTGTGGATTAAAAAAGGGAATTTGAACAACTCGAAAGCTTTGGAATGGCATGAATAAATTGGTGGGAATAGGTTTTTTTTTTCCCTCAAAATGGCAACAGTGTAAACAAGCACTTTATCAATATGAAGTTGGAAGTTCAAAGTTAATTTGACGTTGACTATCTTACGGGATTTTTTACATGTATGGGATTGTTACCTCATCGCGCTTTACAAAAAGGTGTTAGTGCATCTGCAGACAAGAGAAGCCCATAACGAGCTAATCAAGGGCAGCAGGATACGTTTTGGTGGTCAGATGCTGAGTCATTACACTTCTTAGCTGTCGAAATTTGCTTTAAATATGGATCGACCGAAATCAATACTGAAGGGTTTTCCTGACTAAGCTGGCTTGAATAACCAGACAGAGGTTAGACTGTTCACAAAGAACCCATGCATTTATAAATATAATTTATGTTCATTGTGGATGGCTTAATTTTTGTGGATGGCTTAAAAATGCCTTTATAAATTAGAGTGTGATCTAACACATTTATTTTTGATGCTGGTATAAAAAATATACAGTAAACATAATTTGCTACATATTAATATTTTTCACAACACATTGTCAATTTAGAATAATGTTCCACTTTTTTGCTCTTAATTTTGTGTAAAATTTACAAAAATATATAATTTCAGTATCAGTGGAAAATTGAGATGATGCAACTGTGAAAAAGCTTGATTAAGGTATTTATCATGTTTTATTTCACAAATGGTCTACCTAGACATTGCTAGAATAATAGGCTGTTAAAAAATGATAAAACATTATATAAATATACTGTTGTTGGATCCTATTAATCAGGATTTATTTCTAGTTTCTGTTTTGTGTGTTTTCAAATTACTTATTTATGTCATTTTATCCATTATTTATTTATCCAACACAATCTTCATATTTTGTTGATAGACTATTTCAGATGAATATAATGGTAAAACTACTGTCACATCATATAAAGATGAAATAGCTTATAACAGTTATGTTAATTTTTCCTATATATATTGTGGGGCACCTGTGGCATGGTGGTAGAATCAATGATTGTAATTCCTCTGACTGCTCAGCCTCTTACCGTTTGGGTTCGAGTCCCATTTACAACGAAGAACTTACTGTGAGAAGGTCGTCCTGTTGTCTTGCGGTGTGCCGGTGGTTCTACCCGGTCATATGTCTTGGGTCTTTCTCCACTAAGTAACTGGACATCACTAATGTGATCATAAGTAGTTGCGGCATTGTATTAAAAAATTCTATTAACCTACATAACCAGATAAAATTATATTTATTATAAATGGATAACCACTTTGCTACTAACCCCCAAGGCCAGACAGTATTTAACTATTTATCGCAATTTTTATTTTCTCTGTGTGTGTTCAAGTCCAGGTTGGGCATAGGTCCTAATGTGGTAAGGTCTTCCATCTGAGTTGCAGTGATCCGGTGGTTCTTTGACTTAACTGTCTTAGGTCTTCTCCCAGGCAAAAGCTGGACTTTACTTTAATGACTGTTATCGTGTATCTGCAATTTGTCGTGTTTCTAAAGATAGAGCTATATACTCCAAGGCGGTCATTTTGATCCAACAACTAGTCAGTGTGATATTCCTGTAAGTTCCAGCATAATATTGCTATTATCAGGCCTGTTATGCCAGATATCAAATGAGTAAATTAAGACAAGGCAAGAAAGACAACCCACAGTGAAAACTGGCAATCCAATTTCTGTTGAGTCAGCAATTTCCAGGACAGCATCCCAACAGCTGAGATTTAAGGCAGAAAACAAGCCAGAAATGACATGACGATGCAAGAGAACAATTAATATTGATTTACATAATATTGTTGGTGAACCATGCATACATTAAATCCCAGGACTAGGTCAAACTGTTTTAAAGGTGGTCTCAATGTACAATGTACAACAATAGCAAACCAAACAAAGAAAGAAACATTATTTATCAATGCCAGGCCATAGCCAGAGCACCTCTTGTGGCACCACAAGCGACATTGGATGGAGAGGATCAAATCGAAACCAATGTAAAGTGTTGCTTAAAGAACAACAAAAAGTAATGCATTTGTTATTATCCATTATATTTGGTTACTATTTAAAAATGATTAAACTTATGATGTTACTTGTAAGCGTCTTAAATGTCAAAACATTTTTTAATTTAACTTCAAATGAGGAGAAATACAAACCCAAATTGAAAAAATATTGTCACTTACTCTTTACTTTTCAGCTAGTTTGTACCTTATAACAAACACATTTGTGACGTTTCTTGACATGCTTGTTTCTGAAAGCCAATGTTTTTGTATACTTTCAATACAATAAAAACAAGTTAACTTTAAATCCTTTTTTAAAAAAAGAATTAAGAGCAAGTCAGTTTGTAGAAATACTGTAAAACTTTGTTGTCTTGATCACAGATAATAACATTTTCTATGCAAATGCATGGTCCCAAAGCTACTTCTTTATCTTTTTGTAAATAATTTATTTCTATTTCTGATTTTGAAATATACAAATACAACATTTCAACAATATGGTAATTGGTGGAGAATGCAGGTTTTAACAAACTGTGTAGCAAAAGAAAACATTATGCAAAGATATGTTGTTAATACATTGAAGATAAGTTTACATGCGTGTACCATATGATTGGATCTTTAAATCAAAAATGTCTTTGAATAGTAATATATATTCAGTATCTATATATTAACTATAATTAGTATTCATCGTGTCTCATACAATTTTGTAATTATAGATCCTGTGATATACGTATTTCTTTATCTTTATTGTATCTTTTATGTTTTATATGTATATGTATACATTGTTATTTTAACAATCCTAAATGTATTTTCTGATTCCTATATCATTATTTGATTACATTAATGTTTTTGGTATAAACTATATGGTGATTATCTTGGTGAACAATATACATGTATTTCCTTTTTATTGTCGACATAATCAGAATTATGGGATGTTTCAAATGAAAGTTTGAAAGATGGTATGGTTGAATGGTCAGTTCTGATAATACATGTTTTGTATTAGAAACAAGACGATACTCATTGCCTACTAGAGATTTAACTCATCCTATGTATAATAATAAATCGGCATATCCACAATCACATTGACTTTGTAGATGTATTTTATCCTTTAAATTTTAAAGCGACTTGTTTTGAGAAGTTTTTTGACAATAAAGAACCGCATAGACAGTTCTGATATTGTGTGATTCTGTTATTGTTTAAAATAGTTGAAATGTGTTGCAACACTTTAGAGTCAAATTTAGTTCCATTATGCATCGTGTTTTAACAATGTTTTTTTTTCTATTTGAAAGAAAGATTTAAGTTAACACTGTGACCTAGTCACTTTAACAACAGTTAAAACAATTGTGGATGCACACATGGATGCAGTATACAAGGGAGAGAGGAATTAAAGAAAAAAGTACAAAATTTTAAAGCAAATATTGACAGAGGAGATAAAAGAAAATAGAAGAAAATTTTAAAGCACATATACTTTAATATTAATGTATATTTGACAATGTGTACAATGTAAACAGGTGACCAACATAAAAGAAACAAGAACTGCATATGTCAATGCTGCTTTTAAAAAGAATGGAGCAGTCATTGTTCATCATATTATAAAACATTTCCTTTCTCACTGTAGTAAAGAAGGGTGCATTGTTCACGTGTTTTCTTTAGATTCCCTTTTACTCAGTTTCTAATGCCCTTTTCTCCTAGTAATTGCAATCTAATGAATAAAGTGAAATACAATAATAAATCCTGTGAAACAATGTTACAAGTACATAACAATTCAAAACAAGAACTACACGGCAAAGAAGTTTTAAAACCTTGTTGCTTTAAGAGTTCATTTGGCAAGATCTGACATGAATGAAATTAGGAATATTACGAATATCCTAATAGTCCCTTTAAATATTGTTGATAATGTCAATACGAGCTATGAAAATTACTCATTTATGAGTTTTGTTCTGAAAGCCGGATCTAGTTTCCTAACACTTCAGTCCAGGCTTTGGCAAACTACGTGTATTTACTTGATAAGTATGTAAGGTTAGCATTATTTTTGTCATTGCCGCCCCCACCCCCCGCGAGCCTCTTGAGAAACGTGAAAGCCATTGAATGGAACTTGTTGCATGTGTAGTAACATTGGGTGAGTTATGACCAGCTCCATTTCCTGAAATATTAAAAAGTATATTTTAATCTTCATAATGAACGTGAGTAAACTTCTTAATGGATGAGAATAGTTTTATTTTCTAATCCATTTAAATGGTGCGCAATGAAAAGATGCTATTTTAAAAAAAAGTATATGTTGCTATTATCATCGTCTCGGTAATATGTTCTATCAATGACAACTATTTTAAGCAGAACCACACCATCCCCACCACACCACCCCCATCATGCTTTTTTATAGATTTAGAAAAAAATTAATATTCAGGACATTTTTCATGCATTGCACTGTCTAACAATTGAGGTAGTGTTCACAGTTTCAGGTATGAGTTTATGCAAAGATTATGCCTAAATTCCCCGAAATAGTGGACAAATATTACTCGAACCCACGCAGTGAAAGGCTAAACAGTCAGAGGAGTTACAAATTGGCTCTACCTCTTCGCCATGGGCGCCCCCACCTCAACCAACAGTATTTCAGTTATCTGGAGACGGTGTCGACTTGAAGCAGATATAGTGCTTCCTTCACTGTGTATAGCATGCCGTGAACACCTGGAATGATGCCACACCCAGTCACATTATCCTGACACCAGGCCAAATACAAAGTACATGTATAAATACTTTTAATTCACTTTTTATGACCCTACTGACATTTATGGGGATAACAATATAAAAATAACTACAACACACTCACGTATCTCCAAGTGAATAAGCATTGGATATTTATTGAAGCACTATACAAGCCGACACAAAACAATATAGGTATTGTAATCATGTTCATTTATGCATGAAAGCCATTTGAAATAACGTATAAGTCAATAGATTTATAGACAACATCTTGAACATGAAGAATGACGAGCTTGACAAAACATAATGTACTTTAATATATTTCATTGAACAACATGGTATCCTTACTGGTCACGAACGTCAGCATATTACAGCAGACAAGCTAGACCCGTGAATCTATTGGGGAAGGGGGCATCTGGTACAAAGACATGATGGCAGTACACCTTCCAAGCCAGAGCTGGGTGGACACAAGCAGTCCATCGGCAATCATTTTCATCGCCCTTTTTCCAGACAAATTTTTGATAATATAACAAAATAACAATTAACTGTAAGTTGTCAACACTGTGCCCTTTTAGGTTCATGGCATAGACTTGAGTGGTAAACATGTCAAAAGGAGGTCACAGAGCCACAATGTCTAACAATCAAGTTTTCGGTCTTTGACAATATTAACAAAACTGAAAAGGGTCAGGCTATTCATAACTGTTTTAATATATCAAAATAGATGCAAAATATTAATTAGATTTGCCCAAGAATACAGAAACGGGTATCAGCATATGATAAGTCCACGTTTATGTGCACTCCCTTACAAGTTCAGTATATAATCTGATGACTTTTTAATCCTTGGCTTTGTTAAAAATACATTTCACTTTCTGTAACAAAAAATCATTAAAGTGTTATTCTTTAAGACTTATTTTTGCATTTTCCTGTCATTTTCTTCTTGAACTGTTGAAGATTGTTGACCTCGCTCCAGTCCAAAAACTTGGCTTTTCAGTATTGCTTCCTATGCATTTTGACAGCGTTGCTACCCCAAGCTTTCAGTCTCCATGGGATCCTATGACGAAGATTAACAGAAATAATGCAAAAAAAGTTCATCTCATTTGTACAGGTGGTATTTTGAAATAATCAATACCCATATGACAGAATGTTGTGTTTATGGAAAGTACTTTGTTTTATTAACGATTTAAATGGGTAAAATAGTATACAAATAAAACCTTGTTTTCTGCATACATTATGAGACAATTATGATATTATGACACTATAGAATGTTATAATTATCAAGAAGTCATGGTCATGTTTTGATTTTATTCTAACGTGATTTTATGGCATTGGTAGTCAATAATGTTTTAGTGTCTACACTTTTCTAAATTTTCAACAGTACCTTAATAACTATTATAACATTAAATCATTCTTTTAAGGCAATGATAATGCTTTATTTTTCAACGACTTTAGCTTTCCATCCATTTTAGGGCATGTTTTATCATTATTATCTGAAATGTGATATTAAGGTATACTCTTAATACAAAACAAGGAAAAGAAAATTTAAAACATGTTTAATAGTCATCTTCTTTTTAAGTTTTTTAGGATTACATCATCCGCTCACAATAATTTTGTGCATTTTACTCGGAAAGAGAAAAGAAAAAAAGTGTTATTCAAAACTTCAAATAACTTTTCTGATGCGAAATTTATGTGAATACCAAACGATACCAATAGTAGCTTTCAAGTAATTTAACAAATTATTATCTGGACAGTGCAAACAAGCAACAACTTAATAGTGGGTTAAAAGTCTGTCATGAATAAAGTCATAAACTAGAACTGAAATTAATTGGAAATAAAAGAAACAGACAAAAGGGGTAAATTTAAATGATACATATGATCGCTAGGTTAAAATTATGCGAAGATATTATCTTTCAAATGATTGCATATAATTTAGGTTGGTAGACTAAAAACCATTTTTATAGTTTTCAATTAATTTACTTTTCAATTGGAAGCCATTTGAAGCCCAGTTATAACGAATAGGTCTGAACTATGCCTAATGTATATACACTTTAATGTGACCCAGTCAGATAAAAAAAGACAAAATGGCATGGTCCTGCTTAACAGTTGCTTTAAGAACAGAAAAAGCAGATAAGCATGCCAGTGTCTGTAAAAGACTTTATATCTTTAAATTGCAATTGTTTAATAATAAAATAACTATTTCTATCTTTACCACCATTAGCAGACAAAGCTGATAAGCAACATTAAAACACCTCAAGAATATCTTTCTGAGACACACACACGCGTACGCACGCACGCGCGCACGCACGGACACACACAAACACACGACAAAGGCAGAAAAAGCCAAATAGAAAACACACTTAAAACACAACAGCAAATAATTATTATTGTCAAACAATCATACAAAATGATACCTCATACATTTTATTTATTTATTAAAATAAGATTTTAATACATTTTCTTAAAAAATGTACTGAAGAAAATGTAAGGAATTTAACTTTCTCCTGCATGAACGAGCAGATTCAGCTTTTTCAGGGATGGTTAATGAAGTTTAACTTTGTAATATAAAATAAAAGTAAGGTCAAATAATAATATTTTAATAATGCTCTAAAATCCCGGCAAAACTGTCCAGGTAGATTGAAGGGCTATGAAAACTATCCATCCAAGTTACTATGAACTAAAAGAATATTAAACTAAATTTGACTTAGAAGTCAACTTAAGAGCAGAAACATCACTAAAAGTCAGACAAAACTAAACGGTGAACTAAAGGACAATAAATTTATATTTAAAAAGCAGACAAAACACCCCAGATTCATTAAAGTCTCTGTGATATAGTATATTTTTTCGAAAAAATCTTAAAAAGCAGACAAAACTAGCCATGTACAAGCTATATAATTAAATTTATATTGTAAAAATGCAGCAAAACGTAGACAAATTTAAAAGCTACCCGGCAATAATTCTACTTAACCCGAGTAAGTATGTATGTGCGTTTTAAAAACGTCGAAATACTGTGGGTGTGGTATCATGGCGAGTGTCAGAATACTGTGACTGGATGTGGTTTCATGGTAGAGGATCATGCTATTCTGCCAGAATACTGTAACTGGGTGTGGTATCACGGTAGGTATTCATAATATGCTTTCAGAATACAGTTACTGGGTGTTATACCATGGCGGGTGTTTATGACATGATGTCAGAATACTGCGACTTTATGTGGTTTCATGGTAGAGGTTCATGCCATTCTGTCAGAATACATTGACTGAATGTGGTATCATGCTAAAAGTTCATACCATGCTGTCAAAATACCGTTACTGGGTGTGGCAGCACGGTAAGTATTCATGCCATGCTGTCAGAATACTGTTACTGGGTGTAATATCCTGGTAGGTATTCATGACATGCTCTCATAATACTGTAACTGGGTGTTGTATCACCGTAAGTGTTCGTGCCATTTTGTCAGAATACTGTAACTGTGTGTGGTATCATGGCAAGTATTCATGCAATGCTGTCAGAATACTGTAACATGGTGTAATATCATGATAGGTATTTATGCAATGCTGTCAGAATACTGTTAATGGGTGTCGTATCATGGTAGTTATTCATGACATGCTGTCAGATTACTGTTACTGGGTGTGGTATCATGGTAGTTATTCATGACATGTTGACAGAATACTGTTAATGGGTGTTGTATCACGGTAGGTATTAATGTCATGCTGTCAGAATATTGTAACTGGGTATGATATCATTAAGGATGTTCATGCCATGCTGTCAGAATACTGTAACTAGGTGTGGTATCATAGTAGGTATTCATGTCATTCTGTCATAATACTGTAACTGGATGTGGTATCATTAAGGGTGCTCATACCCTGCTGTCAGAATACTGAAACTGAGTGTGGTATCATAGTAGGTATTTATGACATGCTGTCAGAATACTGTAACTGGCTGTTGTATTATAGCTTATGTTAATGTCATGCTGTCGGAATACTGTACCTGGGTGTGGTTTCATAACGGGTGTTCATGCCATTCTGTCAGAATACTGTAACTGGGTCTGGCAGCACGGTAGGTGTTCATGCAATGCTGTCATAATACTGTAACTGGGTGTGGTATCATGGTAGGTGTTCATGCCATGCTGTCAGCATACTGTGACTGGGTGTAATATCATGGTGGGTATTCATGAAATGCTGTCAGAATACTGTAAGTGGGTGTGGTGTCATGGTAGGTATTCATGCCAGGCCATCAGAATACTGTAATTGGGTGTGGTATCATGAAGGGTGTTCATACCATGCTGTCAGAATACTTTAACTTGGTGTGGTACCATAGTAGGTATCCATGAAATGCTGTCCTTATACTGTAACTGGGTGTGGTATTATGGCAGGTGTTCATGCCATGCTGTCAGAATACTTTAACTTGGTGTGGTACCATAGTAGGTATCCATGAAATGCTGTCCTTATACTGTAACAGGGTGGGGTATTATGACAGGTTTATGCCATGCTGTCAGAATACTGTAACTGGGTGTGGTATCATGGCAGATGTTCATGCAATGTTGCCAGAATACTGTTACTGGGTGTGGTGTCATGAACTGAAACTGTGTTTTTTATTTAACGCATAATTTTACACATAATATTCAATGGAGTTGAACATAAGATAAATATCAAGAAAGGAATAAAATACACTGTAGCTCTAAACATGTACAAATACAATTAAAACACAAACAGTATTACAACTTCTCAGTTCTTTTGGTAATTTATTCCATAACTTAGGACCTACTGTTTAAAAACTCCTGTCACCAAAGGTTTTGCGTTTGTTGACTGGTACATCGTTACAGCCTATGACATAGTCTGACGATCTCAACCTACCTTTAGGTACCTGTTCAGATAATAATAAGCTTGAGCTGTTCCCTTTGAACAATTGAACATGACGGTAAAAATCTTCAAAATTCAATTCTGGCTTTGATTGGAAGCCACTGAAGTAGTAACAATGCTTGATTTGAACTATCAAACTTGTTAAGTTTAAGGACAAGTTTTGCACACATATTTTGTATCCGTTGCATCTTTTAAAGATCACATTTAGGAATATCAAACAGAATTACATTACAATATTCAAGATAGGAAATAACGAGTGACAATACTAGAACTTCAGTAGCATCCTTAGCAAGGAATTTTCTGGTGGTTTTGATACGGATATAATTAATCATTGCAGTCTGACATTTTTGCTTAACATAATCTTTAAAGGTGAGGTTTTCATCCAAGAATGCTCCCAGATACCTGATAGAGCTAACAAACTTGATATTGTTACCAGCAATGTTTATTTCTGTAACTGAAAAATTTTCAATTGCTGCCTACTACCAAATAAAATAAGCTCGGTTTTTGAAGAATTCATTTGAAGTTTATTTTGCTTTATCTAGTCATCTATGTTCGATGCACAACTTTCCAGTTCACGAATGGCTTGTTTCTCATTTTCTGCAGATGTTGGTTGAAATGTTTTGCTAGCGATGTGATCGTAAAACCATATACTGAGATTGATCGGGGAATAATGTCAAATAGAGTACCATTATAAGTCAGATAGATCCAAGGCACTAGACAGCTACCCTGGGGAACGCTACATTGCATAGGACGCGTAGTCGAGAGAGCTGCTTCTAGAATTACACTACAATTGCGTGACCTAAAATAGGAGTCGATCCATTGATGGTTGTACCGCAGAGTCCGTACTGATAGCTAAACACTTGCACCAGAATGTCGTGATCTACAGTGTTAAAAGCGGCACTTAAGCCCAGTGCAATAAGAACACTGACTTCATGGTTTTCCATGCCATCCAGCAAGGCACTCACTAATCTTAGCAAAGCCGTTTCACAAGAGTGTTATCACCTGCACGCGGACTGATTTTTGGAAAGAAGGTGATTTTCACTGAAGTGTTCATTTAGTCTGAAAAGGGCTGCCTTCTCTGTGAGTTTCGACAGGAACGGAAGATTGCGCACGGGCGATAGTTGAGACGCATAAGATCAATTCGTGCCTTTTTCGATACAGGTTTAACTTTTGCATGTTTCCATTTTGATGAAAAATACCTTGACGCAGAGAATTCACGAGGTTGGTTATTAAAGGCAACAATTCATCAAGATACAATTTGTTGGCAATTTGTCAAGTTCACAAGATTTGGTTTGAAGTATTAATGTTTTCACTTGTTCAGTACTTAAATCTCGAAATGACTCTAGGTGTTGAGTATCGCTTATTCCAGGTACATAACTTTCATAGTCTGTAAGTGACTCATGGATCTTGTCGATTTTATTCAAGAAAAAATCTACAAACTTTTCAGCCAGTGAAAAGTTACTTTCCCCAGGTAGCATTGGATTCTCAGACTTTGTCCCAGTTAGTTCGGACACCAACTTGTACATTTGTTTTGAAACGACCTTAGAACTTGTTATTTTATCACTGATCACTGTTTCAATACAATAGAGCTTTTTTTAGTGTCAAGTTGATGTGGTTACCTGCATCTCCTTCATACTCGTTCCGCTGTACGCAATAATATTTTAAGCCTGAGTATGTCAGTATTAAACCATGGTTTATATGCACGACAAATCACAGATTTTTGTGTCAAAGGTGCGTTTGTATCAGGAACTATATGTAACTCTCGTTCCGTTTCAAACAGATCTACATAAGCATAATAAGTTTCTAAATTTCACAGTTTTGCTGGTTACATTTTCTATGTGTACATTAAGGACA
Source organism: Sinonovacula constricta (assembly GCA_007844125.1). NCBI lineage: Eukaryota > Metazoa > Mollusca > Bivalvia > Cardiida > Solecurtidae > Sinonovacula > Sinonovacula constricta. Next base: position 31,557,060 of record CM017569.1, on the reverse strand, counting down.
GATTTTACATCACAGTGATCAGAAACAAATGACCCAGGTTCACAAGACAGAATTTCCACTGCAGTCGTAGCTTCCGTAAAAACTTGATCGAGACTTCGGCCAGCAGTGTCGGTATTGTAGCGCCAATGTGTGATTGAAGTCACCCATTATTAAGACATTAGTATACCTTGATAATGTCTTTCATAAACTCAAAGAAATCTGGGACAAATGGAGCAGGAGTCGAGACTGTTGGCGATCGGTAAATGCTGACCACATTAACTGTTATGTTTTTAGTATCAACTGCCATATACTAAATCCGAAAGTGTGTGATGTTCCAAAAAAGAGTCTGCACATCCGTATCCCTGAACGACAGGTTACTGCAATACCACCCCGACTCGGTCCTTCCTGTTTGCCACATTAATTTTATAGCCATATTGATTTAAATCTGAAGTGTCATATTCATGTTCCTTAGTCTCAGTACTACGTTTCTGTGAGAAGTGCAAACTAAGCTGTCTCTTCTCGGAGTATCTGTCCAATAAGCTCAATTTTGTTTACTAGGGATCTACAATTTAAAGTTAGGAAAGTGACTTTTTCGTTTCCTTTGTTAAGTAATAATGTATTGTCTAGTGTAATTTTGATCAAGTTTTCCATGTGAACACCAGAATTTTTTTTTGTCCTTTTAATTCTAAGATCTGCCCCTATACGTTAAAAAATTCAATTTCCTTAATAGTGATAGTGTTGCTTTATTTGGCAATGTTAACCTCCTGGGCACAAAACTGTTATCCAATAATTGTTTTTTATTGTATTGTATTCTGTTGGAATGTGGATAAGCCATAACACTGAAGGTCATCTTGTTCACCAATACTGATGAATTAAGTGGAATGAAATTCCAGTATTTGTCAATCTTAAGTTGTTTCACAACACGTTTATCGAAATTCCAATTATAATTCCGAAAAAGAAACTCCACATCATCTCGAGCACAAGATTATACACATCTATGCCGAAAATCAAGTGTTTTTGGACCACCAGTTCCTTCGAAAATATTCCAAAACTGAACAGCTAACATTTATCAGCCCAACACCTGGCGCATACACATCCTGTCATAGAAGATGTTGTCAGGATACTGTTACTGGGTGTGGTAACATGGTAGTTATTCACGACACGATGTCAGAATACTGTTACTGGGTGTGGTAACATGGTAGTTATTCACGACACGATGTCAGAATACTGTCACTGGGTGTGGTAACATGGTAGTTATTCACGACACGATGTCAGAATACTGTCACTGGGTGTGGTAACATGGTAGTTATTCACGACACGATGTCAGAATACTGTTACTGGGTGTGGTAACATGGTAGTTATTCACGACACGATGTCAGAATACTGTTACTGGGTGTGGTAACATGGTAGTTATTCACGACACGATGTCAGAATACTGTTACTGGGTGTGGTAACATGGTAGTTATTCACGACACGATGTCAGAATACTGTTACTGGGTGTGGTAACATGGTAGTTATTCACGACACGATGTCAGAATACTGTTACTGGGTGTGGTAACATGGTAGTTATTCACGACACGATGTCAGAATACTGTTACTGGGTGTGGTATCATGGAAGTTATTCATGACATGTTGTCAGAATACTGTTACTGGGTGTGGTATCATGGTAGTTATTCATGACATGTTGTCAGAATAGTGTTACTGGGAGTGGTATCATGGAAGTTATTCATATGTTGTTAGAATACTGTTACTGGGTGTGGTATCATGGTAGCTATTCATGACATGTTGTCTGAATACTGTTATTGGGTGTGAAAACATGGTAGTTATTCCTGACATGTGTCAGAATAATGTTACTAGGTATGGTATTATGGAAGGTATTTATGCCATGCTGACAGAATACTGTAACTGGGTGAGGCATCATGATAGGTTCATACCATGCTGTAGGGGTTTTGTAACTTAGTGTGAAATCATGTCATATGTTCATGTGATGCTGTCAAGATACTTAAACTGGATATGGTAATATGTCATTTATTCTTGCCATACTTTCAGAATATTGTACCACGAGAGTGGTATCGTGGCAAGCATTAAGGTCATGCTGTCAGAATAAGGCGACTGAGTTTGGAATCATGACAGGTGTTAAATATGTCATGATGTCACAGAGAAAGCAGCAATGTATTTTTTTTCAAGCACTTTAAATTGAAAAACCCATGAGCAAATAGTGCTGATGCTGATCAGACAGCTTCCAGGAGGTTCTTGTTGACTTGGATCAACACTTGTTGCCTATGCCAACAAATTTATGGGCAGAACCATCGATGCACCGCAGTTCAACTAGAAGAACTTGCCACATTTAGTCCTTTGCCACGAACGGGGCAAGAACCCACGCGGCGAGGGGCTAAGCGGTCAGAATTTTTACAAGTCGGCGACTCTACTTCCAGGCAATATGACCCCGTATGCCTTATCAATTCGCAAGGAGGGTGTTCAGTATGAAAAAATGCCAAAGCATATCAGAGGACAAGGAGACAAATATGAGAAAAAAAGATGCAAAATATATTTGTATTAAATTGTGACAATTTACAATTGTTACAAAGTTCACTGGTTTGACCTTTTAAAGTTTCAAAACAAAAGCTGACAACCATACAAAATCAGCCAACGTACATTTCACGGTCCAAATCTGTGATGAAACACTACCAATGCGACTGTAGAAAGTAAGTACCAGTACACAAAGATAAAGGAAATGTCTATAAAAGCACTATGCAAAGGTGTTGGTCCATGTTTAATCAACATGTTCATACATATCATAACTGCTTATTAAAGGCTTCAAGGGTGTTGTTGAACGTATTTATAATATAACAATGATGACCATTATGTCATCAGTCTATTTATGGTATCAAAGGCAGGACCATTTTTTAAAGTATACCAGCTAATGAATGGCTGGTCACATTATCCTGACATCGACAAGCCAGTTGTACTTTTTGCAGGTAATTCTGGGCGCTAGGAGGGGCGCCATTACTGCCAATTTTAAAGTCTTTAGTTTTGACTTAGACTGGTAATGAACCCACTACTTCCTGATCTGAAAGGACTCCAAATGCAAACTCCATAGTGTAAAGTATAAATGATTTGAATATGCAGAAGCTTGAGAAAATAGATTTGTTAATGGATGTTAATAAGAATGAGGTTACAAAGACAAATTTTAATGGATGTTAATAAGAATGAAGTTACAAGAGAAATTATTTGTACTTTCCTAAATAATTTTGTTATATTATGTTGAATTTTGGTAAAAAAGAAAAGCAATGCCAAACAGGGTGTGCCAGGCAATGGCAGAAGGTTGTAGTTTGGATTAAGCATAGCATTCAAACATAGGCTGTGATCAAGTAGCAACAGTAACTAAGAACATGGAACGGCCCTTTTCTTGCCTCTTTGAGGGGTGTCAAAACATGTAGTTAGTTGTCCAAGTCTGTGAAAATAGGCAATGTACTGTGCCAAGTCCTTAGTTACTGTAACTATGAGCTCGCAATCAGCATTTCAATGAATACGAATATATGAAAAGTCCTATGAGCGTTGCAACATACACCAAACTCCGAAAAGGCACAGGACAAAGGTATTCACATGCAAGCCAAATGTAAAAGTAAGAACTAATCTGTGATGAGTCATTTAACAAAAAGAGCAAACCCGACAGTTACCACCTTGGAACGGTCAGTCGGCAACATGGGCCGACCGGCAACATGGGCCGACCTGGGTACTTAAACTAGTTTTACTGAGCTCTAACCTCACACTTCCTGATGGGTTTCTCAAATGCAAGCAATGAAAAGAAACCCGATCTATTTAAATACAAAATGTCCAAGCGCTGATGTTTACTTTGATCAGTTATGACGAAAGTAGTTATGTCATTGAAAAAATAATGTCCACATAGTGTTTAGAAAAGAAGTGGGTATCATTTCGATTATAAAAACTACACGAAATAGGTTGATTATAAGTGAAATTAACTTTGAATCAAGAAAAAACATGATCAGAGAAGAGTAAATGGTTGTAGCATTCTGATCATGTAAAGATGAAATTGAGAAACCGAAGTCAAATGTCCATCAAATGAAATACACGTAACAATCCTTATAGGAAGACGTGATTGTAAACTGCAAGTTTAAACCAGGGTGGATGACGTTAAGTCCAATAAAATAACATTTTTTAACATATCACATTATTATAAACACAAAATATACATGAACTTAACGTTTCATATATGAATCTACATAAATAACAATGACGTATCTGATTATCATTAATTTACAAACTTACTTAAACAGTGTAATAAAAAAGAACAAAAACTCAGTAAAGCAGACGGCTATGATGCTTTGAAAGGTCAATGTAAGGCCATTAAATACATATTTCAACAAGTTCTAGAATGAAAATTAATTAAACGTGGCTACTTAATTATAATATACATAAACAAGAGAGCCATGATGGCCCTTAATCGCTCACCTGAGCCTTTAATAGGCTCATATCTGGCGTCAAGTAATTATGAGTTATTTACTTTAGAAATCTTTAGTAGTGAAGATTATACCATAATTGTTGCCACTAGGATGATAACGTTTTGTAGAATTTTACATAGTGGCCTACTGAATCCATGTGACCTACCTCAAAACATATCTAAGATTTCATACTGGCAAACATTATGGCTTAGTGTTGTGAAGATTGAATCATCAACGCGGTCTCTATGTGTTTTGACAAAGTTTTCCTAAAATTTGACCTACTGACCTCCTGTTTGACCCCACGTGAACTTGTTAAAAACTCACCCAAGATTTCTTGCAGGCAAATATTTTGGCCATGTTTAATGAAGTTTGTGCCATTAGGGTGGTTAATAGTGTGCTCACAAGTTTTTTTCTAATATTTGACCTAGTGACCTGTGTTTGGTCCCCACGTGACCCAATTATGAACTCAGCCAAGATTTCATGCTGACTAATATTATGACCAAGTTTAGTGAAGATTGGTCTATAAATGTGATCCCTAGTGTCTTCACAAATTCTTCCTAAAATTTGACCTTTTTAACGAATAATAAACTCATCCAAGATATCATGCAGACCAAGTTTAATGGAGATTGGATAAAAACTGTAGCCTCTAGCATGTTTACAAGCTAAATTGTTGTCACCGCACGACTTACGAAGCGGTATCAGAAAGGCTCACTTTGAGCATGCTGTGCTCAGGTGAGCTAAAATCCTTCATATAGTATTATGCATGGAAAAAAACAAATAGAAAATACATACACAACTTGACCATGTTTTAAATGGTAAACCCCCACTTATTTCCTTCAGTATTAAGAGTGCCATTTTGGCTAGTTTCTTGTTCTTGCGTCCCCTGATAACTATTAAGATTTCCAAATGATACAGATTTAAGCTGTAGTACATGGCGCATGTATGTTGTACATCATTCATAGAAATAAATAATTTAAAATACAATGTAGTGATGAATATTTACAAAAGGCGTTTGCCTCTTGAAATAATTATTTTCACAAACAGTAACATTTATGAGAAGTATAGTTAGCATAAGTAGCAACAATTATCAGCATCATCATACAACACCAGAAACTTATCATTATCACAAGCAGTAATAGCCAAATCATTATTATAGCAATGAAAAATCTATTTTACACTATTTACATAAAATTTTTCACATGATTCCCCTTATTTTCATTCAATTGGGCAGTCCGATAACTCGGTTACTTCCCTTGAATTCAAAGGGAGGCTACTCCCCTGGGGACTAAGTGAAAAAAAAAGATGGCGGACAAGGACAAAGAAATCAACGAAGCTTGTGTAAACAACTAAGAATTGGACCATTTCAAGCTAACAGATTTGAAGAAGTACCTGGCGAATCGTCGTTTGACTAGATCCTGAAGGGAGTATCAGCTAATCGAGCGAATTATCGGCGCTCACAAGCTAGATATTACTGACAATTATGAATTGAAAAGGAGACACCAACTCGAGAAGAATTAGTAACACTCCACCCTCCCTTAACTGGTAACAGGTCGCCCTTGATCGGTAACAGTTCGCCCTTGATCGGTAACATGTCGCCGTCGGATATTAGTGTATATGTCAAGCAAAAATGTATGCTTGTTAACTTATCTATAATTATTTCGACACCTTTCACATCAAATTGTATTTGTTTCCATCGGCTTCATATGCATTATGAGTACTTCGGATATAAGTGTACCATTTCCACGCGTTAAATGAAGGGGGAAAATGACGTCAAGCAAAGTTTATACTTGATTTAATTTGTCATATAGTGTATCATATATAATATTTTATAAGATATGCATACAAATTCAATTAGTTGGTTGCCGTCTTAGTCGACTTCTTCATACTGTATTGTGATAAAGCTAGCGTACGTTGCGAGATTGAATCACTGACTAGTCTATTAATTGCAAGCACTTATATACGTCTATGACGGCAAGCATCAGTTAAGATCATGGTGACTAATTATCAATCAAAATTAGTGCTGACGCTATCATCACAATAATGACTAGGCAAAAATCAATTAACAATCACACACTGACCAATTTATTAATTTTAAATTTTATATACGCCTATGTCGGTAAACATTAATCAAGATCACACTGACTAATTATCAATCAAGATTAGTGCGAATGGTAACATCACAATAATGTCTGTAGGCAAACACCAATTAACGTTCACGCTTTTATGTGCAATTATAAGATAACTGCATACTCAAGTCATCTTGAGTATGACAACCTTATTAAAGTATTTGCAACAAAATATGTATGCAACTAAGTAACATTAAAATCCCTGCAACAGCGGAATTTTATTTAAATATACAATTTGAAATAAATAAACCACGTACACAGTATAATTATTATTTTTTAGGTCGCAACATTGCATTTAAATCATGGAACAGTGACAGTTCGTATATTGTACTGGGAGGATCAGTTTTTTTTCTTTGGTTAAAACAATTTTAAAATATGAAAAATAAAAATATAATAATTTACGATGCTAATAATACGATGTTTATAATAATAAAGAAGGAGACAAAAGAAGCATAAATTTAATGTGAATGGTGTCAAAATAATAAAAAAATAATAAGTTTACATTCTTTTTACTTAATTTCTTAAAGATTTTTAAGGGCGAAGGGTGGCGTATACACTTATATCAGAAGAGCTCATAATGTATATTAAGACGAAGAAAACAAATACAATGTGAATGGTTATAAATAAATTAACCAATTTACTTTTTTTCTCGATGTATACACTTATATCCGAAGGCGACATGTAGCAAGGGCGAACTGTTACCTATCTCGGGCGAGCTGTTACCAATCAAGGGCGAACTATTACCAGTTAAGGGAGGGCGAAGTGTTATAATACCATCAAAATGCGTCGCAGCCGCTTGTTTTGAGGAAATCGATGCAATGAAACAGTTCTGTTTTCGACCACCATCCCGCTATAAACAACACCTTTACATATTCAGCAATATTTCGGCGATTTCCATTTTGGTTTTGTTTCTTTCTTTAATCAACTTTCCATATCACTTGATGCGTGTGTTATACACGCTGATAAAATTTCTACTTATACCCCGGAAGTTTTAATGCGCATGCGCATTCGGAGAGTACTCAAGGGAAGACAACTTAGTTATCGGACTGCCCAATACACCATTGCATATTTTTGTTTTATTACACTAGTGTAAAACAGCGTTTTGACTGATGACATCATCATAATGCAGATTGACTTATACCAGTATTACACAAATTATTTTTGCTTAAATTTACTAAAATCATATATTGGCTATAAAAATCATGTGATAAAAAGAATCTGACACTCGTTGTCATTTAACACAAACATGTATAATCTAGTCCAGTAAAATGCTCACCATAGGTTCACTTACTTTTACTTTTCCTGAACTTGTTTAATAAATGTTTATACTAAATGACAACTCATGTCAGATCCTCTTTTTCAAGGGAAAACAAGTAGCAATCAAATTAGTGGAATAGTTCATTAATTCGCTTGATATTGCCAGTCGAAGATAATATGTTTAACATCATTTACAATTGAAAGAAATTTCCAACAATTAACTATACACACATGTCTTACAACCTTCCTTGTCAGTTACCGAATTACAGGAATATGTACAATCTTAATACAGCATGACACTTGAATTAAAGGTTGTGAAAAAGTATTTGCCATACAAACGTATCAAAACATAACAACCAAAAACAAAATACAGACAACAGATTTGTTTCAATTGTCATTAAAATTAGAAAATGTACAATCTTAACCGAATTTTCCAGCAATTTATGAACATGTTAGAAAGTTGCACTTATAATTGTTTTCGATAATCAGAAAATCGTTAAAAGGTATTTAACAACAACAACAAAAACATACAAAAACAACATGACAATGAAAAACAAATTAGAGACAACAGTAATGTTTTAAAGTAAAAGTGGACAAAAAATATTCACCAATTTTCAAAGCACATATATGAGTAAAAGGAGACAGAAAAACACAATTAATTAAATGTTCAACTCTTTTGTTTTGTAATGCAAACTTTCAGCAATACACACCACCTTTCAAGATAACAGTTGGTATAAACAGAAATTTATGCCAAAAATATTATAAATAACAATAAAAGAAAGTTTAGACAGCTAGTACAGAAATTGTTGATAATGGTGGCAGAGGTGGACGAAATCCTGGATGTCTCACCGATAAGTTCAGAAAAAATGTTATTAAATTATGAAATCTCCAAACATTATAATCATTGTCATTGAATGCTTTCACAAATACCTACTCCATGTTTTCACACCTACTTTGCAAAGATAAAGTTGGTTTCTACACGACACAAAACATCAAAGAAAAGACTTTTGTTTGACGCTTCTCACTTGCAACCACATCACATTTATATTGTTATTTTCAAGATCGTCACTGATAGTTGTCTTTAACATAATGTGTCCTCCACCTTTAGACCATCTTCCTTATTAAAATAATTTAGAAATTGTCTATTTCTAGTTCATGATCACTGAAAGTTATCATTTAACAAAGATTCACAAAAAGCCATGGTTTGTTAGTTTGCCAACAAAAATTTTGAAAGAAAATGTTAATCAAGAGGATGCTACTGAATGCACATTTAGAATGAAGATAGCTGCGTAGAACTAAGTGGTCCATTTCTGTTTAGTTGGGATTCAACAGACGACAAGTTAACCTATGTAAATTAATTTAAGTATTTAACATGAAACACATATCAAAACATAACGTAAAGAGTTATCTCTGTAAATTAATAAGTATTTAACATACAACACATATCATAATATTACGTTAAGAGTTATTTCTATAAATGGTGGGCATCCATATGATAGTAAGTGTTAGTCAAGAGTGGGGATGCTGCTGTATGCACACTCAGGCTGGTGATACCAGCGAAGAAGTAGCTGACCTATTTTTGCCAAAGGTCTAGGTACAATGGGACCTGAAATGTTATAAAACATAACATCAACAAAGTAGGTAAAGAAAACACAAATACCCATTTAAATATCAACACTTCTGCACAAACAGCTGAATTGAAAAATTGTACAAAAAGTATTTAACATTAAACACATATCTAAACCTTAACACATATTTTTAACAAACCCAGCCTCTGTTTAAGTGATTGTTATTTTTAAACTAAGAAAACCCCATGACATTTACTATTGAGAGCATATCGCCGTAAGTAATATGCTCTGACTTTAAGCAGAGACCACTATCATGCTTTTTACAGATTTGGAAACAATGAACACTTTGGGGTTGGTTTTTGTCACGATAAGTACTGTCTAACAATATAGTTACTGCTCAAAATTGTCTTAACTTAGACTACATTATGAGTTTATGCAGAAATTATGTCCGAATTCCTCAAAGCAGTAGAAAGATATTGTTGCATGTATTTGATAAAGGCAAACCTTTAAATTGCAGGAGACTATTAAATTTTCACTTTATAAATATCACATTCCATAGAAGGTGATAGAATGGAATGTTCACCAAGAAATGATGTCAAACGAGGTGTTTGCCGAGGTGGACGTTAACTTTTCAAGGATGAACATTCCATTATATCACCCTGTGCGGGATGTAATATTTATTTTATTATACCAAAATATATAAAATACAAACATATCTATAACTACAGAGATTTAACAATTATTAACACCCATCTACACTTACCACTTAACTGAGAAGATTTGGTTTGCCCTTTAACTATTGTCTCAGATGAATTGATATCAGAAAATTCTGAAGGTTTCAGAGCGTCAATATATGGTGTGGTGTGTATCTCTTGCCCATCTGGCTCCTCCCTTGGTAAGTTTAGACTGCCTAAAACTTCACATGCCTGTGGCTTATCTCCAGCCTTCTGGGACAAGGACAATTGCTGATCCAGCACTGTGAAATCACCGCCAGCCGCTACATCACTAGCCTTTTCAGAAGCAGTTTCTCCTGGATTTTCTTTGCTGAACTGGTTGTTAGGTTCTTCAGGAGAAGTCTCAAATGAAGTCCCATCACTTCTAATCTCGAAGAGTCCCATCTCTTTGACATTGTTCAAATTTTCACAAGATTCTTCACTTCTGTCAAGATCATCACTCAGTGATCCTGTTTGTTCTTCTTCAGTGAGACTGTCTACATCATTAGCTGTGTCGTCAATGGGCACTGTAGAATGCTTATTCACATAGACTTGTTTGACAATGGTTTCTGAGAACCCTGAATCTGCCTCCTTTTGCATCGCCTTACAATTCTCCAGATCTATATCATTAGTTGGAGTTGCAGATTTTTCAGCCGATTCTACAATGGTTGGAACAATGACTGTATTTACTTGCTCTAATCTGGCATCATCTGCAATTGACAGTGCCTGTGTTGAAACCTCTAGCATGGTTTGTCCGCAGTCAGGTTCAAGTGACATATGTGATGTGAACGGATCTGAGATCTCATTGAAGATTTCTGCTGACCTTGAACCTGGAGGATAATCTCCGTCTGTTGTTCTGGGTAGGGAAGGTTCGGTTTTTGATAAGTTTGCAAGGTTACTGCTCCCCACTACCACTGGTTTTGTTTGAATTTGTTGGTTATGCCAAGGAGTTGTTTGATTGGACCTCACTTCAGTATGAGGGATATTTGAGGATGCATTCTTCAGATTTGTGTTTAATGGTTTTGTCACACTTAACATGGGCTCCGACAGTCTTGGAACAGTTGTGCCTTGTGACTGTTGTGAAACTGTCATATCAGCAGGGAAAGGAGGATTATCAGTGAAACCATGGTCTTGTAATTCTTCCTTTATTGAAGAATCATTCTGTGAAGAAACAGTCTTTGGGGCTGTTAGTGTGGCTGCCCTCTTAGGTCCTCCTTTAACAAAAACAAAATATAATTTTTTAACAAAGACATAATAGAAGATACAACTGACCAAAACTTTGTCTTACATCATGAAATGTATATGTTTTACGCAATCACCAAGATTTCCTTGAATGTGTGTTATAATCTTGCTCAAACAAGTTAGTTAGATATGCCAAGCTTATTTCAAAACCACAATAACTGATTTGGAATTTATAAAAAATATGTACAAAACAGGGTCAGACTTCTAGTAACTTAATTTGATTTAAATGTTCAAATCAACAATTACATCATGTAATATCATAGAATATAAAATAGTACCTAGATATAAGTTATTTGGGACACATGTATATGCTTACCTTCATGTAAACTATTGCTATAATATTACCTAACCTCATTTGCTATTTTGCCCTTATGTTTTTTAGATACACTGCAATAACCATTTATTACCATTACAGCAACCAGCTGTCTTGGTGGAGGAAGACCCCAGACAAATGTCTGGGTAGAAACCATCAGCACACCACAGATCAGCTGGAAGACCTTCCTACATGAAGTCCTTTGCCCCGAATGGGACTCGAACCCATGCGGTAAAAAGCTAAGCAGTCAGGAGTTGCAAAACAGAGACTCTACCACTATGCCACGGGTGCCCCTAACGTTGTTTGTTAACCATGGACATGCCAAAAGCAGAAATTGTATGCACTGCAATGTTTCTCCATCAAGGTGATAAGGAAAGAACGAGAGGATTAACGTACCATAGTCAATAGGGTTGCTCTCATCCATTGGTTTAACCATCTGAACTACACTTATTTTGGCATCTACCTCATCTGAATCCTTTGGTGGCAAAGCTTTCTCATGAACTAATGCAGAAGCCCCAGGAACCTTTGCAGCAGCTGTTTCTCTACATTCTCCTATAATAATTAAGACAAAATTAAATACCAGTAATGATCAGTGTTTATTTTCCTTAAAAAAGAAGAGGTACAAAATGGCTCACCTGGTTTTAGTAAGCTTTAAAATCTAATCATAAGATTAAATATATACAACTGTGCCTTTGGCATATATTTATCACAAGATATTATTTTAGCAAATCCTTGCACAATTCAACCCATCAGGAATTTTATTCAGACAAAGATTCAGATACACTTCTCTGAAGATTAGGCCCATCGACTCTTTCCGAGTGTTCACAGGGTAGTTCAATATTTAGTGACAATACATTTTGACCTCATATGACCCAGTAATGAACTCTGCCAATATTGTATGCAGAAAAACATTGTTAATAAGTTTGGTGGAGATTGGGCCATAAATGTAGCCACCATTTTTCCTGTAAAATTTGACCAAATAACCTCTTTTGGATCCTGCATGCTCCAGTTACAAGCATATCCAAAATTCCATGCAGACATTCTGAACAAATTATGTGAAAATTTTTTGTTACTTTGTGACTGTTTTTACAAATCCTCCAAGGCCCTGTTATTCATAAAACGCATATATGATTTTGAAAATTCACCAATTTTTTTGTGATTTTAAAATTTCTTGTACATGTTTTATAAAGCATTTAATAATAGATCCTAGGCTAAACCAGTCTACAAATAAACCTGAAGTTGTTAAGATGCTATCGAAGATAAGAATGACAACTGTAAATACTTTGCAAAGGCGTTAAATGGCACATGTATAAGTGAAAGGCTTAAATCCAGCTAAACAGTAAAATTATTATTCACATGTATAGTGCACTTTCAGATTTGATTTTGACATAGAGAAAAAATCAGCCAACTTCATGTAAGGCCATTCTTATCCTAAACTCACAGTTTCAGTCATGTATATAAATTATACACAAATTCTGATGGACATTATTCAAATGTCTAAAATGATTTAGGCATTTCAAACATGAATAAATGTAAAATGGTAACTTTTCATTTTGACGTTCAAGCAAAAATGATCAAATATACATATAAATGACATCAGTGAGCCGCCATAGATGTATAAATGTTGATATTATCAGCAAAAATATGCACATTTTATCCGAATCTTTCATCTTTATCTAGTATGTACATAATTTGGAACCATTGTTTGCACATTGCAACTGATAAAACATTCACACAGATAGTAAATGCCCGTACATTTGCTGTACAATTACATTAATGATGATGTTATCTTGACAAATTGCTACTTTCTAAAAAAACTGAAACAAGAGCTTATCTTGTTATGAATTCAGTTATTGTATTAAAAGATTATTTGTATTTGTATTTTGGGTTTTACGGCACACCGACACTTAACAGGCGCTGAATACGATGAGGATTAACGGCAATAGTGAATTATCTGGTGAAAATTAAAATAGTTAAAAGATTTGAGATATTATTTATCTGTTTGTTTCTAAACATATTTATATGCTACTTATATCTACAACCACAATTCAGAAAATCCTTTTTTGGGGTGCAGCCATTTCTGTTAACTTATTACATCATTAGTGATGTAATACGTTGACAATTTATCACAGTATGTTAGGCCAGTTTTGTCATGATTGTCATTTTACATATATTAAATTTTGAAATGTAAAAAAAGCATGATAAACTTGTTTAAATATTTGGATCCTAATATTGTACTGTTCTTGTGAGCAAAACACTTTGAGGCTTCCTTCCGCATGCTTTTTTTTGGTTTAACCTCCTAACTATCAGCTTATGAACCCCTAAATGTAATAAGCTGTGAAAACACTGTCCATCATCAAACATGCCAGTCATTCTCCTTACCATCCCCAACTAACTGGACATATACAATGCCAGGAATGTTTACGAGCAAATGGTGAACATAGTAATTTGGTAGGCAATTTGTAAAAAAACTTATATAAGAATTAACAGATTGGAAGAATGGAACAATAATAATACATTAGCGAATAAACCAGGCATCTTAAGCATTCATTGTTTAAGACAATCATCTTCTTTGTTAGAGAAACAGACAAACAACAGCTAAACAATGCAAAGTCCCATTTAAATAAATGTTATTTTTTACTTTCATTTGCACACTGTTCTTAACTGTCAAATAAAACAACTAATATTTACTACCCTCATTTAACTATGATATTTTTTTTTATTTTTAAATACTGCACAAGGCATTAATGGTGGTCTTTAGACTAAAAATAATTTCATTAAACATCATAATAAACCATTGTTAACTAAAAAGATCTCGCAAATTGCTGTTTATTGATAATCTTCATCTGTCTGAAACGTGAACCATAACGACATAATCGTAATTTCAAACAGGTATTTCCTATTTGAGCCACACTGCTGGGCTATTTTAAATTAAGAAAATCATGTGACCAATTATATTTTAGATCATCCGAGTCATGTGCTGTGACGTCGATGTCTCTTTTAGCAGGAATCCAAATCATTTTTATTTATAGACATAAAAAAATGAAAAGAATGAAATTTAAGTGATGATTACCAAGTTTTACTGCCCTTAAAACTGTAGAAAATGGTCAAAACTTAAGACTAAAGTATGATTGTTTCTGCAGAATTTATGCACAAATACCCAAAACAGATATATTTTTAGATATATTAGATATAGGCAAACTGTCTGATATCACCTTTAAAATAAAAGCTTTTAAAGATTTGCAAGACTAAATTGGTAGTGAACATTTACGCATACATAAATGGACATAACTTTTTCTTAGTACCAATATGCAGTGGTAATATCCTTACATTTAACTGGTCTAACAGTTGAAGCGGTTAACCAGTTACTGATTTCCTTTAAACAAAGTATTTTTACTTCAGGTATTAGTGAAAATCAGACAATTCCTTTTTTACATGGATACTTACTTTCCTTATTCTCTATGATACGTAGGCAGTAATCCTGTTTTGTCTTTTGAAGTATAGTCTTGAAGATTTTATATCCCGCCTCATCTTTGGTTCGCATCACATTGACAATCGTTCTATTTTTCTTGCTAGGTACTTCATAGTTCTGCAGAAAAAAATAATACCAAAGGGTTAGGTCGTTTGAAACCAACTACTGTACCATCAACAGTAAGAAGTCAAGTGAAGTCCTGATTAAACTGTTCCAGGTGCAAGTTGACTTAATGAGATGAGATATTTATTATTTGCCTAACTTGATCCCGTTATTACATTTCACCTTTATGTATATGTACCAGCATTTCTTTTGTCCAACCAAATTTAACTTGAAACTTTCAAACTTGACAAAATAAGTTGGCATGATCCCTAGGAAAACATTGTGAGATTCATGCTGATCCACATATTGGTTATTGCGATATAAATTTGAATTGGTAATACATTTTTATCTGCAAAGGTGTAGATATTTAATATTTCATTGAACAGCCCTGTGTGACTGCTGGTTCACATACCACCACCAATGTCCTTGACAAAGCTGGTACAAGGGTAAGATGGGTTCTGCACATTGCCCAGTTGGGGTGAACATTTGAGTCAAGTTTGAAGAAAATCCTTCTATTAGTAGTTCTATAGAATTTATAGGACACAACATATTGTCTAGTATTGATTGTAAGTAAATTAAAAGACTTAAAAAGTGGCATAACTTTGTCAAAATGCAATACAGAGTTATGAAACTTGACCTGCATATCTTATTTGTGATACGTCATATATATGTTTTAAGTTTTAAGCAAATACCTGTGCTAATTTCAGAAACATTCAAGTACATGTTAAAATTTAAGAACATTTTCTAAGTCAATTTTGACCTTCAAGTGTGACCTTGACCTTAAGCCGGCACAAAGGTAACATGGGTTCTGCACATAACCTTGTTGAGTTGAACATTTGAGTAAAGTTTGAAGAAAATTCTTCCATTAGTATAGGATTTATAGAGCGGACACGACATAATGTCTAATACTTGATTGTATGTAAATTTGAAGACTTTAAAAGTGGCATAACTTTGTCAAAATGCAATACAGAGTTATGAAACTTGACCTACATATCCTAATTGTGACACTTCATATATATATTTTAAGTTTCAAGCAAATACATTTTCTAGTTTCAGAAATATTCAAATACATGTTAAAATTTAAGAATATTTTCTAAATCAATTTTTGACCTTCAAGTTTGACCTTGACCTTAAGCCGGCAAAAGAGTAACATGGGTTCTGCACATCCCCTTGTTGAGGTGAACATTTGAGCCAAGGTTAAAGAAAATCTTTCAATTAGTGTAGGACTTACAGAGCGGACACGACATAATGTCTAATATTTGATTGTTTGATATTTGACCTTCAATTGTGACCTTGACCTAGAGCTGACACATGGGCAACATGGGTTCTGCACATCCCCTTGCTGAGGTGAACATTTCAGCCAAGTTTAAAGAAAACCCTTCAATTGGTATAGGTAATGGAGACGGACGGACGGACCGACAGACGGACGCGACAAAGCGAATCCATTATAGCCCCCCACCCACCCCCACATTTTGTGGTGGGGGTATAACAAAAAAGCATTATCCAGACCAAGAGATCAACCACATTATTGCAGAGTAGACTAGGTTTACAATTTGCTTACCTCGATATCAGTGTACTGTGTATCCAGTAATAAGTCACAGGAAACCATTTCATCTATGGTGGAGGTTGGTTCTAGATGACGCACTAGCTCGGCCAGGCATTGTCTCAACACTTTTTTATAATACACTGAAAAAATAAAACACTATACTTTATGTATTTGATATAAAAAAACTATATAAAAAGTAGAAAAACGTTTTCATATATTGATGTATACAGTATATCGAATATATATATTTTGGAAAAGAAACAAAGTTGCATCCAGCATTAAGTTTATGTGCGTGTTTTGCATATTTTGCACACACTTTTCCATCAAACATGTTGATTGATTAATCAATATCACCATTAGCCATTAACCAATAGAATCGCTGAATACGTTCATGTAAGCTAAGTGATTTTGGCGAAAACATCTGGTAAAACTTGAAAAAATAATAAATAAATCAATCAGCGATTAACATGAACCTACCGATATAAAGAATTATCTCCAAAATCCCATTAGATTGTCTCCTTTGACAGCACATATCGGCTCTCTGGGTAGTTCCAGTTAATTGGAATAAAACTACCACGGAGTGTTCATACAAAAATGTTTTCCTAAATTTCCTACAAATTATGTGACCAGAAGTATTTCTCAGTATTATGTATGTATTTTATGCGTACTGTTTTTTTTTGTTACATCGCACAGCCACAATTATGGTCATATTGCGATGTCCAGCTAATTATTGATGGAGGAAAATTCTAGACTTATGCCTGGGTAGAACCACCGGCGCACCGTAGGTTAACCGGAAAATCTCATTGTTCGCTTCATAATCCGATCAAGATTTCAGTCCAATGAAGACTTGTGTGCAGCCATTGTTATACTTCTAGTCTCCACGCTGAAGAGCATGGATTATGTAAGCAAAATTATGATTGGCAATTTTTTTTCTTTTCAGTTCGGTAAGACGACAAAAAATTTACCAATAAACCCACGGTTGAGTGTGGGTATCCGACGATGTCAGTAGCTGTGAATCTGTTAAATACTGACAACACCTCAGAAATTTTAATTACAAGAGCCGGTTGAACCGGTTGATGCTCCCTGAATAGGCTTTGGACACAGAGAAGTAGTTTGTCCGTAAAGTGTTTACCAAATTTAGCATAAAGATATCATGTTATGGGTATTTGCCGAAAAAATGTTAAAACTATTTTAATATGCAATGAAGAATGTATGAAATTTTAAAGTTACATTTTATTTTTTATTTTTCTATTTTACAGTTCTATCCAGACAGCCAAGGTCACTGAAGTAGGCTGGTGACAGGTAAACCAGAGGTTTTGTCTTTCAGTTTGTATATGCTTGGTCAAGAGTAGAACCAATCTTGCAGGTTGGAGAGTCCACTATGCTGTATAAGAACTTTCTTTGTAGCGTGACATGGTCGAAGTCCCCAGGAATGATCAGGCGTTGAAGATAAGTAATCATATGATCTATACAGTTGACTTTTGCATATTCTTATTTCTATCTGGTGAACACCAAACCAACATGAGATACAGTGTTTGCTGGTAAATTGCAATCCTCGCCAATACAAGGTCAGCGTAGGCAAGAACTCCTCTAGCTCGTTTATGTGATCTGTCCTTCGAAATGGACGCATACCTTGTATCTCTGGTGTTTTGTGTCTTTTAAGCCATGTCTCAGTGAAACAAAGTAGATGAGCTAAGCTAAGGTAGTGACCGGCCCTGATATCCTGTACATGTTTTACAACTGATCGCATCCTAAAGCGCAATAAAAAGACGGTTTTATGCCTTTGTGATGACTGGGTTTTGAGGAATTATGAACTTTTTGTTGTTCATCTTATGAAGTGCGTCAGTACTGTCTTTGCTGCCTCTGATCTTTTTTTATCAAGCTTGGTTATAAAGAGATCACCAAGAGATGTAATATGACTGAGTGCAACATAACACTGTCCATCACTGAATCGACCTGCTGTATTTACAACACTTGGACAATGTCATACCATGAGTTTTGTGCATTGTACATACACAGCACAGATGAAGTGGGAACTGTTGTCTGATGGCTCCACAGGTTTTGGTTCGGATATGCACTTCATCTCTGAATATAGGAGTTCCACCTGGGTATTTTCTAGCTATATGAGGGAATTTAAAGCGACATTGCTGACCAAATTTTTATTGATCATATTTTACTTTTACAGCTTTAAGTTCACCTGTTGGAGCTGACCAGAAATCTTCTACAATACCCTGTGTACCATTTACTAGTCCTTCACTCACATCTATTCAGTTATGTCCCGGACAAAGTTCAAAGTGCAAAAAAAAAAAAAAAAAAAAAAAATGGACAATAACTCCAAAATTAGGCAAGGAAGAGTTACGGTTTTATGCACTGCTCTTCTACGCAATAAGATCTATCTACCTACAACGTTTCTTGTTAATATCTCTGGTAGTTTCAGAGTTATGTCCCGGACAATGTTCAGAGAGTAAAAATTAAAAAGGACAATAACTTAAAGATTATGCGAGGCAGAGTTAAGGTTCTTATGCAATGCAGTGCTACTTAATGAGTTCTATCTACCTACAAAGTTTCTTGCTGATACCTTTTGTAGTTTCAGAGTTATGTTCTGGACAAGAAAATGCGGATGAAAGGAAGGACGGACAAAGCAGCGACTATATGCTATCCCTTTCTTATTTACACAGTTTGTTTTGTTTTGTTTTTAATACTGAAGAAAAGTGGTACTAGTAATATATAAACACACATATCTGTACATGAAAGTGTCTGTTCAGTGTCAGGAAAATATCAAAGTTTAAAATTTTGAAAAGATACATTTTTTTTTTAAATTTTGATTGATGGTCTGCACATCTTGTAAAAAATAAGGCAACACATGTATTTAAAAAAGCTTGCTTTGTGTATAGCATATAAGATTAAAGCACAAGGTAAAAAAACAACAACAACAGAATATATAAAATTATAAATAAACAAATTGTAAGCGTCTATAACTAACGATAACAAGGGATGGCTACAGACAGTATAAAGTGACATTTTATGACAGCCTGACTTACGAAAGATATCTGCTGTTACTTTGAAGATCATGAGGGAACCCGCAGAGATGAAGCGGCCCTTAAAACATTAAGAATTGTGTTGCCTGTGTGCAGGAGCTGTCAAGATGCCGAAACGACAATCGTTAAAAGGCTTCCCTGGAAACTATAGGCTTACATTAAAAGCAGTGTTGTGACTTTCATATGCATATAGATGTAGGAGATATAGATACAGAAGGTACACAACATATTAGATATAAAGCATAGTTCCACAGTGAGTATTTCATGATAAAATTTACTCATGTCCTGGGTATGAAACAAATATTAAGGTATTTCATGTGTAATAGTGACTAAATTGAATCCCGACAAAAGATATATCACATTATTCAGCATTGTATTCTGGACTATTTTCCAAATTTGAACAACTGCTCATCTCAGCTAACTTAAGTTTTGCAAATTTTTATGTCTATGTCGACGTCTTCAAATCTGACCTTTAAAACATCACATACATTTCAAATTTGGATGAATAAAAATAAAGAAAACACAGTAATGTCATTTGTTTTTACATTTTTATAAGTCTAATACTTTTCTAATTAAAAATACTCCAAAACATGTGGAAAGTTCACTTCTTTCTTTCTCTGCTTTAATTGCTTTTTTGGACGAATCTTCCTCGCTGACCGCGATTTTCAGTCGCCATTTTGGAGTGAAGAAATTGAAGCGATTTCAATGAAATAAAATTGGAAAACTAAAATCGGGTGATTTTATTCTTGAAAGGCCGAGTGCTGACGTAAATATTCGAACATATAACATGGTAAAATGTTTAATGCCGACATTACACGAATATTCATGGGATTGACTACACATCTAATACCTTAATCAGCAAAAAAGAAAGAAAAAGGCCTACCTACTCATTACAGCAAATAAACAATTTTAAGGATGCCCTAAGGAGAAACTATAATTACACTATAATAGTTAAGACGTAAGTCTGCAGGTTGCAGTGACATTATTACTTCCAGTAATAAATGAGGTATCTCTTTATCCTATTTTGTATAAACTTGCTTGTTAACAGAACAGTGAACAGTGTAAAATGCTCATTTTAAGAAAGTTCAATATAATTTAAAATTGACAACTTACTTCTATAAAAAGAAAAAATACATGCATACATACATAACAAAAGATATATTACTCAACAAATATATCATTTTATCAATTGTTTGCCTAAAAGATTATTACAACAAATCTTTGAGCCAATGATCTGGCAATGGCAACTCTCTGTGGAGTAGGGGGTAAAAAATTATCTTATAATTTCACATTCCCCTCTGAGTTTACAGCATTTTGACTGGTCGAGCGCTGGTCATGTGCAAGTCAATATAAAGTGATATTGACTCAAGAATGTTTTCTCAAGAGCACCGAGAACATAATATTGATGGCCATTTTATTACTGGCACTATTGTTATAAAAACATGGCTTCTGGTTAAAGAAATCGACAGTCCTCAGTGCGTCTGATGATTATTTGGAAATATCAAGGGGCAATATAACATGAAAGAAAAAAGTGCAAATTTGGTAGCAATGAATACTTGTCGTGATTATCTGACGAGGAAAAATGTGAAGACTTGAACGCTGGTCAATTGAATCTATATTGAGGAAAGTAAGTTTTTGAAATTCGAAGCGTGGGTAACTCATTGTAAAAACAACAACACAATGACAGCATAATTTATGTGATAAAGCAGGTAAAGACTTATGTTTTGGTCAATATATAGTTTTTTGGACCTGTCAAATGTGATTCTGATTTCGGACTGGTACGAGCAAATTCAAATTAAAAGATGTATAATTTACTAAAACTATTTTTTCAAACAACTACAGTTCAGGTACTTTGCTGGTACATTTTCCTCTGTCCTAAAATCATTTAAAATTAACAAAGGAATATTAAACTTGTTGAAATGATAAATCAATAATATGACAAGGAAAAAAAACGTGGAAAAATCAAAATAAAATGAGCAAAGTAATAAAGTAATAAAGCTTGAAAACAGACCTTCTTCCTCTTCTTGAAGAGCTGCATTGTCCTGAGTGACAAATTTTTCTTCTTCTTTCAAGCTCAGCCCTTGACTCTCTGTAAAACAGATCAAAACAAGATAAAGTCAGATGTATGTATATTCTTAGCTAAATACTACATTGTCACTGTGTGTAGTGTAGTAATATCCAGTTTAGAAAATAAATGTATAAATAATATCCAGTTAGGACTAAATGTATAAATAATTACTGTTTACCAGACATCTATTGAAAGCTTTGAATTTCGTGTGTACTTTGTAACATTTCGAGAAAAAGAGCAGCTAGTCCAGGTCTCAAACTTAGGACCCTTCACCAACAGCACAAATGCACTGCCTCTCGAGCGAACCAAACTGTTTAATCATAACTTAATAGGTCATTCATTTTTATCCAGATAAGGGGGTTAATTCTTGGACTGATGCAATGGTATGCACAGAATTGCAACTTATTGGTCACTGGGAGAGAAATGTGACAAAGAATATATAAGAAATCAAATAGTGTACTATTTAAGATTGTTTTATCATAAAAAATACATTTATTAATTTACATTTCATATTTCCTTAGATATACAACTTTTACTGCATCGTGGGTTCAAAAATGTGCAATTTTGTTAACTAAATCCATCAATGTGTGAATCCCAAAAAATTCTCCTAAATGAAATAAGAAAAAATGCCTTTCTGTGGATTGGGAATGAAACTTCACAAAAAAAAACAGTGGAACTGGAATTGAGTATATCAAAAAATGACAGAAATTTTTGGTTGCTCTTGTAATCATGTCTGATCCAATATTGTGTTAGCTTGATGGACAAGAAAATTTAAATTTCACTCATGAACAATTGTTTGGTTAATGATAGTTTAAAAATAAATCACTGAACGTTGTGCCACTGTTAAAATGAAGTTTCTACGTAGCAGTTGCTAAAAGACTGAATGAATCATTAGGCTCAAGAAGAATGAAATGACTAAAATTCATACCTTGTTCATGGTGTCGATCTGGGCATACAAGCTGTGAAAAGAAATAAATTAAGAAACCATTTTAGATACTGTTTAAAAATCCAACATTAATCTTTTTGTGTAAATGGAGGGAAATAGAATTTCGTATTATATAGCTTTTACCTTCTTCCAATATACCAGAATGGACAACAGAAGCATAATTACACATAAACCTCATTACACATCATTTGTTTGTTTATTGGGTTTATTGTCCCACCAACAGTATTTCAGTAAGGTGGAGACAGTGTCCACTTGAAGCAGATATAGTGCTTCCTTCACTGTGTATAGTGCCATGAACACCTGGCATGATACCACACACAGTCACATTATCCTGACACCGGGCCAACCAGTCGTGGAACTACTCTTATATTTGCCTGAGCGTTAGCAAGGGAGCTATACCACTACCATTTTAATTACTTTTGCATGTCATGTCCCCGGATTAAATCCGGGTCTCCGGTACCTGTAGTCGAAGCCTTACCAAATGGTCCAGTACATATCATTTAAAATATTGAGGCAGTCATTGTGCTCTCTGTAACTCAGCAAAACTATTTTTAGTTCAAAAATGCATTTTTTTTTTTTTTTTGAAAAAATGTATGGAAAATCAACCTTCAATCTTCGTTATTTTTAAATTCAAACAGATGTACAAAAAGAGAGTACTTAGTAAAAATAACAACGGAATTGATGTTAAAAGAGGAAGATAATAAGGATACATGAAGGTTTGTCTTTCATTTTTTTATTTAATAACAATCACATAATGATACACAATTCATTAAACAAAAAATGTTTTGTTTACCTAAGAAATACTGTAGAGTTTGGTCCATTTACTAGCAAAATGTAACTTAATTTATATTTTTTCTTTACTGTGGCCTTAAATAAATGCTTACCAGTATTGATCATATATATATATATATATATATATATATATATATATGTACATATATACTAAACTAGTCTAGATAAGTGGAATATAAGATCTGAGATAAAAAATATAACAGAAAAATAAGAAATTTGTTGTTTTCTAACTCATCAAGAAAAATATATTTTTACTCAATGTTTGGAAAATGCCTGTTCTCTTCATGTAAAGTAAATCGTTAAAAGGTCTGTTCTCTTCATGTAAAAAAAAATCAATAAAATGTCTGTTCTCTTCATGTAAAACAAGTTGATAAATATACAAAAGAGAGAGAGACAGAGAAAGAAAGAGAGAGACAGAGAGAGACATACAAAGAGACAGAGGCAGAGAGAGGCAGAGAGAGAGAGAGAGAGAGAGGGAGAGAGACAGAGGTAGTGGTACAAAAAAGTATTTGTATTATAACAAAAGCAATAAAAGTCGTCTGGAAGACATGAATAATGAGGAATGAAAGATCAGTGCGTTTCTACTGAAGAGCTCAGGGATTAATGTCCTAGAGTGTGGATGTGCAGGAGAACAGATGGTGGTGGTGTGTGTATGAGGGGTGGGGAGTAACAGGTAGCATGCAAGTAATTACTGTTTGGTTGAAATATTCACAGCCAGTTAATATTATTATTTTGAGAAGAATAAATTTTGTAAAGTATATGTTCACAATTAGAGACGTATGCTCATACAAACAGCATTGATGCGCAAGAGTATTAACCAGTGGGCTGGTGCAAGGCAGTGTTGAATCTGATGGTCGGTTATCAGCTGTAAACAGCCACGTGGCGCATGAGATTATACCGATGCATGTAACGGCCACTGAGCACTACGAGACAGGTGAGGTAAATCAGTGTCACATGTACCATTGAATAAGGTGGATTGCACATGTCGTTTTGACTATAAAAACTTGAAATAGAAGATAAAATTCTGGGAAGTCATTGATTATTTTGGATTATTTATTGAAATTTAGGGACACAAGAGAACGTGGAGACACATGAAATAATAATAAATACATGTACGAGCGAAGTTATTTAAGTCAGTGTGGCAAAGTGCCCAACTATGTTTTCATCTTGTCCTCCATTCATTCCCACTGTAAATTGTTGGCGGATCTTTTGTGTTAAAAGTGTGACTTGTCCATTAAATATACTAAACAAGTCAATTATAATTACACATACTTAATGTTTTATAACCAGTGTGTTTTTGTATTGTTGTTTCTTGCCTTGTCACCTAATGGAACTAATTATGGTTTTCAAAGATTTAAGGTGGGCATCTTTGATTATTTTGAAGTTATAACACCCTTAATTAAATGTTCGCATGTGATGTCTGTTCTAGACTGCCTCAAAACGTTAGTTTGTACATAATTCTTCACTGAAAATAATGCAAACATAATTATGTGACTATAAATCATTTCCTTATAACAATCAACATTAAATAAGCAAACACCAATTAAAAACAAGAGGGCCATGATGGCCCTTAACTGCTCACCTGAGGACACAGGCTTTTAGTAGGCTTATATCTGGCATCGAGTTATTAAGAGTTATTTACTTTAGAAATCCTTTCGTGAAGATTGGACCATTAGTGTGGCCACTGGGTTGATAACGTTTTCTAGAATTTTTACCGAGTAACCTACTGAACCCATATGACCCACTTCAAAACATATGTAGATTATAAGATATAAGATTTAATATAGGCAAACAGTCTGGCCAAGTTTATGGTCTTTATGTGTTTTCACAAGAATTTTCCAAAATTTTACCTAGTTACCTACTTTTTGACCCCACTTGACCCAATACTGTGGCCTCTAGTGTGTTCATAAGCTTTTGTAAGATTTGACCAAGTGACCTGCCTTTTGACCCCACATGACCCAGTTATGAACTCATCCAAGATTTCTTGCAGGCAAACCTTGTGGCCATGTTTAGTGAACATTGGGCCATAAGGGTGGTTTCCTGTATGTTGGCAAGGGTTTTCTAAGATTAGACCTAGTGACCTCTTTTTTGACCCCAGGTGATGCAATGAACTCAATCAAGATTTCATGCAGACAAACATTCTGACCAAATGAGATGAATTGGGTTTTGGTTTTGTTTACCCTCCTCTTTTACCTTATGGTATGTGGCCAGCTCCAGTACTTATGGTGGTTAAAATAATGGTACAGAAGTTTATCAGTTTGTAGAGGAGTCTAAAATGGCTTAAAAGTCAAAGAATATTTAAGTACTATAAAACCTATAATCCTTGTTAATATGTTAAAAATCAAAGAAGATCTAAAAAGTTGGTCTCACTTCAGAGACCACGCAAAAGTATATATCAAGACACTGTTTTAAAAAACAATAATTTCATCATAGGAGATTATACTTAAAACTAAAGTGTATATCACATATGTTTTGTTATTACATAATTTATATCACAGATGCATATTTTATGACAAAGTGAATATGACAGATGTTTGGTTATCACAAAAATTGCTTATTTTGAGACTTACAAGAGTAATTTGCAAGGTATCACCAAGTTGTGGAGTTTATTATCTGTATTTATTTATTTATAGGAGTATCCATATATGCTAGATGTGTAGTGTCAGTAGGGGTGTAACGATACGCTACCCTCACGATATGATGCGTATTGCGATACATACCACACGATACAATACTTATCGCGATACATAATATTTTGGTACTGATGATACTTTTTTGCTTATGACATAGGTACACTATTACACCATGACATATTAAACAATATGTTAGCATAGTTACTTACTGAAGCTAAGAACTTGTAAGTCTGTAAGTCTATCATTAGAATGTATGACATAAAATATTAAATGATTTAACTATCAAAATAACCTAAAATTTTAAAATATTTGGTCTTAAAAAATAAAAAGTAATATAATATTTCTTAAGATATTTTTTTTCATCTTTATTGTAAATTCTGAATGCCCCTCACAAATTAAAATACAACAGTTTGGTACACTATAAAAAAAAACAATATAAAGTTTAAAAACAAAATGAATTGTCAACACAGTCAGCTAGTAAGTAGTTAGTGCTTTGTATGAAACACAGAAATAATGTGGCTCTGTATTGGTCATAATCATCGATATGATATGTGTATCAATACAAAATGATCTATATTCCATATATCATATATCAGAAAATACATGTAAGTACTTACTATTGTTTTTATTGTGTTTACAAATAAATCAACTATTGCCAGTAGTATAATATATACAGTCCTTCTACTATAACATAGTGTTATGTATTGGTCAAGTTAATACAAAAAAGGCTGTGTCCTTTAAAATTAAAAATTCACGGTATCTATAGTATACGTATGATTAAATAAATGCTTTTCTGCTTCAGCATGAAATTTGTTTCCTGGTATCAAAACATTCATGTCCTACTGATGAGGCCAGAGCTTTTAGATATTATTCTGCTTTTTATAAAAGGTGATCTGTATTGATGCCATCAATTGTAGTCCTGATTTCACATTTCTCATGCTTTTATTTTCATCATCACCTAGGAAATTTTTCCGAAGATCTTGGTTTTATTATTTTATATCACAAAATAAGCAAATAAGGATAAATGCGTTTAATGCCATTTCTTTTAAAAATGTACAAGGTCATAACATCCCCTCCCCAATGAAAATTTCTTTCCTTTATCTAAATTCTTCACTTATCTAAATAAGACCACCAACGCTTTAAAAAGTTTCTAACTACAGCCACACTTGAATTAAGCAGCCAACTATTTCAGCCTAAATTTCTTTGATTAAAACTAGTTGGCTGCTTAAGACAAAATATGGCATTGTTGATTACTTGCCTATTACTGTGAGCCTGTATGCTTATTACATATACTTAAATAGTATATCTACTGGAAAGTACTGTTCAAATAAATATTTATCACAATTGGAATGTCAAAATATGATTCAGAATATCAGAAGATTCTATCTAAAGCATAGAAATTTTGCTCCATTATTAGTAGTATTGTCATGTAGGTATAAAGTATACCATTGTAAATTAGTCATATCAAATTTATACTGAGTGTACCAACATAATCGTCAAATTGTAGTTCGACGAATTATTGAAAATTGTATTTATATTCGGACAACCATGTTCCGGATGGTGTGTTTGTTTAACTATTCTTTAATAAAAACAGCTAGCATTGTGTTATAAGGCGAAGTAAATAATTTTTAACATCATTTTAACATGGTTTGTATCAACAAAAACCAAAAGTGCACCAATTTTATTTTCATGTAGTCAAGTAAATTTGATGGTGTCAATCTATGCATAAATTAACTCGCTCATAATTTAACCTTCCTGCTACCAGTTTCATTCACTACCGTATATGCTAAATATGTTTTAGATGAGGCATGTTTTTTTGCTCTGACTATCAGGGGGATGATAACTAGGAATCTATTTCCATTGGAAGATGAGGACAGTTACGTGTGATCATTTGTCGGGCAAAAGGTCATAACAAATACAGGAAGATAACTTCTTCTGAAACATCACATCTTTGATATATAACTAAACAAAGATAGAATAAGAAATGTATTTTAGTTTTCTTTCGTAAAACATAACATAACTAAACACATGACTAAACGCTAATTTTTGCGTTCCTTGTCATCGCTTTATAATTTCATAATGACGGCAATACACTCGATTAGCAGAAGGTTCAAGAGTCAACGATGTTATCAATCACGCCAAAATCTACAATGGATTTCCTTTTGCAATATAAATTGTCCGACTTCATCAGTGATTTTAAACAGATGTTGCAGTTTTCGACAGCCGCCATTTTGAATAATAACTAGCATTACCGATCCAAGAAATACTAGATAGCTTACTCATTTAATTTTCTTATGAATTAGAATTAAAAATGACAAAATACTGTTCTGAACGGTCAAACATTGTCATAAAAAAATGCATATTGATCCACATTGTCGTTTTCCCGGTTTCAAATAATAGTTCACTACTGACTTAACAACGAATCGACGTGAACTCGAGAGCACAACGTAGGATTTTTACTCAACTGGATAATCTCACGGTTCGTACCGTATTTCTTGAGAAGTGAACCTAGAACCGAACCGTGACTACATAACCGCGGTATACCGTCGTACGGTATATCGAAAGTTCTGATTTGAAATATAAGAGTACAAAATTTGTCCTATACCAGGAGCTACAGAAAAGATTCTTATTCGCTTTAGCAATATTACATATTTTTCATGGTCAAAATAGCGTTACTGTTTGATTGCAATAAATATACACACCCCACTTCTAGCGCAAGATTTTTATTGCTGATTTTTTTTTATTCTTTGGAGACAATGTTTACGCACCTGCGTATTGTGCGTACTGGCAGCTACGCCCATGGGTTCTGGTCTCCTTTAAATGATTTACCTTAGACTTGACATTTTTGTAGACTTGGTTCCATATTGATTATGCTGCAGTAATATTGAAAGCGGCCTGGACACAGATTTTCTATTTAGCATTTTTTCAACTTTTGCTCATTAACTGAAACGTCGATGAACCACATTTAATCTTTACTGAAATATTATGACTGATTACTCAAACATACATGAATATACATTCCTTTAAAATATCCTAATGCACCATCAAACTGCGTATGTGCATGCATCATCAGTAAGCAATTGTTATTAGCCCATAAGTTACACATTATTTGAAATGAAAATGCAGTATCACTCGAACAAGTCTTAACGTCTTGCACTGCGCTTAAATTTATTATGGAAATTTCCGTTCTATATTCACGGCTCGGTTCATGGTTCACTTCTCAAGAATTACGGTACGAACCGAACGGTACAGTTAGGTAAAAATTCTACACTGTGAGCTCGAGTTCACGTCGAATCGTTGTTGAGTCAGTGGTGGACTTTTATTTCACACCAGGAAAACGACAAAGTGGATCAAGATATAGCACGTTTATGACAATGTTTGCGACACTCAAATGTGACGTTTGCTTATAATTTACAATTGGCCGAACATGATATGGCATCCAATATCAAATTAAGATGGGTTTCAAACAAAAGAAAAAATCGGGATTATATCTAACATTCCAGATGTAACAAAACTAGGGCTCCGTACCCGTATGCAACAAATAAGAAATAAGAAAGAAACTGCTTAGCTTTTTCTGAAAATGCTTCTAGAATACTCGAAAGACAGCTCGAAATATACAGGTAGAGGTAGACCGATTCAATTCTAGTTTCATTTTCCGATAGCCGGAAGTTGTGATACATTTGGTTACATTCGTCTGTTCTGTTGACCGAGATGTAAGCATTCTTGTTTTTCAAGAGAAGCTGATCGTTCAGAACAGTATTTTGTCATTCTTAAATTCTAATTTATATTATAAGAAAGTTAAAAAAGTAACTATATCGTATATCTTAGATCGATTAATTGCACTGGGTAAAGCTAATTAGTATTCAAAATGGCGGCTGTCGAAAACTTGTTATCTCTGTTAAAGAAATCACTGATGGCGTCGGACAATCTATATTGCAAAAATACATCCATTGTCGATGTTGACATGATTAATAACATCTTTGGCTCTTGAGAATCCGGCTAATCGAGTGTATTGCCATCATAAAAAAATTGTGAAGCGATGACGAGAAAACGCCAAAATTAGCGTTAAGTCATTTAGTTTGTTTTCATTTTTCCGAAAGAATACTAAAATACGTTTCTGATTTCTATCTTTGTTTAATATATATATCTAAGAAGTTATTTCAGAAGAAATTATCTTCCGGTATTTGTTTTGACTTCTTTGCCGGACAAATTATCACACCTAACTGTCCCTAACTCGCAATCAAAATAGAGTCTTAGTTATCATCCACCTGATAGTCAGAGCAAAATAAGTGTCTCAGCCAAAACATATTCAGCATAGTGAAACTGTTAGCAGAAACTTTAATTTATGAGCGAGTTAATTTATGCATCGATTGACACCACCAAATTATTAACTAGAAGTAAATGTACATAAAATTGTTGCATTTTAGTTTTTGTTGATACAAACCTTGTTTAAATGAGGCTTAAAATTATTCACTGGGACTAATAACACACTGCTTACTGCTTTTGTGAACACACGCACCATCCAGAACATGGTCGTCCAAATATATGTACACTTTTAAGTAAGCTGTCGAACTACAATTTGACGAATATGTTGGTACACTCAGTATAAATTACACAATTTAAATGGTTTGCTTTGTACGTACATGACCAAACTTCTAATAATGGAGCAAAATGTCTCATTTAGAGAGAAACTTCTGATATTCTAAATCATACATTGGCATTCAAAAGCAGTTATGTTGAGGTAAATATTTATTTGGACAGTACTTTCCAGTAGATATACTATTTAATTACATGTGATACTTATTTGTAAGCATACAGGATCACAGTCATAGGCAAACAATCAATAATGTCATTTTTTTCTTAGGCAGCTAACTAGCTTTAAGCAGCAACATTTTGGCTGTCCCTTGGTTGGCTGCTTAATACTTGTTTGACTGTAGTTAAACTGTTAAAAGCGTTGCTAGTCACGAGCACAAGTGATGGCATCATAACATAACATAATTTTATTGGCATTATTTTACATACAAATATAGCCAACATACATGATAATAAACAATCTACATAACAAACGAAGGGTGTTAGTATTTGCAGAGAAGTGGAATTGTTAATGTGTTAAACATAACAAAGATATTATGAATTGCTGTTATCTCTTAATTGGAAAGATGATATACAAATTTTGCAGTATTTCGTAAGAAATTAACATTTTTAGTTTTAAGTAGTGAGGCAAATTTATGCAAAGTTGGAAAGTGACATAAATATGGTTTCAAATATTCTTTTCTTAATTCATTTTTTTTCTTACAAACAAGTAAAATATGGTATTCCGTTTGAATGACGTTCATCGAACAGTGTATGCATTTCCTGTCTTCTAATGGTGTATTGTAGTAAATTTATCTACCTGTTTCATCGACCAAGTCATGAGAGGGTAGTCTGAACTATGTCAGTGACGTTTTATATTTATTAGCAGTTACATTGCTTAAGTGTGTTTCTCTTTCAAAATTGCATTTAAATAAACAATAAGATTCTAGACGTCTTGAATGATGTATATTATTATGCCAGTTCTGTTTGTAATTGTCAATGATTCTTTGTTTTATTGATAAAAGTTTTACATTCAGTCTGTTTTGACTATGCCATATATGACATAAGCCAATGCCATTAAGGACTTCTTTGATTTGATTCGCCCAATTTGATTTGTTATATGTTTTTCCATTTTCTGTATCTTTGTTTAGTTGGCGGTATACTAATTTAAGTAATCCATTTTCTGAATTTATAATTTTCTGCCAGTATTTAATCATAGAGAATTGTTTTATTATTTTTAGATAATATCGTCCCAACTCTCCGTAAAGTCCATCAATGTTTGTTGTATTTTTTCAAGCTTAGTATTTTACATAAAAACTTGCAATGCACTTGTTCAATGTCGTTGCTAGAATCATTAGCCCAAACTTCCGCTCTGTAATTCAAAATAATTGAAACTCTAAACTATCAAATAGTTTAATTTTCTCGTTCACTGAAAGTTGCAGCTGGCTAAAAACAATAGATAGATTTTGTAATGAATGTAACGAATGTTTTGATAATAGTTTTTGTGTTCTATTCCAGCTTCCATTTTTAAAAAGATGGATTCCGAGATATTTGAATGAGTCCAATTCATCACTGTTTAATCTAAATGTTTGTCTTCTTGGTCTAACCTTTTCAAAAATAATCACTTTACTTTTTTGTTCATAAATCTTTAATCCCCTTTTATGCAGCAATCGTCTATATCATTTAATATAGATTGTAGGGTATCATGGGTTTCGGTAAAAATAACTGAATCATCACAGAATACGAGCATAAAAAAATCTTAATGTTATCTGCCAGGTATAATCCATCTATGTCTGTATCAAAAGAGTTTAATATATCATTGACAAATAATAAAAACATCAGGCTAGAGACCAGATCCCCTTGTTTCACGCCAATTACAGAGTCTATGAATTGTGACTGGTGCGATTTAAAACGAACACATGACTTTACGGTATTATATGGTAGTATACATAGCTTTTACGGCGGCTACCATTTTGGAACAAACTTTTGCTTGCACTAATTTATGCCAGAGAAATGCCCTGTTTATTTTATCCAAACATTTTTCGTAGTCCAGATAGCAACAACACATTTTTTATTAGTATTCAGTGTCTTGTTAATAATTGAATGAAACAGATACCGTGAATATTTTTTTCTAATACATTAATAAGTGTTATTCCTCTGTAGTTTTTGCTCTCATCCTTGTATCCCTTATGTATCGGTACAATTATGCCACTGCCCCATGTGCTTTGATATGAACCACTATCAAATAATTTAATAAAAAGTTTGAAAATGACTGGCACTAGTGTTTCAAAAGCATTATTAAAAATTTCGGCAACTATATTATCTAAATTTCTACTTTTATTGTTGTTCTGGCAGAATACTGTTGTTTTTACTTCTTCTAGTGTTAAATTGCTATCTAATTCATCATCACACACACTCTATTCTTTTTAAATATGTTCACTGTCTTTATTTGATTCGCCCATCTCATACAATTTTCTGAAGTGTTCATACAACTGGTCGATGTTCAAATGCTAGGATAATGTATCTTTAATTGTATATTGTTGATTTATTCTTTTCCAGAAATGTTTTGGTTGTGTTTTACTTCATTTTGTTAAGTTTTACTGATTATGAAACAGAAAACCAGTATTTCTTTAAATGTGTAATGCGATTATATTTATTTCTTAGACTTGTAAATTCCTCTCTGAGTTATTTTTTATTTTCAGATAAGTACCTCACCTTTTTGTGGCTTTTCGATTTTTTTGTTTCCAAATACTTCTTTCACAACATTTTGCAATATTTCTATGATGCACTGTGCCACAGGGTTATTATTCAAGGAATTGGCTTGCTCTAAGTGATCTATCTTATATCTCTTATCGTGAATTTTTTGTTTAAAATTGTCCATTTTAGTTTTGTCCCATTTTATCCAAACAACATTATCACTATTATTATCATCATTATCAATATCAGCTTTTCTTCCATCATTGTGTAATGAAGCATTACACAAATACACATATTTACCACTGAGTGCAAATGTCACAAAACAATTGTCAGATTGCCTTTTTTGGAAAGCAGAATAATATCTAAATGCTCTGGCCACATCAGTAGGACATGGATATGTTTTGATACAAGAGAACTAATTTCCCAATGGAAAGCATTGATTTAATCATATATATATATATATATATATATATATATATATATATATATATATATATATATATATATATATATATATATATATATATATATATATATATATATATATACATATAGTCACCCAGTGGTATAACGATGTCTTGTTTTACATGGGGGATGTAGTAGTGATTACAGAATCCAAACTTTGCAATTTCAATTATCTTTTATTTGCTCAGAAACTCGCTTGGCTTAAGTTCTTATTTCTACATAGTTATGCACTCTCTCCTCTTATCTTCACTTTCTTTCCTTCCCTCATTTATTCATTTCAAAAATTATAACTTTTCCTCCATGTCTTATCTCAATTCTCCTCTCTATATCTCTCTCCTCTTCTGCTTTTGGTAACTCTGGCTGTCCAAATCTTACACTTTCCTTCTCTATTCAGCCACACCCACTTCTCCCATTCTACCAATTACGTCAGTTATTAATTAATCTCTCTCATCCATTGTTTATACATTCAATCATTCTCCAATCACACCCTGCTTCATAAGTCTCATACTCCAGCGTGACACTCAGCATGGCACTAAGCTCTAATTACCCCTGGTAGGGATTAACTCTGGCTTTGTTACATGACATTAAAGGTAATTTTAGCTGCGACCATATTTACTATGCTAATAAAAATACTTGTTCCAGACATTAGAAGGAAGTTGGTATCTTTTGATCTGGATTTGTTATATAATCTACATAGAACTAGGGTAATGCATCTTGCTAGGTGATAATACCCTGATTTTTTAATGTTAAAGGAAGCAGCCTCCTATGTATAAATTTGACCATTACTAAACACCATGTTATAGCAGAAGGAGTGTATATAGTATACTACTTGCAATAGTTGATTAAATTGTAAACACAAGAAACAACAATAATAAGCACTTACATGTATTTTCTAATATATGATATATCGAATATCAATATTTTTGTATTGATATACATATCATGTCAATAATTCTGACCGATACAGCCGCCTTTATTTCTGATGTTTCAGACAAAGTATTAACTACTTACCAGCTGACTGTGTTGACTCTACATATTGTTATTACACTTTACCTTGTTTTTCTTTGATAGTGTATCAAACTGTTGTATTTTATTTGTGATGGACATTCAGAATTTACAATAAAGATGAGAAAAAAAAATGAAGAAATATTTTAAAGTTTTAGGTTATTCTACTAGTAAAATAATTCAATATGTGGATAACCTTTTATGTCATACATTCTGATTATTGACTTATAGAATTACAGACGTACAAGTGTTTAGTTTCAGTAAATAGCTATGCTAACATATTGTTTAGTTTACCTTTGTGATAAGCAAAAGGTCTCATCAGTACCAAAATATTGTAGTGCCAGTGTGGTGGAAAAGCCCACAGGTGGCCATCAGCTCAGTAGGTAGAGCTACAGAATGGTGATCCAGGGGTCGTGGGATCGATCCCCACATCGGGAGCTCACTTTTCTCTTAATTTACTCTACTGGTGTCAGAAGTAAACGGCAGTCTGGTGTGGCTGTCCTGAGTTGGGCCTGGGCCGAGAAAGATAAGGGGGAGGGGTGCAAGTACGGTGGAAAGGCCCACAGGTGGCCGTTAGTTCAGTGAGTAGAGCTACAGAACGGTGATCCTGGGGTCGTGGGTTCAATCCCCACATTGGGTGCTCATTTTTCACTTGATTTATTTTAATATTATGTTAAACGATACTTATTGTATCATGTGGTATATATCGGGATACGTATCGTATCTTGAGGGTAGCGTATCATTACACCCC
Organism: Sinonovacula constricta; assembly: GCA_007844125.1. Classification (NCBI taxonomy): domain Eukaryota; kingdom Metazoa; phylum Mollusca; class Bivalvia; order Cardiida; family Solecurtidae; genus Sinonovacula; species Sinonovacula constricta. Next base: position 31,521,312 of record CM017569.1, on the reverse strand, counting down.
TAATGTTTATCACAGAATAACCTGTGTCTAGACAATATTGCAAATCATACTTACCCTCCTAATTTTTTCCCACTCTGGAGCTGCTTTCTCACTTTTCCACTGCTTTTCGGTTAAACCAAACCATGCTTTCTGAGCAATGCCATGCATATCTGGAAATTCATTCTCATCTATCCCTAATCCAATGGGAATGAGATTTTCCCCTTTATCTGTATCAATCAACTTTTTGAATGCAGACTGACAGCTATATTTAGACCAACGGTTCTTACTAAAACCTTTCGAGACAATGACGATTGTCCATTTAGAACCCTTGACAACTTCGAACAACTCCTCGAATATGTTCTTGCTTGGCAGAGCATCTCTGTCGTGGTAGTAACCAGACGTCAAACCAAAAGTCTCCATTTTTTTCTACCAGGAAACACGTAAATTTGAGTGAAATACCGTTGTCTTCTCTCTCATCAAAAGGATTGTCTGGGTTGTTATAAATAACATTGAAATCATACGTTTTACCAACTGTTTGCGCCATAGTTATGTTATTTTATTAACCAATGTTAACATAATTGTAAAAAATATCACGATCAGAAACCAACGAAATTGTGGGATTTCCGATTTTCGTTACATTCGGCTAACTTTGTTTTCTACGAAACAACTGCAAACGACATGCAAAGACACGCAAAGGCACAAAAGGACATGCAAAGACATACAAAGACACCACAAATAAATAAATAGACATTTTTGTACGTCCAGATTCATATAGTAGACCCGACATACACTAACAATTCGTTATTAACGCTGAAACAAGCTGAAGAGACGCAAGTCATTGAACGACAATTATCATAAAACGATGTGCACAGATCAATTTCTATAATCACAAATAAAAAGAAGATTAAATGTATGAACAATTTCTATAATCCCAAATTAAAAAGATAATTGTATGAATTGAATATATTATATGCTACGAACAAGGTATTATTATTCGCAGGCGATATTTCTCAAAGCATTACAGACTGCATTGGGGAAAACACACAAAACTTAATGTGATAAATTTAAGCGGGAGCAGGACTTTTCGACCCCAAGACATTTCGACCCCAGTCATATTTACGAGACATTTCGACCCCAAGACGACCCCAGTTTTTTTAAAATATATATATGATGTAATACATACATACATATATATATATATATATATATATATATATATATATATATATATATATATATATATATATATATATATATATATATATATATATATATATATATATATATATATATATATATATATATATATATATATATATATATATATATATATATTCTTCAACTTTGATTGATTAGTGAAAAGGATTAAGCGGTAATTTTATATGTAATTTTATGTAATTAAAGTCTGCCGTGTCCTTTAATAATATATTTGTAATTACTGTTTTTTTATGTAATTAGCGTACAAGACAAACAACTAATTAGTTGAGGGTATAAGTAGGCAAATTTCAAATAATGTGTCATTAATTCAGAACAGAACAGTTCTGTTTTCTGTTCTGTTAACTCCATATAAGATAAATAGCACAGCGTGTCTTGATTTACTGTGGTAATATGTCATACTCTTGTATAGAGTGTAAGAAGGAAGTTCGGTAACGTCAGCATGCAATTACATGTGATGTGTGCGACCAGTGGCAGCATCGCCTGTGTGGCAATACCGGTAAGATGCTTTTTACTTTTTATAGTACACAATTATTCATCTTATGAACAATTCATGTAGCATTTCTTACATAGTCCTTGATTTCTATCTATAGTTATGTATATTCCTTATTCAATTAATAATTAATATGAAGAACATCAGAATCTTGTGAGGGCTATTCTTTACATATTTATCTTAACATAGCTCAAGTATTTTTCATTCTTATAAAAATAATGAAATTAAAATCAATTAACGGTAGTTTAAAGCGTCTATTACTCGGCGCGTGTCTGTGATGGCACCTACTCACGCTACACCTATACATGGTTTCGACGAAATTTATTTATAAACTCTATAGTTTTTTTATACAATAGTAACCATTGTGTAAATGCAATTTAATGCCAAGACGCTGAAATTGTTTTATATGTGTAACATACGAACCATTCTCTTTTTTTTTTATTACTTAGGATTGTGGCAAGCCATCCGTACGGTCTTCCCTGAGACTAACAGGAAAGGGTGTATCTTCCACTGGGCACAGGCGGTTCTACGACACGTTGGAGAAGTGGGCTTGAAAAGAATTTATGAAGAAAGGCAAGGAGCACACCAGCTCATCAGGAAACTGCTTGCGTTACCTTTCCTGCCAGGGCCGCACATCCGACGAGCGTTTGAGCGGCTGCGCCAGAAGGCCGATACCAGTAGTCAGCCCATGAGGGACTTGTTCGAGTATGCAGAAGATCAGTGGATCGAAAGTTCCCTATGGTCGGAGTCTGAATGGTCTGTTTACAGGCAGACGATACGGACAAATAATGATGTAGAAGGTAATTTATTATACATTTGTATTTTATTGTAGCATTGAAATGCCTTAACAAAATCCCCATGTATTGACACAGAAACGAGACAAGAGTGAAATATTTTTAGTAGGTCAATCCCGGGAATCGAACCCCCAACTCTGATGTTACAAATTTGAGATAGCAAGGATGACGATTCTATTCTATTCTATTCTATACTAATTTATTTCAGTTCGATTGTGAAGAAAGCTTTAAGCTTAAATGAACACTCTCGAGTCCGATATTGACGTAAATAAATGTATGAAGATTATGAATACTTTTGTCACATGCTTTTGCATTATATGTTCTATTTTCAGGATGGCATCGAAGGCTAAATGCTAAGGCGGGCAAACCAAGCCTGAAGTTGTATGTGTTACTACCACTTCTCCTGCGCTAGGCCACGTTGGTCAACCTATAAAAGTACCAACTTGTTTCGGATGCCGCTCTAGGACGTCACAGACGTGCACGGTATTCAAGGATGGACGGCGAAATTAGTGACCTATGGGACCAGTACGATTCAAATGAAGTCTCGGCAGAGGAATTTCTTTTGAAAATTGGGAATATTTATTGCAATTAAAAGTGAATAAACAATTGACAGTACTGGTGTAAATTATACTCGGCTAAAGTATTTTAACAGGGAATTGATAATGTGATAAAACGTGTTATTATGTATTTGTGTGTGTAATACATATTAATATATATATAAATGAAATTTGTCTTGGGGTCGATTTGTCTTTGGGGTCGAATAGTGTCAATATATATTTGGGGTCGAAAAGTCTTGGAGTCGAAAAGTCTAGGATTCTATTTAAGCCATGCTTGGTCGGTAAGTTAATTGAATTACACTTGTAAGTGCACTTAAAATGAAATGTGTTGCCAAATGAAGTCATTGTTTTTTAATAATAAAAATATTATTAACACTTAATATATAGAATATTCGTGTGAGAAACACTAGTTTGTTTGTTGGTCATTATATAGGTGCCAAATGTATCGGATTTCACAGGATTTTATAGTTTAAAACCAGTATAACATTCTTTACATCCCATCATGATTAAATAATTTCGTATTTTCATGTATTACTTGGTATTAACCATAAGATTACATCAAATTTTCGGCATTTTCGCTTTCAAATCGTAAGTTATCATTATTTACTGTCATTGAAACTTACCTATTTAGTTTAACGTGAGGATTATGCAATTTGGAGATATATCTCTTTTGGCTATGGACACGCAAGTCAGTAGGCCTAAACAAATAGTAAATAAAATAACGGAAAATAACGAAGTATTCAGATAATAATATATTACAATAATAAAAATAGTCGCGATTATTCCTTCACTTGTCAACTGATTTTAATATACATAATGCAAACATTAACACCATAAATCTGAGATTTACCAAGTTCAATTAAATGTTGTATGCTGCTTAATATGGCATCAATCATTTGCGCGTGATTGCTAAAAGAGAAATACGCTTGATGCCTCCACTTGAAACAGAGTTACTACACGACAATTGCAACCAGCTAGTTGATTATATAGCGATGTCATACCTTGAACACGGTTCTGTGTCTGGAGACTATCAGCCAATCATGACTACCGCTGTTGGCAACTGTCTCATGCGCAGTCTATCGGAATATGTGGCAATGAAATCTTAAGTATTGAACTGAAAGTGAGAATTTGCGTGCAGATGGCAACCAATGCTGAGCATTATCCCAAACAAAGTTATGCAAAAGACTTCAGTTTGTGTTCACCAAACTTTGAAGACGCTACATTGGTTTGCGCAACACCAGGAAAATATTCCAGAGCGTGGACAATACATTCGGCGTGTGATGTTATTGGATGCAAATCACGTAATATCGCAATCAGATGAGTTGTGGACCAAAAACAATACAGAAAGTATTAACAATAGGCTTAAGGTTCTTATGAAGTGGGAGCCACGAAAAACAGACGAACTTGTTGACACGCTTTATGAATTGGTGAAATTTCAAATGATCCACTTACCAACAGCTTTATACGTCACTGGAAACTTTATCCTAAACAGCAAGTATCAAAAAAAAAAAAAAAAGAAAATATAACAAACATAGGTAACAAAAAATGAAGAAGAAAAAACAAGGATGTTCTTAACATTCTTGAAAGAAAACAGATCATCCAGCCAACCTCAAACAGTAACCTCAAAAGATGGTACTTACACTGTAAATATGGTACCAACAATTGCAAAGAAACCAAATCAGAAAACAAGTTGTCGCACAGAAATACAAGAAAGTAAACTAGTTGCGTATTACGATATCGCTTTAGCGTTCATCATGCCGTGCAGCTAGGACCCAGACAATTTGTTTTAAATTCTCTTGCTGTACGTGCTTTTCTGGGATATTCATTGGTGATATATGTGCTAAAATAATAAGAATTTAAACCGTTCTGTGTTCTTTCTCGGATATTAATTGCTGATATATATGCTGAAATAAAAAATCGAAACTTTGTTTTATTTGCTTTCTCTGATATAGATCTACTTAAGTGAAAATTGGTATTTGTGCTAAAATAAAAAAAGACAGATTCTGTTAAGTGTTCAGTGTGTTCGGATAATTGTGATTCTGAGCGTGGCTTAGAATTAAAATTACTATTAATGTTTCTTTCGTCATAACAGTCAGTTGTATTTTAAAATCATTATAGAATAGGTCATGTCAGTTAACATGCCCGACACAAAACAAGTTTTACTGTGTATACTATAGCCTTGTTTCCTCGATAACCTCTGAAATAATAATGAATGATAATGAAAAACAATTTGTGTATAATGTAACAATAAGCAAAATTCATAATAGATGTGATTACTTATTTAATTATCACAACCTTATATTGGGTTTGTGGCGTTGGTTTGGGGTAGTTAGGGGTGGGTTGGGTAGTTTGCAGTGATTTGGGGTATTAGAACGGACCCAATTACTTTTTTCACATTTTGGTTCCATTTAGTCCTAAATAGCATATTAAATAAATTATTAAATACTTATGTGCGTTGCAATATATAAAATGACTTCGTCATAATTCATACTAACTATGTATGACTTATTCATGATCACAACATTGTTACTTGTGCAGTGTGGCGGTCTTAAAAAATCTCCCCGTGCATGTAATCTAAGTTGTCATTTATTCATCCTATAAGGATTGTAACGTGTATTTCCTTTGATGGATATTGAACTTTGGTTCTTAAATTCCATCTTCACATGAACGGGATGCTACAACCATTTATTTGTCTCTTGTCATGTTTGTTCATGATTCAGAAAGTTAATTTTATTTATGGTCAATCATTTTTGCGTTGTTTTTTCGGATCAAAATAATACCATATTCCTTTTCTGAACACTATGTGGACATTATTTTTCGATGACGTCACTACTTTCGTCATAACGTATAGAAAATATCAGCGCATGGACATTTTGTTTTCAAATATGTAGATCGTTTTTCTTTTCGTTGCTTGCATTTAAGAAACTCGTCAAAAAGTGCGAGGTTAGATCTCTGTAAAACCGGTTTAAGCACCCCAGTCGCTCCATATTGCCGACTGACCGTTCCAAGGCGGTAACTGTCGGGTTTGCTCTTTTACTTTAATGACTCATCACAAATTTGTTCTTACTTTTCGCTTGGCTTGCATGTGAAATACCTTTGTTGTGTGCCTTTTCGGAGTTTGGTATATGTTGCAATACTCATAGGACTTGTCATATATTCTTGTCATACATTATACAAACTATGTATGATACTATCATAATGTAGATTGATTTATTCTGACGTTGTTGTTGTTTTTTTCAATTTAATTCCACAAAATAAAAAAGCATTTTAAATGTGTCTTTGTATAGCTTTGTGGTGTCTTTGTTTGTCTTTGCATATTTTGTCTGTCTTTGCATGTATTTTGCAGTGTTTCCGTGGCGTTGACACTAGAATGGAGACATTTGAAAGCATAAAAAGCATACAAATCGTGTACGGCTGGCTTGTTTCTTATTGCTCGATAGCTTAGCATTTTTATATTATAATTTGATTAAAATTATAGTTTACAAAACTGGATTTAGCCTGACCTCTGAAAATTTTCTAAAATAAATTGCTTGAAGTAGTTTTTTTATGGTTTTTAATTCACTTTAAAAAAGATTGTTGACTTATTCTGCGTATAAAGCTGAATGTCATACATGTATTATTATTTGTCTGCTCTTTAGAACATTGTAAACTGATTTTTTTAATTTATATGGCTAGTTTCTTTTTAGTGCAATTTAAAATAAATATATATTTAAGTTGTTTATTGTATCTTGCCGGTTTGTCCACGTTTTAGTACATTTTAAAGTCGATTACGCATATACTGATATTAAAGTATTAAAAACATTAAGCAAGGTTGTCTACTTTTTAGTGACTTTTAATACTAGTACTAAATTATTTTAATACAGTAGACCAGGTTTGTCTGCTTTTTAGTGATTTTGAATATTGATATTAAAGTATTTAATACATTAGGCCTGGTTTGTCTGTTTTTAGTAATTTTAAATACTGATATTAAAGTAGTGAAATGCATAAGACCTGGTTTGTCTGCTTTTAGTGATTTTAAATACTGATATTAAAGTGTTTAATACATTAGGCCTGGTTTGTCTGCTTTTAATGATTTAAAATACTGATATTAAAGTAGTGTAATGCATAAGACCTGGTTTGTCTGCTTTTTAGTGATTTTAATTACTGACATTTAAGCATTTTAATAGTTTAGACCTGGTTTGTCTGCTTTTTAGTGATTTTTATTACTGATATTTAAGTATTTTAATAGTTTAGACCAGGTTTTTAAATACTGGTATAAAAGTATTTAATACATTAGGCCTGGTTTGTCCGATTTTTAATGATTTTAAATACTGATATTAAAGTATTTTAATATATAAGCCAGGTTTGTCTGATTTTTAGTAATTTTTAATACTGATATTAAAGTATTTTAATACATTAAGCAAGATTTGTCTGCTTTTTAGTGATTTTAAATACTGATATTAAAGTATTTTAATACATTAGGCCAGGTTTGTCTGCTTTTTAGTGATTTTAAATACTGATATTAAAGTATTTTAAAACATTAGGCCAGGTTTGTCTGCTTTTTAGTGACGTTAAATATTGATATTAAAGTATTTATTACATTAGGCCAGGTTTGTCTGCATTTTAGTGACTTTAAATACTGATATTAAAGTATTTTAATACATTAAGCAAGATTTGTCTGCTTTTTAGTGATTTTAAATACTGATATTAAAGTATTTTAATACATTAGGCCAGGTTTGTCTGCTTTTTAGTGATTTTAAATACTGATATTAAAGTATTTTAAAACATTAGGCCAGGTTTGTCTGCTTTTTAGTGACTTTAAATATTGATATTAAAGTATTTATTACATTAGGCCAGGTTTGTCTGCATTTTAGTGACTTTAAATACTGATATTAAAGTATTTTAAAACATTAGGCCAGGTTTGTCTGCTTTTTAGTGTATTAAAGACTGATTTTACAGTATTTAAATTAATTTAATACATTAGACCAGGTTTGCCTGCATTTTAGTGATTTTAAATACTAAAATTAAAGTAGTTAATACATTAGGCAAGGTTGTCTGCTTTTTAGTGATTTTAAATACTGATATTGAAGTATTTATTACATTAGGCCAGGTTTGTCTGCATTTTAGTAACTTTAAATATTGATATTAAAGTATTTATTACATTAGGCCATGTTTGTCTGCATTTTAGTGACTTTAAATACTGATATTAAAGTATTTAAAAACATTAGGCCAGGTTTGTCTGCTTTTTAGTGATTTTATTACTGATGTTTAAGTATTTTAATAGTTTAGACCAGGTTTGTCTGATTTCTAGTGTTTGAAATACTAATATTAAAGTATTAAATACATTAGGCCAGGTTTGTTTGTTTTTAGTGATTTTAAATACTGATATTAAAGTAGTGTAATGCATAAGACCAGGCTTGTCTGCTTTAAAGTGATTTTAAATACTGATATTAAAGTAGGTTAATGCATAAGGCCAGGTTTGTCTGTTTAAGTGATTTTAAATACTGATATTAAAGTATTTTAATACATAAGGCCAGGTTTGGCTACTTTTTAGTGTTTTAAAGACTGATTTTACAGTATTTAAATTAATTTAATACATTAGAACAGGTTTGTCTGCTTTTTAGTCATTTGAAATACTGATATTTAAGTATTTAATACATTAGGCCTGGTTTGTCTGCTTTTTAGTGATTTAAATTTCTGATATTAAAGTATTTTAATGCATTAGGCCAGGTTTGTCTGCTTTTTAGTGATTTTTAATACTGGTATTAAAGTATTTTAATACATTAAGCAAGTTTTGTCTGCTTTTAAGTGATTTTAAATACTGATATTAAAGTATTTTTATACATTAGGCCAGCTAGGTTTGTCTGCTTTTTAGTGATTTTAAATACCGATATTAAAGTATTTTAATACATTAGGCCAGGTTTATCTGCTTTTTAGTGTTTTAAAGACTGATTTTACAGTATTTTAACTAATTTTATACATTAGACCAGGTTTGTCTGCTTTTAAGTGTTTTTCAATTCTGGTAATTAAAGTACTTAATACATTAGACCAGGTTTGTCTGCTTTTTAGTGATTTTAAATACTGATATAAAAGTATTTAATACATTAGGCAAGGTTGTCTGCTTTTTAGTGATTTTAAATACTGATTTTAAAGTATTTAATACGTTAGGCCAGGTTTGTCTGCATTTTAGTGACTTTAAATACTGATATTAAAGTGTTAAATACATTAGATTTGGTTTGCCTGCTTTTTAGTGATTTTATTACTGATGTTTAAGTATTTTAATAGTTTAGACCAGGTTTGTCTGATTTCTAGTGTTTGAAATACTAATATTAAAGTATTAAATACATTAGGCCAGGTTTGTTTGTTTTTAGTGATTTTAAATACTGATATTAAAGTAGTGTAATGCATAAGACCAGGCTTGTCTGCTTTAAAGTGATTTTAAATACTGATATTAAAGAGGTTAATGCATAAGACCAGGTTTGTCTGTTTAAGTGATTTTAAATACTGATATTAAAGTATTTTAATACAGTAGGCCAGGTTTGTCTGCTTTTTAGTGATTTTAATAACTGATATTAAAGTATTTTATTACATTTGGCCAGGTTTGTCTGCTTTTTAGTGTTTCTAAATACTGGTATTAAAGTATTTTAATGCATTAGACAAAGTTTGTCTGCTTTTTAGTGTTTTTAATACTGGTATAAAAGTATTTTAATACATTAGGCCTGGTTTGTCTGCTTTTTAGTGATTTTAAATACTGGTATTAAAGTATTTTAATACATTAGGCCAGGTTTGTCTGCTTTTTAGTGATTTTAAATACTGATAATACAGTATTTTAATACATTAGGCCAGGTTTGTCTGCTTTTAGTGTGTTAAAGACTGATTTTACAGTATTTAAATTAATTTAATACACTAGACCAGGTTTGTCTGCTTTTTAGTGTTTTTAAATACTGGTATTAAAGTATTTAATACATTAGGCCTGGTTTGTCTGCTTTTTAGTGATTTAAATTTCTGATATTTAAGTATTTTAATGCATTAGACCAGGTTTGTCTGCTTTTTAGTGTTTTAAAATACTGGTATTAAAGTATTTAATGGATAAGGCCTGGTTTGTCTGCTTTTTAATGATTTTAAATACGTTATTAAAGTATTTTATACATAAGGCCAAGTTTGTCTGCTTTTTAGTCATTTTAAATACTGATATTGCGGTATTTTAATGCATAAGAGCAGGTTTGTCTGCTTTTTAGTGTTTTTAAATACTGGTATTAAAGTATTTAATACATAATGCCTGGTTTGTCTGCTTTTTGAGCGATTTTAAATAATGATGTTAAAGTATTTTAGACCAGGTTTGTCTTCTTTTTATTGATTTTAATTACTGATATTTAAGTGTTGTAATAGTTTATACCAGGTTTGTCTGCTTTTAAGTGATTTTAAGTACTGATATTACAGTATTTTAATGCATTAGACCAGGTTTGTTTGCTTTTTAGTACCTCTGCACCCCCCCCCCCACCAGCGGCTTTTGGTGCATCCGTATTCTTCATATGCATGTACTTTACCTCTACACCAATGCATAATAATGGAGAAGCAAAACATATAATAGGTTTGGTGAAACACTCAAAATACTGCTTTCTTTACCTTATATATTCATAACGTATTGGTATCTGTTTTTGTTTTTTTAATTTGCATTTTAGTGTGGCATGTTTATAGTACAAAATTTGCACATCTCAAAGACATTTTAAGTCTGATGTTTATATGGTGTATCATCAAAAGATAACCTTTAAACAAAAAAAGGAAAAACAGCAAATGCTGCATCTTCAATTCATGAAAGAGTTAAGCTTTTTTTTAATTTTAGAAACATAAAAATATTATCAGTTATACCCTTATAAAACACACATTGTTTTAACTTTTGTCAGAGACCAAATAAAACTCTTGTCCATCTGAAAAATATGTAACTTTCTATTTAAGTTTCTTCTATAGTTTTATCTTTTTTCCATTGGAAGGGTATGTAAAACTGTGCTCAAATACTCTTGATTTGTGTTTGTAAGGACTTCCAACACCAGGGAAGCTTCTTGTTGAACCACAACAAGTGTCTAAAGAATTTGGTGATTCTGTGCTTCAAGGTAAGACAATATATTTGTTGATCACATGCATATACATGAACATGCACACACTAGTTGATCCATGTAATAAATTTGTTGATCACATGCTTATACCTGAACATACACACACTAGTTGATCAATGTAATGTTATGAACAGAAAAGAAGGAATATGACACACACACTAGTTGATCCATGTAATAAATTTGTTGATCACATGCTTATACCTGAACATACACACACTAGTTGATCAATGTAATGTTATGAACAGAAAAGAAGGAATATGAAATAAACATTTCATGTTTTAATATAAGAACAACTTACTGAGATTTGACAAAAAATACACAGGTTTCTAAAGCCATCTTATGAATATGAAATGCATGTATGATATATTTTAATAGAATCCAGTGCTGGGGTTCATCGGAGTCTTACCATTTTGAGGAGAACGGTGCTAGAGAAGCTGGAAATGGTAAAGAACAGACAGGATACTTCACATCAGTGCCAAACATTTACTGGAAGACATAGGCAAAAAACTGGAAAATATCTTGAAAAAAATGCCAGAAGGTCCATTGGGAGAAACCCTCATTCAGCTTAAGACACGGAAAGATAAGAAAAGTTCAACAGTGAAGGTATATCTATTTTTCTGCTATTATGCCATTCAGCATGTATCATATGGTTAGATTTATTTGGCAAAAATGTACAAATAATGGATCGTATTTAGTATGAAAAACAAATGAAATGCATTTAACTTTAAGAATATAATTAAACAAGATAACTATAAGAACATTAACATACATATTTATAAGATACCTTGATTACAAAATCTTATAAATAATCATAGAAGGCACCTGGCTGAAGCAGTGTAAAATGTAACATTTAAAGTAAATTCTCAATTTAACGACACATATTTTACAATACTTTACTTTTTACATTCTAAATTTAACGACACTTATTTAACAATAGTTTACTTTTACCTCAAATTAATGTAACATAGGGAGAAAAATGTGCAGCCAGTCCGGGACTCGAACCCGGGACCCCTGCTAACAGGGCGAATGCTCTGCCGACTGAGCTAACCGGACCGCTTCTTGAACTTTTGAAGATTGTTGACCTCGCTTCAGTCCAACAACTGGGCTTTTTAGTATTGCTTCCTATGCATTTTGACAGCGTTGCTACCCCAAGCTTTCAGTCTCCGTTGTATCCTATGACAAAGATAAACAGAAATAATGCAAAAAAAAGTTAATCCCATTTGTACAGGTGGTATTTTGAAATAATCAATACCCATATGACAGAATGTTGTGTTTATGGAAAGTACTTTGTTTTATTAACGATTTAAATGGGTAAAATAGTATACAAATAAAACCTTGTTTTCTGCATACATTATGAGACAATTATGCTATTATGACACTATAGAATGTTATAATTATCAAGAAGTCATGGTCATGTTTTGATTTTATTCTAACGTGATTTTATGGCATTGGTAGTCAATAATGTTTTAGTGTCTACACTTTTCTAAATTTTCAACAGTACCTTAATAACTTTTATAACATTAAATCATTTATAAAGGCAATGATAATGCTTTATTTTTCAACGACTTTAGCTTTCCATCCATTTTAGGGCATGTTTTATCATTATTATCTGAAATGTGATATTAAGGTATACTCTTGATACAAAACAAGGAAAAGAAAATTTAAAACATGTTTAATAGTCATCTACTTTTTAAGTTTTTCTAGGCCAAAACAATAGGATTACATCATCCGCTCACAATAGTTTTGTGCATTTTACTCGGAAAGAGAAAAGAAAAGAAGAGTTATTCAAAACTTCAAACAACTTTTCTGATGCGAAATTTATGTGAATACCAAACGATACCAATAGTAGCTTTCAAGTAATTTAACAAATTATTATCTGGATAGTTCAAACAAGCAACAACTTAATAGTGGGTTAAAAGTCTGTCATGAATAAAGTCATAAACTAGAACTGAAATTAATTGGAAATAAAAGAAACAGACAAAAGGGGTAAATTTAAATGATACATATGATCGCTAGGTTAAAATTATGCGAAGAAATTATCTTTCAAATGATTGCATATAATTTAGGTTGGTAGACTAAAAACCATTTTTATAGTTTTCAATTAATTTACTTTTCAATTGGAAGCCATTTGAAGCCCAGTTATAACGAATAGGTCTGAACTATGCCTCATGTATATACACTTTAATGTGACCCAGTCAGATAAAAAAAGACAAAATGGCATGGTCCTGCTTAACAGTTGCTTTAAGAACAGAAAAAGCAGATAAGCATGCCAGTGTCTGTAAAAGACTTTATATCTTTAAATTGCAATTGTTTAATAATAAAATAACTATTTCTATCTTTACCACCATTAGCAGACAAAGCTGATAAGCAACATTAAAACACCTCAAGAATATCTTTCTGAGACACACACACGCACGCGACAAAAGCAGAAAATGCCAAATAGAAAACACACTTAAAACACAACAGCAAATATTTATTATTGTCAAACAATCATACAAAATGATACCTCATACATTTTATTTATTTATTAAAATAAGATTTTGATACATTTTCTTAAAAAATGTACTGAAGAAAATGTAAGGAATTTAACTTTCTCCTGCATGAACGAGCAGATTCAGCTTTTTCAGGGATGGTTAATGAAGTTTAACTTTGTAATATAAAATATAAGTAAGGTCAAATAATAATATTTTAATAATGCTCTAAAATCCCGGCAAAACTGTCCAGGTAGATTGAAGGGCTATGAAAACTGTCCATCCAAGTTACTATGAACTAAAAGAATATTAAACTAAATTTGACTTAGAAGTCAACTTAAGAGCAGAAACATCACTAAAAGTCAGACAAAACTAAACGGTGAACTAAAGGACAATAAATTTATATTTAAAAAGCAGACAAAACACCCCAGATTCATTCAGGTCTCTGTGATATAGAATATTTTTTCGAAAAAATCTTAAAAAGCAGACAAAACTAGCCATGTACAAGCTATATAATTAAATTTATATTGTAAAAATGCAGCAAAACGTAGACAAATTTAAAAGCTACCCGGCAATAATTCTACTTAACCCGAGTAAGTATGTATGTGCGTTTTAAAAACGTCGAAATACTGTGGGTGTGGTATCATCGCGAGTGTCAGAATACTGTGACTGGATGTGGTTTCATGGTAGAGGATCATGCTATTCTGTCAGAATACTGTAACTGGGTGTGATATCACGGTAGGTATTCATAATATGCTTTCAGAATACAGTTACTGGGTGTTATACCATGGCGGGTGTTTATGACATGATGTCAGAATACTGCGACTTTATGTGGTTTCATGGTAGAGGTTCATGCCATTCTGTCAGAATACATTGACTGAATGTGGTATCATGCTAAAAGTTCATACCATGCTGTCAAAATACCGTTACTGGGTGTGGCAGCACGGTAAGTATTCATGCCATGCTGTCAGAATACTGTTACTGGGTGTAATATCCTGGTAGGTATTCATGACATGCTCTCATAATACTGTAACTGGGTGTTGTATCACCGTAAGTGTTCATGCCATGCTGTCAGATTATTGTAACTGGGTGTGGTTTCATGATAGGCATTCATGGCATGCTGTCAGAATACTGTAACTTGTTGTACAATCATGGTAGGTATTTATGACATGCTCTCATAATACTGTCACTGAGTGTTGTATTACCGTAAGTGTTCATGCCATGCTGTCAGATTATTGTAACTCGGCGTTGTATCATGGCAGGGGTTCATGCCATTTTGTCAGAATACTGTAACTGTGTGTGGTATTATGGCAAGTATTCATGCAATGCTGTCAGAATACTGTAACATGGTGTAATATCATGATAGGTATTTATGCAATGCTGTCAGAATACTGTTACTGGGTGTGGTATCATGGTAGGCATTCATGACATGCTGTCAGATTACTGTTACTGGGTATGATATCATTAAGGGTGTTCATGCCATTCTGTCAGAATACTGTAACTAGGTGTGGTACCATAGTAGTTATTCATGTCATCCTGTCAGAATACTGTAACTGGGTATGGTATCATTAAGGGTGCTTATACCCTGCCGTCAGAATACTGAAACTGGGTGTGGAATCATAGTAGGTATTCATGACATGCTGTCAGAATACTGTACCCGGGTGTAGTTTCATGACGGTTTTTCATGCCATTGTGTCAGAATACTGTGACTGGAGGTGGTTTCATGGTAGGTGTTCGTTGCCATGCTGTCAAAATACTGTAACTGGGTCTGGTAGCACGGTAGGTATTCATGCAATGCTGTCATAATACTGTAACTGGGTGTGGTATCATGATAGGTTTTCATGCCATGCTGTCAGAATACTGTTACTGGGTGCGGTATCATGGTAGGTATTCATGCCATGCCATCAGAATACTGTAATTGGGTGTGGTCTCATGAAGGGTGTTCATACCATGCTGTCAGAACACTTTAATTTGGTGTGGTACCATAGTAGGTATCCATGACATGCTGTCAGAATACTGTAACTGGGTGTAATATCCTGGTAGGTATTCATGCCATGCTGTCAGAATACTGTAACTGGGTGTAATATCCTGGTAGGTATTCATGCCATGCTGTCAGAATACTGTAACTGGGTGTGGTATCATAGCAGAAGTTCAAGCCATGCTGTCAGAAAACTGTAACTGGGTGTGGTATCATAGCAGATGTTCAAGCCATGCTGTCATAATGCTGTAACTGGGTGTGGTATCATAGCAGATGTTCAAGCCAAGCTGTCAGAATACTGTAACTGGGTGTGGTATCATAGCAGATGTTCAAGCCATGCTGTCAGAATACTGTAACTGGGTGTGGTATCATAGCAGATGTTCAAGCCATGCTGTCAGAATACTGTAACTGGGTGTGGTATCATAGCAGATGTTCAAGCCAAGCTGTCAGAATACTGTAACTGGGTATGGTATCATGAACTGAAACTTAAACGGAAACAGTTTTTGTTTTAATTAAACGCATCATTTTACACATAATATTTACTGGTGTTGTTCCTAAGATAAATATCAAGAAGTGAATTATATACACTGTCGCTTTAAACATGTACAAGTACAATTAAAACATAAACAGTATCACAACTTCTCAGTTCTATGGGTAATTTATCCCATAACTTAGGACCCACTGTTTTAAAACTCCTGTCACCAAAGGTTTTGCGTTTGTTGAATGGTTAATCGTAACAGCCTGTGACATAGTCTGACGATCTCAACCTACGTCTTGGTACCTGTTCAGATAATAATTCAGTTAAATAAGCTGGGGCTGTTCCCTTTGAACAACTGAGCATGGCAGACAAAATCTTAAATTCAATTCTGGCTTTGATTGGAAGCTAGTGAAGTTGTTACAATGCTTTTTTTAACTATCATACTTTTTAAGTTTTAGGACAAGTTTTGCACATATTTTATATCCTTTGCATCTTTTGAATATCATATTTAGGAATACCAAACAAAATTGCATTACAATAATCCAGATGGAAAATAACGAGTGACAATACTAGAATTTCAGTAGCATCCTTAGTAAGTTATTTTCTGATGTTTTTGATAAGGAGATAATTACACATTGAAGTCTGACATGTCTGCTTAAAATGATCTTTAAAGGTGATGTTTTCATCCAAGAAGGCTCCCAGATACCTGATACGACAGATTTAATATTGTTACCAGCAATGTTTATTCCTGTAGCTGAACAATTTTCAAGTTGCTGCCTTCTAACAAATAAAATAAACTCGGTTTTTTAAGAATTCATTTGAAGTTTATTTTGCTTTATCCAGTCATCTATGTTCGATGCACAACTTTCCAGTTCACGAATGGCTTGTTTCTCATTTTCTGCAGATGTTGGTTGAAATGTTTTGCTAACGATGTGATCGTAAAAACATACACTGAGATTGTTTGGGGAATAATGTCAAATAGAGTACCAGCATAAGTCAGATAGATCCAAGGCACTAGACAGCTACCATGGGGAACGATACATTGCATAGGACGCGTAGTCGAGACAGCTGCTTCTAGAATTACACTACAATTGCGTGGCCTAAAATAGGAGTCGATCCAATTGATGGTTGTACCGCACAGTCCGTAATGATAGCTTAACACTTGCACCAGAATGTCGTGGTCTACAGTGTTAAAAGCGGCACTTAAGCCCAGTGCAATAAGAACACTGACTTCTGATTTTCCATGCCATCCAGCAAGTCACTTACTAATCTAAGCAAAACCGTTTCACAAGAGTGATATCACCTGTATGTGGACTGATTCTTGGGAAAAAGGTGATTTTCACTGACGTGTTCATTTAGTCTGAAAAGGTCTGCCTTCTCTATGAGTTTCGATAGGAACGGTAGATTGCGCACGGGCGATAGTTGGGACGCATAAGATCAAATCATGCCTTTTTCGATAGAGGTCCTAATTTTGCATGTTTCCATTTTGATGGAAAAATCCCTTGACGCAGAGAAAGATTCACAAGGTTGGTTATTAAAGGCAACAATTCATCAAGATACAATTAGTTAGCAATTTGTCAAGTTCACAAGATTTGGTTTGAAGTATTAATGTTTTCACTTGTTCAGTACTTAATCTCGAAAAGACTCTAGATGTTGAGTATTGCTTATTCCAGGTACATAATTTTCATAGTCTTTTGACTCACGGATCTTGTCGATTTTATACAAGAAAAAATCTACAAACTTTTCAGCCAGTAAAATGTTACTTTCCCCAGGTGGCATTGGATTCTCAGACTTTGTCCCAGTTAGTTCGGACACCAACTTGTTCAATTGTTTTGAAACGGCCTTAGAACTTGTTACTTTATCACTGAAAGTGTGTGATGTTTCAAAAGAGTCTGTACATCCTTATCTCTGAACGACGGGTTACTGCATTATCACCCCCGCCCTGTCCTAGTGTTTGCCACACTAATTTTATAGACGTTTTGATTTAAATCTGAAGTGGCATATTAATGTTCCTTAGAGTCTGCGTACGACGTTTCTGTAAGAAGTGCAAAATCAGCATTATCTTCTCGGAGTATCTGTCCTGTAAGCTCACTTTTGTTTACAAGGGATCTACAGATTAAAATTAGGAAAGTGACTTTTTCGTTACCTTTGTTAAGTAATAATGTATTGTCTAGTGTAATTTTCATAAAATTTTCCATGTAAACACCAGAATTTCTTTTTGTTCTTTTAATTCTTAGATCTTTTGCCCATTTACGTTTAAAGATTTAATTCCCTTAATAGTGATAGTGTTGCTTTATTTGGCAATGTAAACCTCCTGGGCACAAAACTGTTATCCAATAATTGTTTTTATTTTAGTGTATTTTGTTGGAATGTGGATAAGCCATAGCACTGAGTGACATCTTGTTCATCAATACTGATGAATTAAGTGGAATGAAATTTTAATATTTGTCAATTTTTAGTTGTTTTACATCACGTTTATCGAAATTCCAGTTATAATTCCGAAAAATAAACTCCACATCATCTCAAGCACAACTTTAGACACATCTATGCCGAAATTCAAGTGTTTTGGACCACTAGTTCCTTCGAAAATATTCCAAAACTAAAGAGCTAACATGTTGCAGCCTTACACCTGGCGCATACACATCCTGTCATAGTAGGTATTCATGACATGTTGTCAGAATACTGTTACTGGGTGTGGTATCATGGTAGTTATTCATGACATGTTGTTAGAATACTGTTACTGGGTGTGGTATCATGGTAGTTATTCATGACATGTTGTCAGAATACTGTTACTGGGTGTGGTATCATGGTAGTTATTCATGACATGTTGTCAGAATAGTGTTACTGGGAGTGGTATCATGGAAGTTATTCATATGTTGTCAGAATACTGTTACTGGGTGTGGTATCATGGTAGCTATTCATGACATGTTGTCTGAATACTGTTATTGGGTGTGAAAACATGGTAGTTATTCCTGACATGTGTCAGAATAATGTTACTGGGTATGGTATTATGGAAGGTATTTATGCCATGCTGACAGAATACTGTAACCTCGGTTAGGCATCATGATAGGCTCATACCATGTTGTAGGGGTATTGTAACTAAGTGTGCAATCATGTCATATGTTCATGTCATGCTGTCAAGATACTAAAACTGGATATGGTAATATGTCATTTATTTTTGCCATACTCTCAGAATATTGTACCATGAGAGTGGTATCGTGGCAAGCATTAAGGTCATGCTGTCAGAATAATGCGACTGAGTTTGGAATCATGACAGGTGTTAAATATGTCATGATGTCACAGAGAAAGCAGCAATGTATTTTTTCAAGCAGTTTAAATTGAAAAACCCATGAGCAAAAAGTGCTGATGCTGATCAGACAGCTTCCAGAAGGTTCTGGTTGACTTGGATCAACACTTGTTGCCTATGCCAACACATTTATGGGCAGAACCATCGATGCACCGCAGTTCAACTAGAAGAACTTGACACATTTAGTCCTTTGCCACATTTAGTCCTTTGCCACGAACGGGGCAAGAACCAACGCGGCGAGGGGCTAAGCGGTCAAAATTTTTACAAGTCGGCGACTCTACTTCCAGGCAATATGACCCCGTATGCCTTATCAAATCGCAAGGAGGGTGTTCAGTATGAAAAAATGCCAAAGCATATCAGAGGACAAGGAGACAAATATGAGAAAAACGATGCAAAATATATTTGTATTAAATTGTGACAATTTACAATTGTTACAAAGTTCACTGGTTTGACCTTTTAAAGTTTCAAAACAAAAGCTGAAAACCATACACAATCAGCCAACGTACCTTTCACGGTCCAAATATGTGATGAAACACTACCAATGCGACTGTAAAAAGTAAGTTCCAGTACACAAAGATAAAGGAAATGTCTATAAAAGCACTATGCAAAGGTGTTGGTCCATGTTTAATCAACATATTCATATATATCATAACTGCTTATTAAAGGCTTCAAGGGTGTTGTTGCAAGTGGTATCAAAGAAAGGACCATGTTTTGAAGTGTACCAGCTAATGAATGGCTGGTCACATTAACCAGACATCGACAAGCCAGTTGTACTTTTTGCAGGTAATTCTGGGCGCTAGGAGGGGCGCCATTACTGCCAATTTTAAAGTCTTTAGTTTTGACTTAGACTGGTAATGAACCCACTACCTCCTGATCTGAAAGGGCTCCAAATGCAAACTAGTGTAAAGTATAAATGATTTGAATTGGCAGAAGCTTGAGAAAATAGATTTGTTAATGGATGTAAATAAGAATGAGGTTACAAAGACAAATTTTAATGGATGTTAATAAGAATGAAGTTACAAGAGAAATTAATTGTACTTTCCTAAATAATTTTGTTATTTTATGTTGAATTTTGGTAAAAAAGAAAAGCAATGCCAAACAGGGTGTGTCAGGCAATGGCAGAAGTTTGTAGTTTGGATTAAGCATAGCATTCAAACATAGGCTGTGATCAAGTAGCAACAGTAACTAAGAACATGGAACGGCCCTTTTCTTGCCTCTTTGAGGGGTGTCAAAACATGTAGTTAGTTGTCCAAGTCTGTGAAAATAGGCAATGTACTGTGTCAAGTCCTTAGTTACTGCAACTATGAGCTCGCAATCAGCATTCCAATGAATACGAATATATGAAAAGTCCTATGAGCATTGCAGCATATACCAAACTCCGAAAAGGCACAGGACAAAGGTATTCACATGCAAGCCAAATGTAAAAGTAAGAACAAATCTGTGATGAGTCATTCAACAAAAAGAGCAAACCCGACAGTTACCGCATTGAAACGGTCAGTCGGCAACATAGGCCGACCGGCAACATTGGCCGACCGGGGTACTTAACTCATTGTACCCTAATGACGCATTAAAGCGGCACGAAAAACAGCCTCCTCATGCCGGGAGACGACTTATCGCGTCGCATTTTACCTGTGTCTGGCGCCGAGCGCCGCGTTAAGGCGGCCCTGAAAATGTCTCGGCTACTGCCGAACGCCGCGTTAATGCGTCCATCATATTTGCTGGTTAAAACTCATGTTTTCAATCACTTTCGAGTCTCGGCCAATCAAGTACATCACAGTATCGTAAATGCTAATGTCATCGTAATCTAAATCTATCGGCTTAAATCCTTTTTTGTTTTTTCATTTATTGTATCGAGCAACAGAAAAATCGGCGACATTTTCTCTAATTGAAGTGATTCACATCTAATTTGACACATTTCTCGGCTGAAATACGATCGTAAAAGCAGTTTTCAAATGATTAATTTATACTTCGATCTCAGCCAATCAGAAACCTTGTTATATAATATATAGGAATTTCATGTAACCCGGATGTAAACACAATGAATTAATTATGTCGAGACAAAGAAAAACGGCGATGTGTTTTACTGTTAGTGTTAGCTTTAAAATTCTACTTATACGCGTATGTATCGGCGGATATGTGGAATTACCTACGTCAGATCCAATAATTATATGATAATTGCAGATATCAATAGATAAAAGACACAATCTAACTCTTGGAAATCGCCGAAGTTTTCTATCAAATATGAAGTTTAAGAGTGTTATTTTCTCAAACTACCGGTAAATCGCAACTTTAAATCAAAGATGGCCGACTGTTTTAAAGTTACTCATTATATAAAATATTATATAAAGCAGTGTTATTTACGTTATTAACATGAAAAAAAACTTGATGAGGTCAATATTCTTCACTTTAATAATTTGAACTGTGTTCATTTTGATATTGTCAATCTTACATGTTCTTCAGATTTCACTCTTTTCTGAAGTATTTATCTCTCATATCGTGTTAAAAATTACATGGTTGTGTAAAGCACTTTCTGTGCTTCAAGTATGTGAAAATATCCCTTTAGAGTACTTCCAAAATGACATGTTTATTGTGTTGTGTATACACCCACCCCCAATATCTTCCACTGACCGGTAATCCACACCAGATGTGTCTCGGCATGAGGGGCAGATAAGACCCCCACCAGGTGTAGGGCATAACTGGAGAAATGCCTCTAGGGTACAACTGGTCAATTAGCCGTAGGGCACAATGAGTTAAACTAGTTTTACTGAGCTCTAACCTCACACTTCCTGATGGGTTTCTCAAACGCAAGCATTGAAAAGAAACCCGATCTATTTAAATACAAAATGTCCAAGCGCTGATGTTTACTTTGATCAGTTATGACGAAATTAGTTATGTCATTGAAAAAATAATGTCCACATAGTGTTTAGAAAAGAAGTGGGTATCATTTCGATTATAAAAACTACACAAAAAAGGTTGATTATAAGTGAAATTAACTTTGAATCAAGAAAAACCATAATCAGAGAAGAGTAAATGGTTGTAGCATTCTGATCATGGAAAGATGAAATTGAGAAACCGAAGTCAAATGTCCATCAAATGAAATACACGTAACAATCCTTATAGGAAGACGTGATTGTAAACTGCAAGTTTAAACCAGGGTGGATGACGTTAAGTCCAATAAAATAACATTTTTTAACATATCACATTATTATAAACACAAAATATACATGAACTTAACGTTTCATATATGAATCTACATAAATAACAATGACGTATCTGATTATCATTAATTTACAAACTTACTTAAACAGTGTAATAAAAAAGAACAAAAACTCAATAAAGCAGACGGCTATGATGCTTTGAAAGGTCAATGTAAGGCCATTAAATACATATTTCAACAAGTTCTAGAATGAAAATTAATTAAACGTGGCTACTTAATTATAATATACATAAACAAGAGGGTCATGATGGCCCTTAATCGCTCACCTGAGCCTTTAATAAGCTCATATCTGGCGTCAAGTAATTATGAGTTATTTACTTTAGAAATGTTTAGTAGTGAAGATTATATCATAATTGTTGCCACTAGGATGATAACATTTTGTAGAATTTTACATAGTGTCCTACTGAATCCATATGACCTACCTCAAAACATATCTAAGATTTCATACTGGCAAACATTATGGCTTAGTGTTGTGAAGATTGAATCATCAACGCGGTCTCTATGTGTTTTGACAAAGTTTTCCTAAAATTTTACCTACTGACCTACTGTTTGACCCCTCGTGAACTTGTTAAAACTCACCCAAGATTTCTTGCAGGCAAATATTTTGGCCATGTTTAATGAAGTTTGTGCCATTAGGGTGGTTAATAGTGTGTTCACAAGGTTTTTCTAATATTTGACCTAGTGACCTGTGTTTGGTCCCCACGTGACCCAATTATGAACTCAGCCAAGATTTCATGCTGACTAATATTATGACCAAGTTTAGTGAAGATTGGTCTATAAATGTGATCCCTAGTGTCTTCACAAATTCTTCCTAAAATTTGACCTTTTTAACGAATAATAAACTCATCCAAGATATCATGCAGACCAAGTTTAATGGAGATTGGATAAAAACTGTAGCCTCTAGCATGTTTACAAGCTAAATTGTTGTCACCGCACGACTTACGAAGCGGTATCAGAAAGGCTCACTTTGAGCATGCTGTGCTCAGGTGAGCTAAAATCCTTCATATAGTATTATGCATGGAAAAAAACAAACAGAAAATACATACACAACTTGACCATGTTTTAAATGGTAAACCCCCACTTATTTCCTTCAGTATAAGGGGATACAATGCATTTGGCTGGTTTCTTGATTCCCCTGATAACTATCAAGATCTTCCACTGATACAGATTTAAGCTATGGTACATGGAACATGTATTTTGTACATCATTCATAGAAATAATTAATTTAAAAAACAGTGTAGTGATGAATACTTACATAAAGCGTTTGCCTCTTGAAATAATTATTTTCACAAACAGTAACATTTATGAGAAGTATAGTTAGCATAAGTAGCAACAATTATCAGCATCATCATACAACACCAGAAACTCATCATTATCACAAGCAGTAGAAACCAAACAAAACAGCGTTTTGACTGATGACATCATCATAATGCAGAATGACTTATACCAGTATTACACAAATTATTTTTGCTAAAATTAACTAAAATCATATATTGGCTAATAAAATCCTGTGATAAAAAGAATATGACACTAGTTGTCATTTAATACAAACATTTATAATCTAGTCCAGTAAAATGCTATTAAGCTCGCCATAGGTTCACTTACTTTTACTTTTTCTGAACTTGTTTAATTAATGTTTATACTAAATGACAACTCATGTCAGATCCTCTTTTTCAAGGGAAAGCAAGTAGCAATCAAAATAGTGGAATAGTTCATTAATTCGCTTGATATTGCCAGCCAAAGATAATATGTTTAACATCATTTACAATTGAAAGTACCTTCCAACAATTAACTATACAAACATGTCTTACAACCTTCCTTGTCAGTTGCTGAATTACAGGAATATGTACAATCTTAATACTGCACTGACACTTGAATTAAAAGTTGCGAAAAAGTATTTGCCATACAAACACTTCAAAGCATAACAACCAAAAACAAAATACAGACAACAGATTTGTTTCAATTGTCATTTAAATCAGAAAATGCACAATCTTAACCGAATCCAGCAATTTATTAACATATTAGAAAGTTGCACTTGTAATTGTTTTCGATAATCAGAAAATCGTTAAAAGGTATTTAAAAACAAAAAAGCATACAAAAAACAACATAACAATGAAAAACAAATTAGAGACA
Source organism: Sinonovacula constricta (assembly GCA_007844125.1). NCBI lineage: Eukaryota > Metazoa > Mollusca > Bivalvia > Cardiida > Solecurtidae > Sinonovacula > Sinonovacula constricta. Next base: position 31,496,597 of record CM017569.1, on the reverse strand, counting down.
ACAGAAATGTTTTAAAGTAAAAGTGGACTAAAACTACTCACCAATTTTTACAATATTATTTTGACACATTTTTAAGCACATATATGAGTAAAAGGAGACAGAAAAACATGATTAATTAAATGTTCACCTCTTTTGTTTTGTAATGCAGCAATTTTCAGCAATACACACCATCTTTCAAGATTACAGTAGGTATAAACAGAAATTTATGGCAAAAATATTATAAATAACAATTTAAGAAAAAAGAATGTTTTAAATTAATTTAGACAGCTAGTACAGAAATTGTTGATAATGGTGGCAGAGGTGGACGAAATCCTGGATGGCTCACCGATAAGTTCAGAAAAAATGTTATTAAATTATGAAATCTCCAAACAATATAATCATTGTCACTGAATGCTTTCACAAATACCTACTCCATGTTTTCACACCTACTTTGCAAGGATAAAGTCAGTTTCTACACAACACATCAAAGAAAAGACTTTTGTTTGACGTTTTTCACTTGCAACCACATTACTTTCATATTGTTATTTTCAAGATTGTCACTGATAGTTGTCTTTTACATAATGTGTCCTCCACCTTTAGACCATCTGCCTTATCAAAATAATTTAGAAATTGTCTATTTCTAGTTCATGATCACTGAAAGTTATCATTTAACAAAGATTCACAAAAAGCCATGGTTTGTTAGTTTGCCAACAAAAATTTTGAAAGAAAATGTTAATCAAGAGTTGGAGATGCTACTTTATGCACATTTAGAATGAAGATAGCTGCGTAGAACTAAGTGGTCCATTTCTGTTTAGTTTGGAATTCAACAGCCGACAAGTTAACCTATGTAAATTAATTTAAGTATTTAACATGAAACACATATCAAAACATAACGTAAAGAGTTATCTCAGTAAATTAATAAGTATTTAACATACAAGACATATAATAATATTACGTTAAGAGTTATTTCTCTAAATGGTAGGCATCCATATGATAGTAAGTGTTAATCAAGAGTGGGGATGCTGCTGTATGCACACTCAGGCTGTTGATACCAGCGAAGAAGTAGTTGACCTATTTTTGCCAAAGGTCTAGGAACAACGGGACCTGAAATGTTATTAAACATAACATCAAAATATTAGGTAAATAAAACACAAATGCCCAGATAAATATCAACACTTCTAAGTTTTTGCACAAACAGCTGAATTGAAAAATTGTCAAAAAAGTATTTAACATTAAACACATATCTAAACCTTAACACATATTTTTAACAAACCCAGCCTCTGTTTAAGTGATTGTTATTTTTAAACTAAGAAAACCACATGACAGTTTACTATTGAGAGCATATCGCCGTAATTTAGATGCTCTGACTTTAAGCAGAGACCACTATCACGCTTTTTATAGATTTGGAAAAAAATGAACACTTAGGGGTTTGTTTTTTTCACGATTAGTACTGTCTAACAATATAGTTACTGCTCAAAATTGTCTTTACTTAGACTACATTATGAGTTTATGCAGAAATTATGTCCGAATTCCTCAAAGCAGTAGTAAGATGTTGTTGCATGTATTTGATAAAGGCAAACATTTGGAGACGACCTTTAAATTGCAGGAGACTATTAACTTGTCACTTTATAAATATCACATCCCATGAAGGCGATAGAATGGAATGTTCACCAAGAAATGATGTCAAACGAGGTGTTTGCCGAGGTGGACGTTAACTTTTCAAGGATGAACATTCCATTCTATCACCCTGTGCGGGATGTAATATTTATTTTATTATACCAATATACATAAAATACAAACATATCTATAACTATAGAGATTTAACAATTATTAACACCCATCTACACTTACCACTTAACTGTGAAGATTTGGTTGGCCCTTTAACTATTGTCTCAGATGAATTGATATCAGAAAATTCTGAAGGTTTCAGAGTGTCAATATATGGTGTGGTGAGTATCTCTTGCCCATCTGGCTCCTCCCTTGATAAGTTTGGATTGCCTGAAACTTCACATGCCTGTGGCCTATCTCTAGCCTTCTGGGACAAGGACAATTGATGACCCAGCACTGTGCAATCACCGCCAGCCGCTACATCACTAGCCTTTTCAGTAGCAGTTTCTCCTGGATTATCTTTGCTGAACTGGTTGTTAGGTTCTTCAGGAGAAGTCTCAAATGCAGTCCCATCACTTCTCATCTCGAAGAGTCCCATCTCTTTGACATTGTTCAAATTTTCACAAGATTCTTCACTTCTGTCAAGATCATCACTCAGTGATCCTATTTGTTCTTCTTCAGTGAGACTGTCTACATCGTTAGCTGTGTCGTCAATGGGCACTGTAGAATGCTTATTCACATAGGTTTGTTTGACAATGGTTTCTGAGAACCCTGAATCTGCCTCCTTTTGCATCGCTTTACAATTCTCCAGATCTATATCATTAGTTGGAGTTGTAGATTTTTCAGCCGATTCAACAATGGTTGGAACAATGACTGTATTTACTTGCTCTAATCCGGCATCATCTGCAATTGGCAGTGCCTGTGTTGAAACCTCCAGCATGGTTAGTCCGCAGTCAGGTTCAAGTGACATTTGTGATGTGAACTGATCTGAGTTCTCATTGAAGATTTCTGCTGACCTTGAACCTGGAGGATCATCTCCGTCTGTTGTTCTTGGTAGGAAAGGTTCGGTTTTTGATAAGTTTGCAAGGTTACTGCTCCCCATTACCACTGGTTTTGTTTGATTTTGTTGGTTATGTCCAGGAGTTGTTTGATTGGACCTCACTTCAGTATGAGGGTTATTTGAGGATGCATTCTTCAGATTTGTGTTTAATGGTTTTGTCACACTTAACATGGGCTCCGACATTCTTGGAACAGTTGTGCCTTGTGACTGTTGTGAAACTGTCATATCAGCAGGGAAAGGGGGATTATCAGTGAAACCATGGTCTTGTAATCCTTCCTTTATTGAAGAATCATTCTGTGAAGAAACAGTCTTTGGGGCTGTTAGTGTGGCTGCCCTCTTAGGTCCTCCTTTAACAAAAACAAAATATAATTTTTTAAAAAGACATAATAGAAGATACAACTGACCAAAACTTTGTCTTACATCATGAAATGTATATGTTTTACGCAATCACCAAGATTTCCTTGAATGTGTGAGATAATCTTGCTCAAACAAGTTAGTTAGATATGCCAAGCTTATTTCAATACCACAATAACTGATTTGGCATTTATAAAAATTATGTACAAAACAGGATCAGACTTCTAGTAACTTAATTTGATTTAAATGTTTTATCAACAATTACATCATGTAATATCATAGAGTATAAAATAGGATCTAGATATAAGTTATTTGGGACACATGTATATGCTTACCTTCATGTAAACTATTGCTATATTACATAACCTCATTTGCTATTTTGTCCATATGTTTTTTTAGATACACTGCAATGACCATTTATTACCATTACAGCAGCGTCCAACTGTCTTGGTGGAGGAAGACCCCAGACAAATGTCTGGGTAGAAACCATCAGCACACCACAGATCAGCTGGAAGACCTTCCTACAAGAAGTCCTTCGCCCCGAATGGGACTCGAACCCATGCAGTAAAAAGCTAAGCAGTCAGAGGAGTTGCAAATCAGAGACTCTACCACTATGCAACGGGCGCCCCTAACGTTGTTTGTTAACCATGGACATGCCAAAAGCAGAAACTGTATGCACTGCAATGTTTCTCCATCAAGGTGATAAGGAAAGAACGAGAGGATTAACGTACCATAGTGAATAGGGTTGCTCTCATCCATTGGTTCAACCATATGAGCTGGACGTATTTTGGCATCTACCTCATCTGAATCATCTAGTGGCAACCCTTTCTTATGAACTAATGCAGAAGCCCCAGGAACCTTTGTAGCAGCTGTTTCTCTACATTCTCCTATAATAATTAAGACAAAATTAAATACCAGTAATGATCAGTGTTTATTTTCCTTAAAAAAGAAGAGGAACAAAATGGCCCTGAATGGCTCACCTGGTTTTAGTAAGCTTTAAAATCTAATCATAAGATTAAATACATACAACTGTGCCTTTGGCATATATTTATCACAAGATATTATTTTAGCAAATCCTTGCACAATTCAACCCATCAGGATTTTATTCAGACAAAAATTCAGACACAATTCTCTGAAGATTATGCCAATCGACTCTTTCCGAGTGTTCACAGGGTAGTTCAATATTTAGTGACAATACATTTTGACCTCATATGACCCAGTAATGAACTCTGCCAATACTGTATGCAGAAAAACATTGTTAATAAGTTTGGTGGAGATTGGGCCATAAATGTAGCCACCATTTTTCCTGTAAAATTTGACCAAATAACCTCTTTTGGATCCCGCATGCTCCAGTTACAAGCATATACAAAATTCCTTGCAGTCATTCTGACCAAATTATGTGAAAATATTCTGACCAAGTAAGTTATGAAGTTACTTTGTGACTGTTTTTACAAATCCTCCAAGGCCCTGTTATTCATAAAACGTACGATTTTGAAAATTCACCAATTTTTTGTGATTTTAAAATTTCTTGTACATGTTTTATAAAGCATTTAATAATAGATGCTAGGCTAAACCAGTCTACAAATAAACCTGAAGTTGTTAAGATGCTATCGAAGATAAGTATGACAACTGTAAATACTTTGCAAAGGCATAAAATGGCACATGTATTAGTGAAAGGCTTAAATCCAGCTAAACAGTAAAATTATTATTCACATGTATAGTGCACTTTCAGATTTGATTTTGACATAGAGAAAAAATCAGCCAACTTCATGTAAGGCCATTCTTATCCTTAACTCACAGTTTCAGTCATGTATATAAATTATACACATATTCTGATTGACATTATTCAAATGTCTAAAATGATTTAGGCATTTCAAACATGACTAAATGTAAAATGGTAACTTTTCATTTTGTCGTTTGAGCAAAAATGATCAAATATACATATATATGACATCAGTGAGCCGCCATAGATGTTTAAATGTTGATATTATCAGCAAAAATATGCACATTTTATCCAAATCTTTCATCTTTATCTAGTATGTACATAATTTGGCACCATCATTTGCACATTGCAATTGATAAAACATTCTCACAGCTAGTAAAGGCCCATATATTTGCTGTACAGTTACATTAATGATGATGTTATCTTGACACATTGCTAGTTTCTAAAAATGCTGAAACATGAGCTTATCTTGTTATGAATTCAGTTATTGTATACAAAAATTATTTGTATTTGCATTTTTGGTTTTACTGCACACCGACACTTAACAGGCGTCAAATACGATGAGGATTAACGGCAATAATGAATAATCTGGTGAAAATTAAAATAATAGTTATCAGATTTAAGATATTATTTATCTGTTTGTTTCTAAACATATTTATACGCTGCTCATATCTACAACCACAATTCAGAAAATCCTTTTTAGGGTGCAGCCATTTCTGTAAACTTATTACATCATTAGTGATGTAATACGTTGACAATTTATCACAGTATGTTAGGCCAGTTTTGTCATGACTGTCATTTAACATATATCAAATTTTGAAATGTAAAAAAAGGCATGATAAACTTGTTTAAATATTTGGATCCTAATATTGTATTGTTCTCGGGAGCAAAACACTTTGAGGCTTCCTTCCGCATGCTTATTTTCGTTTAACCTCCTAACTATCAGCTTATGAACCCCTAAATGTAATAAGCTGTGAAAACACTGTCCATCATCAAACATGCCAGTCATTCTCCTTACCATCCCCAACTAACTGGACATATACAATGCCAGGGATGTTTACGAGCAAATGGTGAATTTAGTAATTTGGTGGGCAATTTGTAAAAAAAAAAACTTATACAAGAATTAACAGATTGGAAGGATGGAAAAATAATAATACATTGGCGAATAAAAGACATTTTCAGCATTCATTGTTTAAGACAATCATCTTCTTTGTTAGAGAAACAGAAAAAAAACAACAGCTTTATTTTAATAAATGTTATTTTTTTACTTTTTAATTTGCACACTGTTCTTTACTGTCAAATAAAACAACTAATATTGACTACCATCATTTAACTATGATATCTTTTTATTTTTAAATACTGCACAAGGCATTAATGGTGGTCTTTGACAGTTTGAATTAGAAATATTTTCATAAAACAACATAATTAACCATTGTTACCTAAACAGATCTTGCAAAATGCTGTATATTGATAACCTTCTCCTGTCTGAAACGTGAACCATAACAACACAATCGTAATTTCAAGCATGTATTTCCTATCTGAGGGACACTGCTGAGCTATTTTTAAATTAAGAAAACCATGTGACCAATAACGTTTTAGCTCATCCATGTCATTTGATGTGGCATCGATGTTGATTTTAAGCAGGAATCCAAATCATTTTTATGTATGGATTTGAAAAGAATGAAATTTAAGTGTTGATTACCATGTTTTACTGCCCTAAAATTGAGATACTGTTGAAAATGGTCGAAACTTATGACTAAAGTATTATTTTTTCTGCAGAAATTATGTACAAATACCCAAAACAGAGGTCATATATTTTTAGATATATAAGATACAGGCAAACTGTCGGATAAAACCTCCAAAACAAAAGCTTAAAGATTTCAAGACTAAATTGGTAGTGAACATTTACATTCTTAGTACCAATATACAGTGGTAATATCCTTCAATTTATCTGGTCTAACAGCTGAAGCTTCACTTCAGGTATAGGTGGAAGTCAGACAATCCCTTTTATCACATGGACACTTACTTTCCTTTGCCTCTATGATACTAAGCAGTAAGTAATCCTGTTTTGTCTCTTGAAGTACAGTCTTGAAATTTCTATAGCCCGCCTCATCTTTGGTTTGCATCACTTCGACAATCATTTTATTTTTTTCGCTTGTTTTTCCATAGTTCTGCAGAAGAAAAAAAATACCAAAAGGTTGGGTGATTTACACACAACTATTATCAACAGTAAGAAGTCAAGTGAAGTGCTGATTGAATTGTTCCAAGTGCAAGTTGACTTATTGAGAGTTTCATTATTTGCCTTGAATATTTGAACTTGATCCCATTAGGACATTTTTTCTTTAGGTATATGTACCAGCAATGCTTTTGTCCAACCATGGCTTTATTTCTTACAAAATTCAACTTGAAACTTTCAAACTTGACAATATAAGTTGGTATGACCACTAGAAAAACATATGAGAAGGTTCATTCCGATCCACACTTTGGTCATTGATATATAAATTTGAAGTGGTAATAATTTTTTATTTGCAAGTGTAGATTTTTAATATTTAAGTGCTAAGCAATGAACAGTACTTTGGCTGTGTGACTTCTGGTTCATATGCCTGAAAAAAAGCGTGACAACCTGGTACCACTTTAATTGCTGTGTTACATTTAATAAAAAAAAATTATTCCTGGTGCACTGTATCTTCATAAACATTGGCCACCATCGGAGTTTTTTTGATATCGTTTCCATAATAAAATCTATGTGTCATATGATACCTAGTGAAGGAATATCAACAAGCTGGTGAAATCTGTATGAAACAGTTGAAAAATTCTAAATAAAAAATACGTTCTAAGTAAATGGATATTTCTCAACAAAAAGCACGATCCAGATCAAGAGATCAACCTTCATTGTTGCAGAGTAGACGAGGTTTATACATTGCTTACCTTGATATCATTGTACTGTGTATCCAGTAATAAGCCACGGGAATACATGCTATCTGCCGTGAGATTTGGTTCTAGATTACTCACAAGACTGTTCAGGCATTGTCTCAACACTTTCTTATAATACACTGAAAAAAAACAACACCATACATCAAGTATTCAATGTAAAAAATAACTCTATTAAAAGTAGAAAAATAGTTTTATATATTGAGGTATTCAGTTTATTGAATATATATACTTTGGGGGGAAAAAACTTGCATTCAGCTTTAATTTTACATGTGTGTTTTGCATATGTAAACAATGAAATCCAAGTAATGTTTTCAGAAGTTAATAATGAAATAAAGCCGCAGGAAATACGAAAAATGTGCAAAGAACTTAAAACGGGGCGAGCAAGGGGGACAGATATGGTAATAAATTAGTTATTTAAGTATGGCATCGATCAACTTATTGGATATCTACATAGTTTGTTTAATAAGAATTTTTTGCTATAGGATCTTTTCCAAATACCTGGGCGGAAGGGTTTATTATGCCACTTCACAAAACGGGAGATGTAAATGATGCTAACAATCATCGGGGTATATCTTTATTAAAGTCATCTAAGAAAACTATTTGCCCATGACCTAAATAATAGACTAACAACTTGGGCGGAACAATATCATATATACTTGAATTAACCATTATTTAAACGATAATAAGAAATTATTCGTTGCATGAGTGGACTATAGAAAAGCATACGATTTGGTAGTTAGAGACAACCTATGGTTTAAACTGATTCAATATGGAATAAGCAGTAACATATCATTAAATCTATGTACACTTGTGTGCGGTTGAAAATAAGGCATAATAACCAAGTTAGTTTTCACAGCACGATTGGGGTTGCTCAGGGTGATTGCATGTCACCTTTTTGATTTTCTATGTATATAAATGACTTAGAAGAATATTGTGTAGGATCTGGGTTCAAAGGTATATCAATTAATTCAAAAAAGATGTACCTTTTTTATATGATGATGATGTTGTACTATTATCAGAAAACGAATGTGATTTGCAGAGAGGGCTGGATATCTTAAAAGAATAGTGTGATCGCTGGAAAATGGCTGTAAATATCGATAAAAACAAAGTAACCATTTTAGAAAATCTGGTCGAATCAGTCACGGACCTGTTTTAAATGACGGAAAGGAGACAGAAATTCTTAATAAATTCTGTTATCGAGGTATTGCATTTACGTCTGGAGGGTCTTACTCAGAAGCACAAATATGTCTGTTAGTCATTCACTAAATCTGTTTGATAAATTAATATGTCCAATTCTTAATTATGGACAAGAAGTATGGGGATATAAGAATTCATTACAAATTGAGAGAGTTCACTAACAGTTTTGTAAACAAATTTTAGCTGTTAAGAAACAAACTCGTTTTTGTTTATGGAGAATTAGGTAGAATGCCATTACAACAAGTACGATATATTTGAATAATAAATATTGGTTAAAAATTGTAAAAAGTGTTAGCTCTATATACACAAAAATAATTTATGATACAATGTTAAATGATTTACAAACAAAACCATGCATCTCTTCTTGGGCCCATAAGGTTAAAGCTTATTAGAAAACCTTGGTTTTTACTACGTTTGGCTAAATCAGGGAGTTGAAAATGATAAATTGTTTATAAGTCTCTTTAAACAAAGGTTCTGGTTATATAAATTGACAGTCGTCAGTGTGCCTGGTAACATAAAGGGAAAATATAACAGAGACGAACAAAAAGTGTAACCATGGTAGCAGTGGATACTTCTCGTGATTATCTGACGAAGAAAAATGTGAGAACAGACTTTGAGGAATTGAATACTTGTGAACTGAACCGACATTGTGGAAAAATATGTGCAGAAATTCGAAGCACGGATGGCTCATTGTACAAAAACCCTATGACAGCGTAATTTAGAAGGGTAAATATGATAAAGCAGGTAAAGAGTTATGTTTTGGTCAATATATAGTTTTTTTGACCTGTCTAATTTTATTCTGATCTCTTGACTGTGTTGGGGCAAATCCGAATTAAAAGGTGTATAATTTACTCAAACTATTTTTTTAATTTTTTTTTTTCAAACAGCTACAGTTCAGGTTCCTGCTGGTACATTATCCTCTGTCCTAAAATCATTTCAAATTTACATAGGAATATTAAACTTGGTTAAATGATAAATCAATAAACTTGACAAAAAAAGCTTGGGAAAATCTAAATGAAATGAGCAAAGTTATAAAGTAATAAAGCTTAAAAAAACAGACCTTCCTCTTCTTGAAGAACTGCACTGTCATGAGTCACCAACTGTCTTTTGTCTGTCCAGTTCAGCCCTTGACTCTCTGTAAAACAGATCAAAACAAGATAAAGTCAGGTGTATGTATATTCTAAGATGAATACTACAGTGTCACTGTGTGTAGTGTAGTAAGATCCAGTTTAGACTAAATGTATAAATAATATCCAGTGTAGACTTAATGAATAAATAATATCCATTTTAGATTAAATATATAAACAGTATCCATTTTAGATTAATTATATAACTAATATCCAGTTTAGACTTAATGAATAAATTATATCCAGTTTAGACTAAATGTATCAATAATATCCAGTTTAGAAACTAATTATATAAATAATATCCAGTTAAAACTAAATGTATAAATAATATCCAGTTCAGAAACTAAATGTATCAATAATATCCAGTTTAGAAACTAATTATATAAATAATATCCAGTTCAGAAACTAAATGTATAAATAATATCCAGTTCAGAAACTAATTATATAAATAATATCCAGTTAAAACTAAATGTATAAATAATATCCAGTTCAGAAACTAAATGTATAAATAATATCCAGTTCAGAAACTAAATGTATAAATGAAAGCCAGTTCAGAAACTAGCTAAGTACTGTTTACCATAGACTACATATGAAAGCTTTTAATTTTCTTTTACTAATAAGAATATATGACAAAGTCCTATGAGCATTGCAACATATACCAAACTCCGAAAAAGCACAGAACAAAGGTATATCAAATGCAAGCCAAGCGAAAAGTAAGAACAAATTTGCTGTGAGTCATTTAACGAAAAAGAGCAAACCTGACAGTTACCACCTTTAAGAAAGCAAGTAGTGTAGTGTTTAGGATTGTTTAATCCAATAAACTTTTACATTCCTTAATTTACATTTCATATTTCCTTTGATAAACATCTGTTACTGCATCGAGGGTTTTAAAAGTTGCAACTTTGTCAACTAAATCCACTCAGCCACGTGTGACTCCCAAAAAAATTCTCTCAAATGGAACAAGAAAAATTCTGTGTGTATCAGCAGTGTTAATGCTGGCTCACAGATCGGACAGGTCATGCCTTTCTGTGGATTGGGAATCAAACTACACAAAAAGCCAGTGGACCTGGGATTGAGTCCACCAAAAGTTGGCAGAAATTATCGTTGATCTTGTAATAATATTGTCTGATCCAATATTTTGTTAGCTTGATGGACCAGAAAATTTTCACTCGTGAACAATTGTTTAGTTGATGGTAGTTTAATATTCAAATCACTGAACTTTGTGCCGCTGATGTAACAGTTGCTAAAAAAGTGAATAAATCATTAGCCTCAAGAAGAATGAAATTACTAAAATTGATACCTTGTGCATGGTGCCGATCATCATCTGGGCATACAAGCTGTGAAAAGAAATAAATATAAATTTTAGTTACATTAACAAAATAATATCATAAAAGATTACTGTTGGATTTTACAACAAATCCAACATTAATATTTTTGTGTAAACAGAGGGAAGTTCAAATTTGTATAATATACCTTTTTCCTTCTTCCAATATACCAGAATAGACAACTGAAGCATAATTACACATAATCCTCATTACACATCATTCGTTTGTTTATTGTCCCACCAACAGTATTTCAGTTATCTGGAGGTGTCCACTTGAAGCAAATACAGTGTTGCCTTCACTGAGAACACCTGACATGATACCACACCCAGTCACATTATCATGACATCGGTCCAACCAGTCGTGGAACTACCCTTACATTTGCATAAGCGTTAGCAAGAGAGCTATACCACTACCAATTTTAATGATTTTGGTATGTCGTGGCCCGGGATCAAATTCGGGTCTCCCGTACTTGGAGCTGATGCCCTACCAATTGGGCTACCAGGTCCGGTACATATCATTTAGAATATTGAGACAATCCGTATGCTGTCTGTTGATAAGCAGTACTATATTTAGGGGTGAAAAAAACATGTAGAAAAAAATCAACATAGGCAGACTTTGTCTCAGTTATTTTTTAGTTCAAATTGATGAACAAAGACAGAGTACTTAGTAAAAATAACAACATAATTAATAATAAAAGAGGAAGACAATAAGGATACAAGAAGGTTTGTCTTTTATTCTTTTAATTTTATTTTGCCAGTTACTCATTAAACAATCACATAATGATACACAGAAAAGAGGCAGGAAAAATAACAAGAGGTTTCCGGTTGTTGGGATAACGTAGTACATCAGAGTGAAATGAGTGATAAGAGAGAGACAGAGAAAGACACAGAGAGAGAAAAAGAGAGAGGCGGAAGGAAGAAAGTAAGTATATGTATATATGATGTACATTATATGAGGCTCAAAGTCAAAATAACTGTCATATTGTTTATCATCCTTGTAAGCTTTTTTAAGCTTTTCCCACCAAAATCACGGTGACACAGAGTTAGGCGCAGCGATTGAGGCAATCCTCATCCGCATGAAGTTTTAACACTGAGCACCGAAATCCTGTGAGATAATGCTTTGAGTCTGTATTTGTATAATTATGGCTTAAAAATGAAGTAATAAACAAGGAAATCCACAGTAGTAGGGGTTCACATATTTTTTTTTAATTCACCTGGCCTAAATAATTGTTAACTTATCATGACATTTATTTTTGGCCTTTATTTAAGGTATAAGCACCTTAATGCACTATCATTTAGGGTAAGTGCACCTGAATGCGCTATCCAAAACTTCACGATTTTAACAAAGTTATGGGCTGGACATGATTTTACTGCAAGGTCATGCTGTGACCTTGACCTTCAAGGTATCGACCCAAATGATGTTCGCAACACATCGTCTCAATATGGTGATTATTTCTGTGAAATAGTTGTAAAATCAAACTTCAAAAAACCAAGTTATGGGGGGACACGATTTTGCTGCAAGGTCATGCTGTGACCTTGACCTTCAAGGTAGTGACCCAAATCTTGCTTGCGACACGTCATCTCAATATGGTGATCATTTCTGTTAAATAGTTTTAAAATCCGACTTCAAATAACGAAGTTATGGGCCGGACACGATTTTGCTTCAAGGTCATGCTGTGACCTTGATCTTCAAGGTAGCAACCCAAATGTTGCATGTGCATATTGTACACATTGCTACCTATTAACATACCAAGTTTCATTCACCTAGCTTTAATAGTTTTTAAGTTATCAAAGGATCCAGATTTTTAGCAGGCAGACAGACAGACAGACTGACGGACGGAGGGAAAACCTATAGTCCTCTCCGGTGTGAACACCGGTAGGGGACTAATTAGCAAGTATACGTACGTTAAGTCGAGGAAAAAATATTGTTTTTTATTTAGTGATTTCATTTACATGTATTTTGTTGTTTCTTGTGCAAAGACATTGGGAACTAATATACAAGTTACAAAGTTACAGTGGAACAAAATGGAAGTTCTAAATATATAGTTAACAAACAAATAAGAACCAAGCTAAGTAATGCAAATTTTACAAATATGTCTTTTAAATACTAGTAACAAGTGTGAGAAAATGCTAGAGAAAGAAGTTTATCACATACACTGAAGATGGTGCGGCTTATAGATAAGAGAATTTTTTACAATTTTACAGACAAAATGGAATATATTGTAAAGCTACATTTAGAGAGTTTTTGAGAGCCCTAGTTTTTGACCCCATGGGACCCAATAATGAACTCATCCAAGATTTCATGCAGACAAACATTCTGACCATGTTTGATGAAGATTGGATGAAAACTGTGGCCTCTAGCATGTTCACAAGTGTAATTGTTGACAACGAAGCTGTATCAGAAAAAATCACCTTGAGCAAATTGTGCTTAGGTGAGCTAAAAATGGGCAACTTAAAGTACTATAACATTTAAAGAATCTTGAAATACATGGCCTTTTTAAATGTTCAATCTTTATTATTGTTTATTAGGTTTATCGTCCCACCAACAGTATTTCAGTTATCTAGAGACGGTGTCCACTTCACAGTGTAAAGCATGACGTGAACACCTGGCACGATACCACACCCAGTCACATTATCCTGACACTGGGCCAACCAGTCGTGGAACTACCCTTATATTTGCTTGAGCGTTAGCAAGGGAGCTATGCCACTACCATTTTTAATGACTTTGGTATGTCGCAGCCCGGGATCGAACCCGGGGCCTCCCGTACCTGGAGCCGATGCTCTACCGATTGCGCTACCAGGTCCGGAGCCCTTATTATTGTATTTTTATACAACATTTACAAATGTTAAGTAGGAAGATTGTGTTCACATATGATCTAGTCGGTGGCATTTTGTGGACATTTTATTTCATTTGAAATTGTTGAGAAGAGGTTCCAGAGGCATAGCTAGACATGTTATGAAGTGTTCGCATGATCGCTAGAGGGGTCTGGGAACATGCGCCCCCGGGAACTTTGTGGTTTTTAGATCGTGCATTGGTGTCTTGTCAGAGTTTTAGGTATCAAGATATAACTAGACTTTAAGTATCATATGTGATCATCTTGAGGAAGGAATTATTTGAAAAGTTCTGATTTGGAATATTAGAGTACAAAATTTGTCCTATACTAGAAGCTACAGAAAAGATACTAATTCACTTTAACAATATTACATATTTTCATGGTCAAAATAGCGGTACTGTTTGATTGCAATAAATACACACCCCAATGTGTACGCGGCTGCGTATTGTGCGTACTGGCAGCTACGCGCCTGGGTTCTGGCCTCCTTTTAATGATTTGCCTTAGACTTAACATTTTTGTAGACTTGGTTCCATATTGATTATACTGCAGTATTATTTAAAGCAGCCTGGACACAGATTTTTTATTTAGCTTTTTTTTCTTCAACTTTTCCTCATTGACTGAAACTTTGATGAACCACATTGAATCTTAACTGAAATATCATGACTGATTACTCAAACATACATAAATCATCAAACTGCGTATGAACATGCATCATCAGTAATCAATGGTGATTGGCCCACAAGTTACACATTGTTTGAAATGAAAATGCAGAATCAGTCGCACAACTCTTAAAATCTTGCACTGCTCCTTAATTTATTATGGAAATTTCTGAAATCTTATCTGGTGTATGGATGTAGATGGTATATGATTAAATGGACAAGGTTTATAAATGTATCTATAATATATATATGGCACTTAAATTATGTTTATTAGGGGTGTAACGATATACAGTACAACGGTATACCGCGTTCTATATACACGGCTCGGTTCACGGTTCACTTCTCAAGAATTACGATGCGAACCGTGCGGTACAGTTAGGTAAAAATCCTACACTGTGAGCTCGAGTTCACGTCGAATCGTTGTTGAGTCAGTAGTGGACTATTATTTTACACCAGGAAAACGACAAAGTGGATCAAAATATAGCGCGTTTATGACAATTTTTGCAATACTAAAATGTGACGTTTGCTTATAATTTACAATTGGCCGCACATGATATGGCATCCAATATCAAATTAAGATTCATTCCAAACAAAAGATAAAATCGGGATTATATCTAACATTCCAGATGTAACAAAACTAGGGCTCTGTACCTGTATGCGACAAATAAGAATAATTTGCTTTTTTCTGAAAATGTTTCTAGAATACTTGAAAGACAGCTTGAAATATGCAGGTAGAGGTAGACCGATTCAATTCTACTTTCATTTTCCGATAGCAGGAAGTTGTGATACATTTGGTTACATTCGTCTGTACTGTCGACTGAGATGTTAGCTTTCTTGTTTTCAGGAGAAGCTGATCGTTCAGAACAGTATTTTGTCATTCTTAATTCTTATTTATATCATAAGAAAGTTAAATCAGTAATCTATATTGTATATCTTAGATCGATAAAGTGCACTGAGTAAAGCTAATTTGTGTTCAAAATGGCAGCTGTCGAAAACTTGTTATCTCTGTTAAAGAAATCACTGATGGAGTCGGACAATCTATACTGCAAAAATACATCCATCAGGGGCGGACCCAGAATTTCAGAATAGGGGGGGGGGGGCTGAGGGAGTAACATTCCGCCGGAGCTGATCGCGCCACAGGCGCGAAATCCGCGGCGGGGGGTCTGGAGGAGGCTCCCACAGAAAATTTTGAATTCTAGATGCGCTGAGATGCGATTTCCAAGCATCTGTGGGGCATAATTTCCTTATCTATTTGCTCACTTTTAAGGGCAAAATATCCACTGACTTGGACATCTTAAGGTTACTGAAAAGAAACCTATTATCGTACGAACACTACAATAACCAAGACACTGTCTGTGTATAGTAAAATGAACGTCCTGAATGTGAACTATCACTTTATCTGTAAAAAAAGATAAATGCAAGGATATTCCTAGCATTTGCTATTTTTAGGCATATAGAGCATAGAAATGATATATTTACATTGCCAGTCATTCTAAAGCACGAGTTAAAGAATATGAGAGTATTATGAAGTATATATAAAGTGAAGAAACACCAGTCATCAACGTTCAATGGATAATAAAATCTGTCACTCAGTAAAGGCCGTCGTTTCCATTAGAGCATTTTTGAAAAAAGACTAGAGCTATGTTCAAGAAAACATTTAACATGACAACAGAAGTAGGCTCGTCGCCGCAGAAATATGCGTGACAAAGCTCTAGTGGAAACGGGCCTTAAGAGGCGTAGCCCTTTGAAAACCTTCGCGTTAAAAAACTAAAAAATTAACACTTTTTTTTGTTGTTGGTCGTCGAAAAATAGGGGAGGCCGCGGCCCCTTCGGCCCCCCTCTGGATCCGCCCCTGTCCATTGTTGATTTTGACATGATTAATAACATCTTTGGCTCTTGAGAATCCGGCTAATCGAGTGTATTGCCATCATTATGAAATTGTGAAGCGATGATGAGAAAATGCCAAAATTAGCGTTAAGTCATTAAGTTTGTTTTAATTTTTCCGAAAGAATACTAAAATATGTTTCTCATTTCTATCTTTGTTTAAATATATATCTAAGAAGTTATTTCAGAATAAATTATCTTCATTTGTTTTGACTTTTTTGCCCGACAAATTATCACACCTAACTGTCCCTAACTCCCAATCAAAATAGATTCCTAGTTATCATCCACCTGATAGTCAGAGCAAAATAAGTGTCTCAGCCAAAACATATTCAGCATAGTGAAACTGTTGGTTTACGGTCACTTCGGTAAATGACTTTTTCGGTAAATTGATCTTACATAAGGATTAGTTTGGTCGTTTTCGGTAAATAGGTAAACATATAATATAATGCCTGATTGAGACGGAGCATTGGGTATGCCCACGTGTGTAATGATTTACCGAGACAAATCATTAAAGATTATTAATTAGCTCCGACTATGGGTATATATAGACTATATAAATAAATGTGAACAGTTTTATTCTCACTTTTTATTTTCCTTCAATAAAAGTGGTATAAATAGCCTAAATACCAAAATGCACTAAAGTTCAAATATTAAAAATACAAAAAACTAACTAGGTTGAGGAAAAATATAGTTCAACAAATGCGGGAAATAACAATATTACACAAATATACACCACCATATTTTTAGCATTACAGTTTCGATTGATCATACATAAATAAATAAATTATTAAATTATCTTTCTCGGGCTGAGGTGTGAAAATATTTTCACACTTGGACATACCCAATTCTCAATCAAGTATTATACTATATGTTTACCTATTTACCGAAACGACCGGACTAATCCCAATATAAGATCAATTTACCGAAATTGTCATTTACCGAAGTGACCGGCACCCAAACTGTTAGCAGAAGCGTTAATTTATGAGCGAGTTAATTTATGCATCGATTGACACCACTAAATTAATAACTAGAAGTAAATGTACATAAAACTGTTGCATTTTTTGTTTTTGTTGATACAAACTTTGTTTAAATGAAGTTTAAAATTATTTACTGAGACTAATAACACACTGCTTACTGCTTTTGTGAACTTTGTGTACTAATAATGGAGCAAAATGTCTCTCATTTAGAGAGAAACTTTTGATATTCTGAATCATACATTGACATTCAAAAAGCAGTTATGTTGTGGTAAATATTTATTTGGACAGTACTTTCCAGTAGATATACTATTTAATTACATGTCATACTTATTTATAAGCATACAGGATCACAGTAATAGGCAAACAATCAATAATGTCATATATTGTCTTAGGCAGCCAACTAGCTTTAAGCAGCAACATTTTGGCTGTCCCTTGGTTGGCTGCTTAACACTTGTTTGACTGTAGTTAGAAACTGTTTAAAGCGTTGCTGGTCACGAGCACAAGTGATGGCATCATAACATAACATAATTTTATTGGCATTATTTTACATACAAATATAGCCAACATACATGATAATAAACAATCTACATAAAAAACAAAGATTGTTGCTTTTTGCAGAGAAGTGGAATTGTTAATGTGTTAAACATAACAAAGATATTATGAATTGCTGTTATCTCTTAATTGGAAAGATGATATACAAATTTTGCAGTATTTCGTAAGAAATTAACATTTTTAGTTTTAAGGAGTGAGGCAAATTTATGCAAAATTGAAAAGAGACACAAATATGGTTTCAAATAATCTTTTCTTAATTCATTTTTTTCTTACAAACAAGTAAAATATGGTATTCCGTTTGAATGACGTTCATCGAACAGTGTATGCATTTCCTGTCTTCTAATGGTGTATTGTAGTATCTACCTGTTTCATCGACCAAGCCATGAGAGGATAGTCTAAACTATGTCAGTGACGTTTTATATTTATTAGCAGTTACATGTACATTGCTTAAGAGTGTTTCTCTTTCAAAATTGCACTTAAATAAACAATATGATGCTAGACGTCTTGAATGATGTATATTATTATGCCAGTTCTGTTTGTAATTGTCAATGATTCTTTGTTTTATTGTTACCAGTTTTACATTCAGTCTGTTTTGACTATGCCATATATGACATAAGCCAATGTCATTAAGGACTTCTTTGATTTGATTCGCCCGATTTGATTTGTTATATGTTTATCCATTTTCTGTATCTTGGTTTAGTTGGCGGTATTCTAATTTAAGTAATCCATTGTCTGAATTTATAATTTTCTGCCAGTATTTAATCATAGAGAATTGTTTTATTATTTTTAGAGAATAACGTCCCAACTCTCCGTAAAGTCCATCAAGGTTTGTTGTGTTTTTATCAAGCTTAGTATTTTACATAAAAACTTGCAATGCACTTGTTCAATGTCATTGCTAGAATAATTACCCCAAACTTCCGCTCTGTAATTCAAAATTGAACCTCTAAACTATCAAATAGTTTAACTTTCTCGTTCAATGAAAGTTGCAGCTGGTTAAAAACAATAGATAGATTGTGTAATGAATGTAACTAATGTTTTGATAATAGTTTTTGTGTTCTATTCCAGCTTCCATTTTTAAAAAGATGGATTCCGAGATATTTGAATGAGTCCAATTCAGCACTGTTTAATCTAAAAGTTTGTCTTCTTGGTCTACCCTTTCAAAAATAATCACTTTACTTTTTTGTTCATAAATCTTTGATCCCCTTTTTTGCAGTAATCGTCTATATCATTTAATATAGATTGTAGGGTATCAGGGGTTTTGGTAAAAATAACTGAATCATCACAGAATACGAGCATAAAAATCTTAATGTTATCTGCCAGGTATAATCCATCTATGTCTGTATTAAAAGAGTTTATTATATCATTGACAAAAAATAAAAACATCAGGCTAGAGCTCGGGACCCTTGTTTCACGCCAATTACAGAGTCTATGAATTGTGACTGGTGCGATTTAAAACAAATACATGACTTTACGGTAATATACGGTAGTATACGGTAGTATACATAGCTTTTACGGCGGCTACCATTTTGGAACAAACTTTTGCTTGCACTAATTTATGCCAGAGAAATGCCCTGTTTATTTTATCCAAACATTTTTCGTAGTCCAGATAGCAACAATACATTTCTTATTAGTATTCAGTGTCTTGTTAATAATTGAATGAAACAGAAAAATACAATCAATTGTAGGTTTTTTTCTTTTGAAAACCAAAATGGTTAGGAATAAAAAAATTCATGTCTAAAAGACCATTTTGTGAAACGATTTAACAATACTTGTGAATATTTTTTTCTAATACATTTATAAGTGTTAGTACTCTGTAGTTTTTGCTCTCATCCTTGTTACCTCCCTTATGTATCGGTACAATTATGCCATTGCCCCATATGCTTGGATATGAACCACTATCAATATTTTAATAAAAAGTTTGAGAATGACTGGCACTAGTGTTTCAAAAGCATTTTTAAAAATTTTGACAACTATATTATCTAAACTGCTACTTTTATTGTTGTTCTGGCAGAATACTGCTGTTTTTACTTCTTCTAGTGTTAAATTGCTATCTAATTCATCATCACACACACCCTCTTCTTTTTGAATATGTCCACTGTCTTTATTTGTTTTGTCCATCTCATACAAATTTCTGAAGTGTTCATACAACTGGTCGATATTTAAATGCTCGGATACTGTATTTTTAATTGTATATTGTTGCTGTGTTCTTTTCCAGAAATGTTTTGGTTGTGTTTTACTTCATTTTGTTAAGTTTTACTGATTCTGAAACCGAAAACCTGTATTTCTTTAACCCTGTAATGCGATTATAGACTTATAAATTCCTCTCAGTTATTTTTTGTTGTAATATAAGTACCCCATAATTCACCTTTTTGTGGCTTTTCGATTTTTTGTTTCCAAATACTTCTTTCACTACATTTTGCAATATTTCTGAGAGGCACTGTGCCACGTGGTCAACGTTCAAGGAATTGTCTTGCTCTAAGTGATCTATCTTATATCTCTCATCGTGCATTTTTTGTTTAAAATTGTCCATTTTAGTTTTGTCCCATTTTATCAAAACATCATTATCAGTATTATTATCATCATTATCCATATCATCTTTTCTTCCATCATTGTGTAATGGCGCATTACACGAATACACGTATTTACCACTCAGTGAAAACGTCACAAGACAATTGTCGGATTGCCTTTTTTGGAAAGCAGAATAATATCTAAATGCTCTGGCCACATCAGTAGGACATGGATATGATTTTTGAGGGAACAAATTTCCCACTGGAAAGCATTGATTTAATCATATATATATATATATATATATACACACATACTATAGATCTATAGATACCATGATTTTTTAATGTTAAAGGAAACGGCCTACTTTGTATAAATTTGACCAATAATAAACACCATGTTATAGTAGAAGGACTGTATAACGTATACTACTTGCAATAGTTGATTAATTTTGTAAACACAAGAAACAGCAATAATAAGCACTTACATGTATTTGCTAATATATGATATATAGAATATCAATCATTTTTGTATTGACATACATATCATGTAGATGATTCTGACCAATACGGCCACCGTTATTTCTCTGATGTTTCAGACAAAACATTTACTACTTACTAGCTGACTGTGTTGACACTTCATCTAGTTATTAAACTTTATCTTGTTTTTCTTTGATAGTGTACCAAACGGGATACAGTCAAAACGTACCTCTCGCCAAAACGTACCCCCGATGAGAAGTAAAAACGTACTCATGTTGAGAGTCAAAACGTACTACCGACGAAGTCAAAACGTACTATCGACAAAGTAAAAACGTACCCCATTTTGTAAAATCAATCAAGGACAGCTGATAGATAAATGGTTTGTTATTGACAGTTACGGCTACGTGTTTTATCGCCTATTGTATACTAATTATGTGTTAATCATAGTCAATCTGCAAGTTTTATGCACATAAAGTTAGACGCAAATAAACCCTCGATATCTTGTTGACGGCGTTTTATTTTTTTAATTTAACCATTTTTTACTTTGACATACAATACGTCTGCGGATAAAACGTCAATTTTAAAGGATTCAAGTCATTTATTAAAAAAAATATCAAATATATGTACAGTTTATTAGTTTTGTCTCGTTGACGTATGGGTCTTCGTTTGTGGACACTGTATAAAGTACAACACTTATATTCATAAACATATAACAGCTGGGACACTATTTTTATTTATTTATTATCCTATTTTTATTTTTATTATGTTTTCAGTTTTTGATTATGTTATATTTAAGGCAATATTTTCTTCTTTTTTATAATCTTACTACTATATGGTTACAAACATTGGTTTAAATATTTAACAATTTCTTCAAAATTAACAATTATAACTCATTAAAGTGTTTATATTATACAATTAATAAACATATCTTATGAATTATGAATGATGTTTTATTAATTATGTCTAATAAAATGTTAATATTATATGGAAACATAGAGGTACGTTTTGACTTATAACAGTAGTACGTTTTGACTTCTCGACAGGGGTACGTTTTGACTTTCCGTAGGGGTACGTTTTCGTGAGAGGTACGTTTTGACAGTAAACCTACCAAACTGTTGTATTTTATTTGTGATGGACATTCAGAATTTACAAAAAAGATGAGAAAAAGTTGTTTGATATAATATTTTAAAACTTTTTAGGTTATTCTACTAGTTAAATAATTTAATATGTGGATAACCTTTTATGTCTTACATTCTGATTATTGACTTATAGAATTACAGACTTACAAGTGTTTAGTTTCAGCAAATAGCTATGCTAACATATTGAATATAAGTCATGGCGTAATAGTGTACTTATGTGATAAGCAAAAAGTCTCATTAGTACCAAAATATTGTAGTGCCAGTGTGGTGGAAAGGCCCACAGGTGGCCGTTAGCTCAGTAGGTTGAGCTACGGATCGGTGATCCAGGGGTCACAGGTTTGATCCCCACATCGGGAGCTCACTTTTCCCTTGATTTACTTTACTGGTGTCAGAAGTAAACGGAAGCCTGGTGTGGCTGTCCAGAGATGGGCTTGGGCCCAGAAAGAAAAGAGGGGAAGGAGTGCAGTGCCAGAGTGGTGAAAGGCCCACAGGTGGATGTAAGCTCAGTAGGTAGAGCTAAAGAACGATGATCCAGAGGTCTCACTTTTCCCTTGATTTACTTTAATATGTAACACGATACGTATCGTATCGTGTGGTATATATCTCGATATGTATCGTATTGTGAGGGTAGCGTATCGTTACACCCCTAATAGTCATCACAGAATAACCTAGCTGTGACTAAACAATATAGCAAATCATACGTACCCTCCTAACTTTTTCCCACTCTGCATCTGCTCTTGCACAGTTCCACTGCTCTTCGGTTAAACCAAACCATGCTTTCTGAGCAATGCCATGCATATCTGGAAATTCATTCTCATGTATCCCTAATCCAATGGGAATGAGATTTTCCCCTTTATCTTTATCAATCAACTTTTTGAATGCAGACTGACAGCTATATTTAGACCAACAATTCTCACTAAAACCTTTCGAGACAATGACGATTGTCCATTTAGATGAGCTGATAACTCTGAATAGCTCCGAGAATATGTTCTTGCCTGGTAGAGCGTCTCTGTCATGGTAGTAACCAGACTTCAAACCAAAAGTCTTCAATTTTTCTACCAGGAAACGAGTAAATTTGTGTGAAATAATGTTGTCGTCAACCTCAGACAAATAAGAGTTTGCGTGGTTATAAATAACATTGAAATCATACTTTTTTCCAGATGTATGCGACGCCATCTTTATGTTATTTTATTAACCAATGTTGATATTATTGTAAAGAAAATCTCAAGATCAGAAAGAAACCAACGAAACTGTGGGTTTTCCGACTTCGTAACATTCGGCTTACTTTGTTTTCTACCAAACACTGCAAAAGACATGCAAAGATACGCAAAGACACACAAGGACATGCAAAGACAAACAAAGACACCACAAATACCACAAATAAATAAATATAGAGGATCTGACATGAGTTGTTATTTAATACAAACATTTATTAAACGAGTTCAGGCAAAATGATATTAAACGAGTCTCTGGCGAGTGTAATATCATTTTTTGCCTGGACGAGTTTAATAAAATGTTTGTTTTAAAAAACAAAGTGAGTCAGATTCTTATATTACATGATTTTCATGGTAGGTTCTAAAGAACATCCGGTATATGGAGGTGGGCGGTACCTTATAAATATTTATTTCTTAAAATATTGTTGACTCGTCAAAAAGAATTAGTAACGATTCGCCACAATAACGATTCGCCACACTTATATAACGATTCGCCACAGATGAATAATGAATAATAATGTTGATTATTGTGAGAAAACTATTGTGAATATTTTTTTTTATAAACAAAGTCATGAATCAAATGTACTTTTGTCTTCCCAATCAAGAAAGTTATTCACACTTTTTCAATATGTCGCCATCTTTCTAAGGGATAGTTAACATCGTTAAAATTTTGTTATGTTTGCACTTGTCAATTAAGTGGCCGATTCCTGTTAATTAACCCCGAAGAATTCCTTTAATTGGAAACTAGTGTTCTCAGTTTGTCAAATAAGGGACAGACTTCTTTTAATTATTCCCGAACAAAAATGCAAACCCACCCTACTCCTCCCCAAATTTCAATGTGCGTGTTCACGTTCATTCGTTGTGCATCTATGTTGATTTTTTCATTCATGTTATCTCATTCATAAATTAATATGCTTTTGCGATTATATTTAATTCATGCTGTGATGTTTTGTATTTTTAATTATTATTAAACATTGAATTAAGAATAAAAATATTTACTAGAATGACATAGTTATTGTGTAACCCTCCCTATACAGAGAAAAAAAATGAGTGCCAATTAACAAGTACTTTCCGTATCAATATCATTTATCACACATGTTGCCAATCATTTTTACTACTGTGGCGAATCGTTATATAAGTGTGGCGAATCGTTACGTGGCGAATCGTTATTGTGGCGAATCGTTAATATACCGTCAAAAATGCTCATTGGCTAAGTTACTAAGTACCACTAATAAAATAAGGAACAGTTCCCTCCCTTTGTGTAAAAGAAATAAAGACCTAGCGAAATTCATGCATTATAACATTAAGTTTTAAAATATGTACAATAGGAATTGGCTCTGTCCGTCGTTGTAGCTTTTCCTTATAATTTGATGGAAATCATGAAAGTGGGATTCAACATTATTTTTTTTTTCATTTAAGACAACCGAGTTACGTCCCCTGGTAATCAACACACGGATGGTGTAGATTTTGTTTTCACCTTTGTAAACCTGGAGAGTGTTTCCGGAAACTCCGCCCCCTCCAGATACTGGATGTTCTTTAGAAATTACGGATTTTCATCCTCTTTGACTAGGAACAAATACTTGTGTAGATCTACATGCCGGTGTCACGGTCCGATGTTTCTACCGTGCTTAAAATTCTCTGTCTAGTGTGCGCATGCGTCAGTTTGCTATTTTTAACTACACGTGCCAAAATTTCTTACCATTCCATACTGGTGTAAAAAAGTGTTCGTGATTAATATTTTGAGGCTTAAAACATCGTATTTAAGATACTGTGACATTGTCAGCATATTTTCAGCGGTTCGGTACCTACTGGTCCTAAGGCTAATGATCGTTGGTTAGACCAATCTTTCTCTATCTACCAGATATATGCATACATAAATATAAGTTATAACACTTTTACTTAAGATGGAAATGTGTGCCTGGGTGGAATTATAAGCCTATATACACACAGGCATATATTTCTATCAGACTAATCTTTCTCTATCTACCATATACATGCATACATAAATATTACACTTTTACTTCAGATGGAAATGTGTGCCTGGGTGGAATTATATGCCCCTTTTTACACGGGCTGGTGTTTCTTTCAGGTCAATCTTTTTTTCTATGATCTACCAGATACATGCATACATAAATATTACACGCTTACTTAAGCTGGAAATGTGTGATGGAAATGTATGCCCAGGTGGAAATATAAACCCATATATACACGATCTGAATTTTCTTTAGCCTATGTTTATCTATATTTATACCCAGTTTGTTTGTTTTTTTGTTTACTTAATATGGAAACATGTGCCCGGGAGAAAATATAAGCCCGTAGATAGTTTCCATGTGATGTCATCGACACTAATAAGACAGTTTAAGGCAGCCATCTTTGTAGGCAGAAGCTAATGCAGGCTGAAATCGGGAAATATGTGCTGTATTAAACTCACCACTGTGTTTTTATTTTTCAGTCTATTTTTAATGAATTTTATATCAAATTTATCAGCTTCTATAAAGTATTTTAAATATCAAAACTATATTTTGATAGTTTTAAAGGTTCAAGAAATACAACCGAAAACGATACACTGTTCATTTTGTTTTAAGTTTGAGCCAAAAGTTTTTTGTTGTTGTTTTACTGTGTATTAATTCTGTGTGCATTATCAATTGTAAAAATATTGTGTTCTAAAAATATGAATTTCAAGAGCTTTCAATGGTGTATAGCTTTTCAGACCACAAATGAAGAAATTACAAGAAAATAAAATTTACCCTTCTATACAATTTATATGAAAATCCATTGAAGTTACCATCAAAGATGGCTGCCAAGATAAGGGATTTTCACTGATGTGGAAACTATCTATTTATAAACGGGCTGATGCTTCTATCCGACCAGTCTTTCTCTCTCTACCATAAACATGTTCACATAAATATTAAACGTTTACCTAAGATGGAAGTGGTGCCTGAGTGGAAATATAAGCCCATATATACATGGGCTGATGTTTCTTACAGGCCAATATTTCTGACTCTCATATAGATCTACATGTATAGATGAATTTTACACGTTTACTTAAGATGGACATGTGTGCCAGGGTGAAAATTTAAGTCCGTATATACACGGTCTGACGTTTCTGTTGTACCAATCGTTCTATCTTTACAATATACATGTAAACTTAGAATATTTCATGTTAATTTAAGATAGAAATGTGTGCACGGGAGCAAATCTTGGACCATATTTCTATTAAAATTTTGCGCATGCGCATTGGGGCGTGTAAGAAATTTCGACACGGTAGAAATCAATCGGAACTCCTCGGGTAATTCCGTCCTCGGGACAATCATCCCTCGGATGTATCTGGTGCAATAATATTAATGAAATCACGATCGTTTTGTTCGCCGGAAGTCGGAAGAAGAACATGCCTAGGTAGTTCGCACATAACATGGACGCTGCCATCGTTTGACAGCTGCTTGTCTGCTGCGCTGGGTAAATTAAAATAGGATGATTTAAATTTGAAGCCGCCGCAAATTGAAGTTTTACTGGTATCGCACTATAGTGAGCTGTCATCCGAGCTGCCATCTTTGTTTTGACGTCTGTCACAAAAGAAGTCCCATTTAGGGAAATGATAGAGGTAATCTGACTACCTATATACATCCGAGAGATGATTCGTGAATTATCCGAGGTTACATTGTTGACGTCATGCGCATGTCACGACAACTGGATTTCTTCTCTCCGAAATGTTCTATTTTTCCCTCTTACTTCCGAAGGTTTTCCTAGGTGAGATCCATCCATAGTTGCTCATTAGCTTTATCTGAAGGTATATTGTACACAAACCTTGTAATCTGTTCACTATTTGTGGTGAAAATACACTTCTTTCGACTGATCAGCTGATGCAAGGTCAAGGTCACCCATTGTACACGTAAATAACTCTACTACCGGTTAAAATACAAACATCGTGGAGGTAATCCTGAAGATGTTTTCAATTGGTAAACTAACAAATTAGCCATGTCATTCATGTTTTTGATATTTGTTCTCATTGCCTCTGGGACTGTGAAGGCTTGTAAGCATAAAATAGGCCATGTAGACATTGGTCTGAGGCTCAAGGGCCCAGTGACACTGTGTGAGGAATACAGATTGCTTGCTGTCTGCTCCCTGCTTAAACTAAATAAACTGTTTCAACCCAAGGTCACACACAAGTGTTCTTACCAAACAGTTACAATTCTATGCTCTCTTCTATTGCTGTTGTCTGTAGACATAGAGCCCAACCCTGGCCAAACCTTGATACCTGAAGTTGTAGGAAACACTTCCACTATTTTCCCCTGTGGTAGCTGTTATAAACCTGTATCCTGGTCATGTAAAGGTGTTGAGTGTGAGTCCTGTTTCACTTGGTATCATGCAGATTGTCAAAACATTTCTGATAGTATGTATGACAGACTGGGGAATGACTCAAGGATGGGTGTATGGACATGTCTCACATGTAATAACATAAACATTTAATCTGCATCACTAGCCAGTCTTGACAGCTTTGAAACACCAAACTCATTCAACCACCTACAAAACAGCTCAGACTTACATGACACATCTCATTCACTTCCTGTTACTTCAACACCCAAACAAAAGCCAAATCCTAAACCAAAAACCAAAAACACGAAAAACAAAATCACATGTAATAACATAAACATTACATCTGCATCACTAGCCAGTCTTGACAGCTTTGAAACACCAAACTCATTAAACCACCTACAAAACAGCTCAGACTTACATGACACATCTCATTCACTTCCTGTCACTTCAACACCCAAACAAAAGCCAAATCCTAAACCAAAAACCAAAAACACGAAAACAGAATCACATGTAATAACATAAACATTACATCTGCATCACTAGCCAGTCTTGACAGCTTTGAAACACCAAACTCATTCAACCACCTACAAAACAGCTCAGACTTACATGACACATCTCATTCACTTCCTGTCACTTCAACACCCAAACAAAATCCAAATTCTAAACCAAAAACCAAAAACACGAACAATAAAATCAAAAGATCACTCAAGGTACTAGTCATAAACTGTAAATCAATTGTAGACAAGAAACAAGAATATGAAAACATGGTAACATCAACAAACCCTGATATATTCATTGGCACCATATCTTGGCTTAAACCGAAACATTTTGACAATGAAGTTTTTGACTCCAACCTAGGATACACACCATTTCGCCGAGATCGTGTTGACAGAGCTGGTGGTGGTGTATTCATTGCTGTCAGACATAACATCATTGCACATGAAGCCACTGAACTCAGAAAAAACTGTGAAGCCATATGGGTGAAGGTCAACATCTCTGGATCAAAACCACTCCTCATCTGCAGCTACTATAAGCCAAATGAGACAGACAGTAACAGCCTTGCAGAGTTCAAGCTATCATGTGAAATGGCAAGCAAAACTAACACAATTCTATGGATTGGAGGGGATTTCAACATGCCTAAAATAGACTGGACCAACATGACCCCGACTCCAGACTGTAAATCACCCACTTTATACCAAGAATTTATCAACATCATCTATGAAAACAACATTACACAAATGAATTATCTACCAACTCGAGAAAACAATATCCTTGACCTATTCTTTACTTCCAACCCCACTCTTGTAAACAGAACTAGCATCATTCCTGGCATCAGTGACCATGACGGCATCATCATTATTAACACCAACGTAACCGCCCATATAAGACCCCAGGTACCACGTCAAATATCCCTCTACAATAGGGCCGACTGGGAGGGGCTTAAAACGTATATGGCTGACTTTCACACTGAACTAAGTAGGTCAGGTAAGCTCACAGAACTATCAGTAGCAGGACTCTGGGACACTTTTTCCACTACACTATCTACAGCAGTCTCGAAATTCATCCCCACAAAGACAGCCTCACACAAAAACAAATATGGATAAAGGCTGACCTTAGACGGCTATACAGAAAACGAGACAAGCTTTTTCGCAAGTACAAATCCACAGGACTCAATAAAACAAAATACTTAGACATGAAACACCACTGCCGCAAACAAACAAAACTTGCATATGAAAAATACTTAGAAGACATACTGAACATCAACACTGACACAAATTCAAATACAACAGATACAAATCACAAACCAAACAACAAAAAACTTTACTCACTTCTCAAACATTCAAAACAGGATTCTACAGGCATAGCTCCACTTAGAAAAGACTATAAGGTATATGAAGAAGACACTGACAAAGCAAATATTCTCAACACACAATTCCAATCTGTTGTACTAGCAAATCTCCACTATCTCTTAGCTCTCTCTGTAAGATGAAACTTCAGAACACTGCAGACACAGAAACCAGAAGTCAGCCAACCCAACCCACTTACAGCCCCCACCCACGTATGCCTGATATAGAGATCTCTACCACTGGAATAGAGAAGCTGCTGTCAAATCTCAACCCCCATAAAGCAGCCGGCCCCGACCAGATCCGACCTATTGTCTTGAAGACTCTCAGCCAACAAATTTCTCCTTTCCTGCAGATTCTCTTCACTAGGTGCCTACAGTCTGGAACTATCACAGACTCGTGGAGGATGGCAAATGTAACCCCTGTCTATAAGAAAGGCCCTAGATCTGATCCTGCTAACTACCGCCCCATTTCACTAACTTGTATTCTCTGCAAAACCATGGAACATATTGTCGCATCTAGCATCACCAAACACCTCACCAACTCTGATCTCTTCTATGAACTTCAACATGGCTTCCGAGAAAAACGCTCTTGTAACACCCAACTACTGATGCTAGTTGAAAACCTACTGAAATCCATCAACTTAAAGAGCCAAGTTGACCTAATACTCCTGGATTTCAGTAAGGCATTTGACATGGTCAACCACGAAAAGCTACTCTATAAACTTCACTTCTATGGTATCCGAGCCTCTACTCTCTCCTGGATTAAGAGCTTTCTTGACAATAGGTCCCAATCTGTCGTTGTAAATGGGTCAACCTCTTCTACCATCCCTGTCTCATCTGGCGTACCTCAGGGTTCTGTTCTTGGCCCACTTCTCTTTCTCATCTATATCAATGATCTTCCTGATTACGCATCATCGTCTGAAATCCGTCTTTTCGCAGATGACACTGCAATCTCTCTCTCTCTCACTGTTGCCACTCACTTTAGGTTTCTACAAGAAGATCTAGACCAACTCAAGAAATGGGAAACTCTTTGGGACATGCAGTTCAACCCCTCAAAATGTCAGGTTTTACATCTCACCAAACGCAAATCTATCATTGACACCAAATACACACTCCATAACACACTACTTGAATCAGTATCATCAGCCAAATACTTAAGTGTCACAATCTCAAACGACCTTACCTGGCAGACACATATAGATAACATCTGTAAAAAGGCAAACCAAACACTAGGATTTCTCCGACCAAACACCGCATCAAAGAACGTTTGAGTTCATTGTTGCGCTATACAAAATATTTCGATTTTATTATCTTTAATTGAGGGTAAAAACAACCTTTGACAAACTTTTAATGCGTATTTAACATTAATTTACAATAAAAATAACATATTATTGTCATATGTTTTAACGACTATTTCAGCTAAATAATTTCTAACAATAAACAGTAAACTCCTGAAAGTGCGTGACCCAGAAAGTTTACAAAGCGGTTAGTGTGTAGTGACCTACATTCAAATTTAATTCTCATCGCTGTCAGTATCGACTCTGGGGATAATTCTTTTTTTTTGTTTCTTATGTGGTGGACTTGCAGACTCGTCAGTAGAATTTACATTTGATTGTGTCATAGGCGGCTGAGTGTTAATAGTGAAAGTTCCACACAAAAAAAAAAAAAAAACACGTTTCCTGCGAAGATGCTGTTAAAGCGACCGTAGACGGTAAGTTCTTTGAGGCGGAATTCATTGAAGTTACCATTGCGTTGTGAACATTCGCGTCTTGATTCACATGCTGGTGAGAACAGTAAGACTTTGTGAGTATGTTATATGTTATTTTGTGTTGATTATCGCTATTATGGCTATGGACACAAGTCAGTAAACAAATAGTAAATAAAATAACGGAAAATAACGGAGTATTCAGATAATAATATATTACAATAATAAAATAGTCGCTATTAGTCCTTCACTTGTCTACTGATTTTAATATACATAATGCAAACATTAACACCATAAATCTGAGATTTACCAAGTTTAATTAAATGTTGTAGGCTGCTTAATATGGCATCAATCATTTGCGCGTGATTGCTAAAAGAGAAACACGCTTGATGCCTCCACTTGAAACAGAGTTACTACACAACAATTGCAACCAGCTAATAGCGATGTCATACCTTGAACACAGTTCTGTGTCTGAAGACTATCAGCCGATCATGACTACCGCTGTTGACAACTGTCTGTTTTCATGCGCAGTCTATCGGAATATGTGGCAATGAAATCTTAAGTATTGAACTGAAAGTGAGAACTTGCGTGTAGATGGCAACCAATGCTGAGCATTATTCCAAAGTTATGCAAAAGACTTCAGTTTGTGTTCACCAATCTTTGAAGACGCTACATTGGTTTGCGCAACACCAGGAAAATATTCCAGAGCGTGGACAATACAATCGGCGTGTGATGTTAACTCGAGTATTAATGAAATAGTCGACTAATTTATAACACTATTGCAAGAAGGAAAAGAACAATTACAAGAACAATACCCGGTATATCAAAATATTAATTATACACATAAACGAACTAAGCAAAGATGATTTAATGAAGATTGCTACTTCGCACGTAAACGATTCAAAGTAAAAAGAAATGCCTTTATGCGAGACAAAACTGATCAAAATAGACAAAATTATATCGATGCCAGAGCAGAATATAATCACATAAAAAGAAAAAGCAAATACAGGTTTAAACAAATGGAAAGAGACGAACTAACAGAACTAAGTAAAAACAATCCGAGAGCATTCTGGATTTTTTTTTAAAAAGTAACATAGGCAAACAAACATTTATCAGACAGTCTCTGTGAATGATCTTTTTGAACATTTTAAGTCGCTGTATACAAGTGAGAACCAGGTTAGCACAATACCAGATCTTAACGACAGGGTTCCCACAGAACCGGGAAGTCGGGAAAAAGCCGGGAAATCGAAAATAAACACTCCCGGTCGGGAAAAGACATTAAATTTGACATGATACGGAAAAAAACGGGAAATTACCGGGAAAACTGTTAGCCCTTTCACTCACGGTTTGGCGATTTTTGGCGTTGTGCGGTAGGCTCATAGTTTGGCGATTTTTGTCGTTGTGCGTCTGGTTCATACATACGCCATTTTACGCTATGCTGTCATTTGCATAGTTTGGCGAAATTACGCCCTCGAAGTTAAGTGCAAAATCATAAGTGAATACTTCATGTAAAGTCTTTCTTTTATCTTTATTCAGTAAGATAAAGACTTTGTTTATAATACATTTAGTGAATAAAAAAGAGGGGTTGTTCTGAAAAAATTGTGAAAAATTTGCTCAGTTTGTAGAGCACCCTAATGGAATTTTCCATTGTTTACTCTCGCTGGCAAATCTTACCAATTCTAAACCGCAACAACTCTCACATGGTCAGCCTAACAGTAAAAACCGAGTATGCCGATGTAATAAACATCCGCTTCCTTCACAATAAATGGAAGTGAAGTATTTGAGGTTGAAAAACTTTGCCGACTTATCGGAACCCCCTGTTGCTTCGGGGCAGCATTGGGCCATAAAACCCACTGACTAATGAGGGGCAATATGTTTTATTGCTCTGTGGATCAACTTGGAAGGTATTTAAGCTTCATTTGATTGCCTGGTTCATTAGCATTCTAATCGCTGCATCCTTAACACGGTATGCGGACATAATCCCCTTCGGACAAAATCCCCTAGGTATATTTTCAAGAAAACGGACAAAAACCCCTACATGACATAATCCCCTACGGACAAAATCCCCTAGTATAAATAATCCACTACGGACAAAATCCCCTACATAGAAAAATTAGTATTTATTGACAATGTTTATCATGAAATACTTCAGATTTTCATTATAAAAATAGCAGGAATTATGTGGAATTATACAGAAGCACACTAAACTAAAATAAATAAATAATTAAATAAATAATTTGTGTTTCCATTATTGATGTACTGGTCTTATGTAGATTTTACAATTTTTTACTACATTCTGAAGTTAAATAAATATTATTAATTTTACTTTTATTTTAAATGTGTGTTTTGTGATCTTGAGGTTGATCATTATATTATATATTTAACAACAACAACAACAACAAAAACAAAATTTTGCAATTTCATTTCAGAGGTTAATAACAGGCTAGACAAAACATACAATGCATAATTTTAAACTGTAAATTAAAGCACATCACAAAGCACATAATTATAAGGTATCTACCTATTATCAGAAAATTGTCTATGCAAAATAACAAACTGTAAATTAAAAATCATCACAAAGCAAATCAGCACATAATTATCAGGAATCCACCTATTATCAAAAAATGTTTATTATATTTTTACATTAAGTTTATATATACATGAAGAACTTGTGATAAACTGATAAATTAGCAACAAAAAGAAATGAAAAGATGTTTGACTTTATTAGAAATTGAACACAGTCATGAAGTAAAAAAAATAGTTGTTCAATTATTTAAAAATGTTTATCAAAGAAATATAAATTTTATTTGCCTAAATAAAAATAAAACATATAGCCAACAATTACAATACTAGTTTGCCAATTCATTTTTTATCACCTTAACACCTATTGAAAAAGATCTTGTACACAAATTGTTTGATAATATTTATTGATAGTCTCTTGCTGCAGAAGTATGCCTGATGCTTATGATATTTTGTTTGATAGTGACACTAAGTCAGAATTTTCTGGTTTTGGGGAATCAAATTTAAATGTTGTATTGTAAATAAAAAGCAATAGCAATTAATGAATATTTCAAACATAAAATAAAGAAATTGCCTATGACAAATTTCTATTGTTTTATTCAAACCTTCTTCTAACAATTTATATAACCTCATATGCATGACAATTATAGCATCAGAAAGAAAAAATATTTCTGAATAAACTTTTTAATTACATAAATATGATTAAATAACTCATTCTAGCTTAAAATATAACTTAAACATAACTACTGTCAGCTTCCCACACAAAACCATTAATGCTCTATGAACCTGAGGTACCTTTATCACCAGTTAACCTATGCATGCCAGGTGTCCTGATAAGCCATCTGGTTATGCATTAGGCATATGGTTATTTAGGAGAACTGTATGAGTGAAATGGTTAGTGTATTTTTATAATCATAAGGCATTTTAACTGAATTTGATTTAAAAAATCAGAGTATTTGTTGGCATACATTTGTAAACTTCTATTAAATTTTAACGGCAAAACTCTTGAATGTCCACATTCATAGACCTTGAAAATGGACAAAATACCTGGAAAAAACCTGGAAAAGACCTTGAATTTTTCCCTTCAGAAATTGTGGGAACCCTGTAACGAACAGAACGCAGATGTTCACAATAATTGTCTTGACGCTGATATATCCACAGAAGAGATAAAAAGGCGGCATACTACCAAAATAATAACAAAAGTACAGGTAATGATAATACGGAAGACGAAATATACAAACATGCATACAGCCAAATAGAACATCTCTTATATACATTATATAATAGAATATTAAGCAAGGGAGAGTACCCAGTATTGTTCGGAGAAGGGGTTATTGTACCGGTGTATAAAAGTGGAAGCATTGATGATCCAGTTAATTATAGAGGAATAACATTGATAAATATTCTATCGAAGATTTATTCACAAATTCTACTTAATAGATTAACAAAATGGAGCATAGATAACGATAAAATATCTGAAAATCAATTGGGATTAAAAAAATAAATAAATCCACTATCGACTGTATTTTTATTTTACACGCTATCATAGCCAACACGTTAAGCAGAAAAAAGAAACTATATTGCTGCTTCAGTGATTTTGAAAAATGTTATGATAACATTACCAGAAACCACCTTTATAGTAAGTTACTAAATTAAAACGTTAGTTCAAAGTTTGTTAACACTATAAAATGTATGTATAACTCAGTTAAAGCTGCAGTAAGATACAAGAGAAACACATCCGATTTCTTCGAATCAGACATTGGCCTGAAACAAGGTGTTTCGAGCTCCAGCCTGATGTTTCTGTACTACGTTAATGATATACTACATAATGTCAATCAAGATATTGATGGATTAGTAACTATAGAAAATGTTAAGATATTTATGCTTCTATACGCAGACGACACGGTGTTGCAGAAACACCAGCAGCTTTACAATCAATGCTTAACGATATACAACACTATTGTAAAAGATGGAATTTAAAAATAAACGCAAACAAAAGAAAAACTATGATATTTGAAAAGGGACGGCATACAGAATAACAATTTACTTTAGTAATAACATATTGGAGACCGTAAAAGCATTTAAATATCTCGGCTTCATGCTACATAAGAATGGACACTGGAACAGAACACAGAAACACATCGCACAACACTCACTATATGCCTTGCACAAACAATTTATAGTACATAATCAACTAGACCCAGAAATAAATCAAAAATGTAAACTATTTGACACACTAGTTGCAACAATCCTTAATTATGGAGCAGAAATACATGGATACGCAAAAGCTCAAGATATAGAACGCATACATTGTAAATTCATGCGAAAAATACTTTATGTAAGAAAATCCACAAATATCAGTGCTCTGTATGGTGAACTGGGAAGGTTCCAATTAGAAA
Source organism: Sinonovacula constricta (assembly GCA_007844125.1). Taxonomy (NCBI): domain Eukaryota; kingdom Metazoa; phylum Mollusca; class Bivalvia; order Cardiida; family Solecurtidae; genus Sinonovacula; species Sinonovacula constricta. Next base: position 31,460,264 of record CM017569.1, on the reverse strand, counting down.
TTCAACATAAAATTATAATAAAATATTGGAGTAAAATTACAAAGTCTAAAGATAACTCGATCATTAATAAGATATATCAAATATTAAGAAATGATGCAAACAATGGGAAAACATACGGAGGATTGAATTGGGCATATCACATAAAAACAATATTAGAAGAAATAGGCCTAGCGTATATATGGCAAAATACAGATACTGTTAATGTACATCAGATAAGAGATAGAATTTTAGATATATTTAGATAAGAATGTACAATGACAATAAATAATTCAAATAGACTAGAATCATATTGTCTGTATAAGAAAGAGCTTATTACCGAAAGTTACCTTGACAAAATAAATGTACTCAAATATAAAATTGCATTAACCAGATTTACTGGTAGATTATCATCACATGACCTAATGATTGAGAAAGGAAGACATGTAAATATGCCAAAATCCAACAGAATGTGCACGCAATGTAACATGAATGTTATCGAAACAGAATATTATTTTCTTTTAGTCTGCCCCTACTATAGAAACTTGCGAAAACAATATTTTTCAACATATTATTGTCACTGGCCAACAAAAGTTCATAAATCTTATGACAACTAAATCGAAAAAGAGAATAATTAGTATAAGCAAATATATATACTACGCTTTGGAAACTAGAGCAGTAATAACTGACACAAGTTAAAAACATTAAAATAATTAATGCATTGTCATATAACGCTTTGATATGTATAAAATTTATATTTACTATAAATATGTACTTAGCAGAATTATTACCAATTAAGATTGTGACGTTATGGTTTACTTCCGGATGGCCGAAATGTTCCGAGAGCAGGTAGTGGTTCAATATTGTACGTGTTCCTGTAATAGTTATACTGTAGCAAGTTTTTCATAGCATTTTGTCCTATATTATAACCATTCTGAAACTGATGTTATAACGAAAGAAATTATTTACACCCACCCCTATAATACTTGTCTGATAGGTGTGTTAGATCATTTTTCCGAAGACGGGTTTCGAAGCAGACCTATCAGAGTCGGTACACTCCGTACCTAGTGCCGACGCTCTTCATCCTGTGCCCTATCAGAATCGGGACACCCCGTACCTAGTGCCGACGCTCTTCATCCTGTGCCCTATCAGAATCGGTACACTCCGTACCTAGTGCCGACGCTCTTCATCCTGTGCCCTATCAGAATCGGTACACTCCGTACCTAGTGCCAACGCTCTTCATCCTGTGCCCTTTTAGAATCAATACACTCCGTACCTAGTGCCGACGCTCTTCATCCTGTGCCCTATCAGAATCGGTACACTCCGTACCTAGTGCCGACGCTCTTCATCCTGTGCCCTATCAGAATCGGTACACTCCGTACCTAGTGCCGACGCTCTTCATCCTGTGCCCTATCAGAATCGGTACACTCCGTACCTAGTGCCGACGCTCTTCATCCTGTGCCCTATCAGAATCGGTACACTCCGTACCTAGTGCCGACGCTCTTCATCCTGTGCACTATCAGAATCGGTACACTCCGTACCTAGTGCCGACGCTCTTCATCCTGTGCCCTATCAGAATCGGTACACTCCGTACCTAGTGCCGACGCTCTTCATCCTGTGCCCTATCAGAATCAGTACACTCCGTACCTAGTGCCGACGCTCTTCATCCTGTGCCCTATCAGAATCGGTAAACCCCGTACCTAGTGCCGACGCTCTTCATCATGTGCCCTATCAGAATCGGTACACTTCGTTCCTAGTGCCGACGCTCTTCATCCTGGGCCCTATCTAAATCAGTACACTCCGTTCCTAGTGCCGACGCTCTTAATCCTGGGCCCTATCAGAATCGGTACACTCCGTACCTAGTGCCGACGCTCTTCATCCTGGGCCCTATCAGAATCGGTACACTCCGTTCCTAGTGCCGACGCTCTTCATCCTGGGCCCTATCAGAATCGGTACACTCCGTTCCTAGTGCCGACGCTCTTCATCCTGGGCCCTATCAAAATCGGTACACTCCGTTCCTAGTGCCGACGCTCTCCATTATGGGCCCAATCAGAATCGGTACACTCCGTACCTAGTGCCGACGCTCTTCATCCTGGGCCCTATCAGAATCGGTACACTCCGTTCCTAGTGCCGACGCTCTTCATCCTGTGCCCTATCAGAATCGGTACACTTCGTACCTAGTGCCGACGCTCTTCATCCTGGGCCCTATCAGAATCGGTACACTCCGTTCCTAGTGCCGACGCTCTTCATCCTGGGCCCTATCAGAATCGGTACACTCCGTACCTAGTGCCGACGCTCTTCATCCTGGGCCCTATCAGAATAGGTACACTCCGTACCTAGTGCCGACGCTCTTCATCCTGGGCCCTATCAGAATCGGTACACTTCGTACCTAGTGCCGACGCTCTTCATCCTGGGCCCTATCAGAATCGGTACACTCCGTACCTAGTGCCGACGCTCTTCATCCTGGGCCCTATCAGAATCGGTACACTTCGTACCTAGTGCCGACGCTCTTCATCCTGGGCCCTATCAGAATCGGTACACCCCGTTCCTAGTGCCGACGCTCTTCATCCTGGGCCCTATCAGAATCGGTACACTCCGTACCTAGTGCCGACGCTCTTCATCCTGGGCCCTATCACAATCGGTACACTCCGTTCCTAGTGCCGACGCTCTTCATCCTGGGCCCAATCAGAATCGGTACACTCCGTTCCTAGTGCCGACGCTCTTCATCCTGCGCCCTATCAGAATCGGCACACTCCGTACCTAGTGCCGACGCTCTTCATCCTGTGCCCTATCAGAATCGGTACACTCCGTTCCTAGTGCCGACGCTCTTCATCCTGTGCCCTATCAGAATCGGTACACTCCGTTCCTACAGCTTCATTCAGGAACACTAGGATCAGTTTTCATTATATTTCTTAGGTATTTATTGTTTTAAGACGATTGACAAAGGGTCAGCAATTTAATGTTGTTATTTATCAGACTTCTTTTTGCTACGAATTATTTCAGGTGTTTGTGTGGCATACACAGACAGAGAAAGGCAAAAAGGGGAACGTGGAAGGATATGGTCCCAAATATGCAAACGTTGATGCGCGGTAAAAAGGACATAATTACGTAATATAAAAATCAGAAAGTGAAAACAGATTTACATAAAATTATCTTCAAGTAAAATTACCAAACGTCGCTGGATAATTTCTATTAGACAACAACAATCTACGGGTGTGTATTTGTTTATAGACAACAAGGTAATGTTAAGACTTTTCTTCTTTTGTAATTGCCCAATGTCTTTCTTTAGTTGAATCTCGTTAACAAACATCTAAGGTGTGACAGAATAACGCTGACAACCTTCATTGAAGACACGCTGAAGCGCGGAGTCTACTGTGATCACGTTTGCTGCTTGCCACTGGAGAGTCATGTGACCAGGATGTTAAGGATCTAAGCGGTAATCAGAAATACGGTTCATCATCAAGCAATAATCTAAAAAAATATCTTAAAAATCCAATGTCACATCAAAAAACTGTTCTGAAATAATGATAGTCAAATATGTTTAATTTCGATTAGATTCTACTTATGTACACTAAAATCCTCTGCCTACACATAGACCGGCATGTTTCTTTTTATTTATGCCATATTTCTCTTACTGGTACAATACTCACTTTTGCGTCGTCTTTGATGTTTTGAATCAATGTTCTTCTTGTATATTCTGTTGTCCAATCCCAACTTCTGCAAGTTCATGTACCTGCAACCTTCGAGCGGCATAATTATGTAATAAAAATAGATTAAACTACAGGAGTACATGTATTCCCACTTTTCGCTATTGTTGCCTTTCTTTATTTAAAAAATGGATAAATAATTGCATGTAATAAAGTAAATAGTTCCGCTATATGAAAAAAAAAAAAAACGCTTACGATTGAAAAGCAAGCTTTTAAAAATGTTCATTATAAGAATATTTCTTGATATGCAAAAGCAGCTTATCATGAATACAAAAGTGCCGATTATCCGAATGCATAAGGTTATATATTTTTTCGATATTCATGTTATTTTATTTACAGGGTTTAATTTATTATTACAAGCTACAATTACTTTGTTGCTGTTGGAAACGTTCTTCAATCAACTTTTCTCGGTTGGTTATTCCACCATTTATTCACATTGCCCTGGCGTTTGATATCAATGCTAATTAAGGTAAAATTTTAAGAAAAAGTAATAAAAAGCCTTATAATGTAACTGATTTATTGCAAGACTTTTATACAAATAAATTAATATAACGCATATAATTTGCTACATGTCGTTAGTTTTACGTCTATGGCATATATTTAGTGTTTCTAAACTTGGATCATTAAACTATATCCACAAATAAGATTTTTTTTTCTAGATTTATATCTTACATATTATTTATTCTCTGTTTACATTCTAGTTTAAAACAGTTTTTCAATTTCTGTTTTGGGTTCTAACTAGGTTAAGGTTATTTTGGCTCAGTGATCGAACAGTATGTAAAGTTTAAGTTGTTCACCTTTACTTAAAGACGAGTTTTCAGTTCGAAATTATATAATTTAAGATCTATAAATAAACATCACACTCTTTTTATAAGAGATAATAAAAAAAACAATAGTAACACATTATCTTAGCTTTTGTACATCAATAATATTGCGAGATTCTATATTACAAAATATGTTACTTTATTTCTGCTGCAATTACAGTAGTTCTGCGCTACCTTTATCTTGCCTTTTACGTTTCTTTTCGCCTTTAACGTTTCTTTCCGTATCACCGCACCTCTCCTCTTTGTCATGTTTCCAGCGGAATAGCTGAATTATATGTAATTGTTTTACCATTTACTTTTAGTCGACTTGATCATATATTAGTTTTCAAATGTCACGATATTTGAGGTAATAAACCAAGAACCGTATTAATTTCTTTTTTTTTTTTGCTAAGAACGTAAATGTTCATAACTAACATAACTAATTGATAGTTATTATTTGCTTTACGGGGTTATCGGAACATTGCACCGATTGTTAAAGATGTGGGCATTATTTCCCCATCCACAGATTTGCATACACCGTCTAATATGCCTTCAAGGTTTATGCAAAATTAAAATTAAAAATAAAATTGAATTTATTAGTTTTCGACAATGTAATTAGCAAAGGTCAGAGATGTTAAGGTCACGTGTAAAAAAAAACGCCGCCTGATACAGAAAACATGCACTTATATAGGTTATTTGCACATAACAATATTGCGGTCAAATGGACACCACAGTAGATTTTCAAGACATCGAATAAAACCTCACAACTTGTTTGTCATTTCTGTTATCGTGGACAGTGGTGCCTCTGAAGAAACAACACTTCTATGGGAACAATAATGAGCAGGCAATTAACAGAAAACTCAGCTGTTTTCAAAGAAAAGAACTGAGAACACTTTGGTTAACAGCATAGCTGCAATTATAAAACGTAACAGGCCATAATATGAATTCGCACTTCGCGGTCTTGTTTTGAATAAGAAATCGATTACTACAATAACAAAATATTTTGACAGACAGACAGATAGACAGACAGCTACATTTATAACGTCTCAGGTACAACGTTGTACATCATGAGGCAAGTTATATAATTCTAATATTGATACATAACTGTTAGTTCCGGCCCAAAAAGAATGTTTATGAATACAAAATGGGTTAAGAAAAGACAGACTAAAGAGGAGGGAACTGACAAACAGGGAGGAGACGATAGAAGCAGTATAGTGCGTCTTTTTCTGTGACATTACCCTTATGTTATATAAAATCAGACTTCAGACTGGCGCGAAAAATCAAAAGTTCACCTAAGAGAATTGTTACAAAGCATAGACTAATGTAGTTTGGCATTTATTTTATGTACTTATAAAACAGATTGCTGGTTGTAATTTTGATCATATTTAACGCATACCGTAGTTTTTTAACTAATGAAGAGAAACAAATAACACCTTTTCCTGCACTACGCGACTGAACAATAATTTCGCATGCCAGCGAATGTAATACAATTGCACAATAATTATTCCAATAATTTGGATATATGTTCAGACGTTGGTATCACGATCGTTGCATTACCGTCATCACTGAAGACATTTTTAAAGGATTGTTTTATCGTCGTCGACTCCTCCCAATAAGCCGATGTAAAGAACACGTCAAAACTAAGAGGAAATCATAACAGTTACCGTTCAGAATACTTTGTTCTTTAAGGTTATGACCATAATAAACAAGAGACTTCGAAGACGGGTGATGCTCCCCGAATGGGTATTTTGTCACCAAAACAAACGGTTTGTTATATAACTATGAAGGTGAATTTTGTAAATGGAGTAGTGCTATAAAAATCAGACATAATCAAACCTGTACCTATGGAGATTGATGGGAATGGCTACTTCAACCACTTAGTTAACTTGGGGAACAATGGAACTGGTCATACTAACAATTGCAAAGAATTCAAGAACTACAATTCATTGTGTATTGTATTTGATAGGGTAGACTGATGGACTCAAAATTTATAAGCTGGGCACGATTTTGCTTGACCTTTAAGGTAGCGACAAAAATTTCGCGCGCGAATATTTGTTTTAATATCATGATCATAAATGTGAAATAATTTCAAAATGTGAGAACAAAAAACACAGTAATGTGCCGGACATGATTTTGTTTAAGGACATACTGTGGTCTTGACCTTCAATGTAGTAGCCCTAATTTTGCGCGCGACATGTCTTCCCGATATGGTGATCATTTCTGTGAAATAATTTAAAAATTTAACAATAAATAACAAAGTTATGGACCGGACACGATTTTGTTCATGGTCATCCTGCGACTTGACATTCAAGATAGCGACCCAAGTGTTGCACGCGACACGTCATCTCGATATGGCAATCATTTCTGTAAAATAATGTTGAATTCAGACTATAAATAACAACGTTATGGACCGGACATGATTTTGCTTCCAGGGCATGCTGTGACCTTGACCTTCAAGGTACCCGAATTTTGCGAGTGACACGTCTTGATATGACGATCATTTCTGTCAACTTATTTTAAAATGCGACTTCAAATAACAAAGTTATGGGCCAGACACGAGTCCGTCACGGATGGACGGACTGACGGAGACTATATGCTCCCCTGAATCTTCATTCGGGGAGCAATAAAAAACAACCTCCCTGTTTATTGGTACTATGGCTTTTGGTAAGTTAAGACAAGACAAAATTGATTTTTCAACATTTAAATTTATGCATGCATCTTGATACAGAGCTTAAGTAGTGAGATATTTCTGAAAATCTTCTTATGTTCGCCCAATAGCATATCCTCATAGTACAGGTACAATGTTCACAATGTTAGATTAATCTCACTTAAAGCCATACTTATACAATCACATTGTAATAACGTTTTTGAATATGGCGCTTAATAAATTATATGAAATATGTAAAGCTCTAAAGAATAGATACCACCAAGGCTTTACTACAGGGATAGGGATGAAGCAGTTTCAATATTTGAAAAAGAAGTAAAACTAAATATGACGCGACCTTGAAACGTTTACTGGTTGTACCAAAAAAAAAATATGTACATTAACAGTTTGAAATGAAAAAAAAAGAGAAAAAGGTGGATATATGTGAAATAGGAAAAGACGTTCTAACGTTCCTTAGGGGAATATGACATATGATTGCAAAATGCAACTATAGTCTGACATTCAATCTACATACTTACAGTAAACAGTCAATCATAGTAATCGTGAAAACAAGCTTACAAGCTTACACTCCCGTATTTTTTAACTTAATTCAGAAATTGAAAAGCTTGTTCAAATGCAAGTTCAATTCAACGCAACTTGTTTATGAACTGCAGCAGGAAGGTCAGACTAAGTTGTACATAAAATATTAAATTGGCTGTTTATTTCTTATCAGTGTCTTTTTTATCATCCTTTTTGGCCGAGTCTTTCGAGTCTTTCGTTAGAGAGCTCATAGCATTCTGTATAGCTTCACTGTTGGGATCAACACCAGGTAGATTCTCCAGAACTTGCTGCAGGAAATCTGGGTCGTTCATTACTTCTGAGTAGTCCTCCTCCCCCTGTAACAGACAACACATCACATTACTAAGCTTGTATGGAAACCTTGCAGACACAAAAATGGTCATATTAGAGATGTTTGTTTGTTGTTTATTGTGTTTATCTTCCCAACAACAGTATTTCAGCTTTCTGTAGATGGTGTCTACACGAAGCAGATATAGTGCTGCCGTCAGTGTGTATAGCATGCTGTGGACACCTGGCATGATACTACACCAAGTCACAATATACTGACACTGGGCCAACCAGTCATGGAACTACCCTTATATTTGCTTGAGCGTAAGCAAGGGTGTTATACCACTACCATTTTTAACAATGTTGGTATGTCGCAGAACGGGTTGGAATCCGAGGCCACTCGTACCTGGAGCTGACACTCTACTGAATGTCCTACCCAGTCCGGTCATATATTAGAGATGTTCAGTACCCACTTCAGAAACAGTTCTCAGCTGTGATTTTGCTCAAGCCCAATTTTTGTATATTCACTATGAACTTGGCAAGGTTAAGGTTACAGTAATACTTTTATAATAAAGATATGCTTAGTAAAATACTTAGACAACAGCTTGACCTGACAGCTTGACCTGAGGAGACCACCATGATCCAAGAATTGAACAATGCTTATTATGATAATCAGTTTCACTTTTACAAGATCTGCAAATCTGCCAATAAAAATCCTTGGCCAATGTTTTTTTAATGGATCAAAGTTCTTTTAACAACATTTTGTTACCCCTGATTGCTGAAGCTTGTGAGGAAGTTTCGTTGATTTTGGACCAGCGGTTTCAGAGGACATGCCATTTACAGAATGTTGACTAAAGCTAACGCTGGATGTGGGTGATGACAATAGCTCAGCCTTAGCATATTATGAAGTATTATTATGTACAAAACATGCATATACTGATGCGGCCATTGTAAACATTATAATAAATACATTTTCTCCGGAACGGGACACCATCCCATGCTGTAAGAGGCTGAGGAGTTTTAAGTCACAGCTGACTACATGGCCAAGGGTGCTCCTCATATTTTACTTGTTAATTGAATTAAAAATTTCGCAGCAATTCAGTATTTAAGGGTGGTATGCTTACCTTCTGGTCAGCTTTATCATCTGTATCCATTGGAGTGGGTGTGTTGGTTGTGGAATTATCTTCTGAAAGACACGAAGCAAAAAATAAAAAAAGTAAATACACAGACAAGACATGACTTCTGTGATCTAGTGATTAAAATGTTGGGACTCCAAATATGAGGGTCCATGGTGAGGACTAATCAGGCAAAGTTAGTTCTTGATCAAAGATGCACATTGCCCCGAGTACTCAGTGCCTAAGTACTGGTTCAACCCAGAAGGTGGGCAGTTGATTTGAATAATATAAGATTTAAATCTATTTTCTAATCAAGTATAAAATATGTTTAAACTAAAACAGATTGCTTTATGATGTTAACAGTATTGGTATATACAGAACATATATAAACCTGTTTGTCTAGGAATCATTGGATTAATCAACATACACAAGACCAGTATGCAAGTTTAAACGGAAACAAGAGGGCCATGGTGGCATTAAATTGCTCACCTTAGGACACAGGCTTTTATTAGGCTCATATCTGGCATTGAGTCATTATTATTTATTTAACATTTTTTTTGGTGAAAATGGGACCATTAGTGTGGCTACTGGGTTGATAATGTTTTCTAGAATTTTACCAAGTAACCTACTGAATCTACATGACCCACTTCAAAACATATTTAAGATTCTATATAGACAAACATAATGGCCAAGTATGGTGAAGATTGGGCCATTAATGTGGCCTCTATTTTTACATGATTTTTCTAAAATCTGACCTACTTTTTGAACCCACTTGAACCAATAATGAATACATCCAAGCGTTCATGCAGACAAACATTCTGACCAAGTTTGGTGAAGATTGGGCTATAAATGCCGTCTCTAGTGAATTCAAGAGATTTATCTAAGATTTGACCTAGTGACCTACTTATTGACCCTACGTGACCCAGTTACAAACTACTCCAAGATTTCATGCAGGCAAACAACCTGATCAAGTTTTGTGAAGATTGGGTCATAAATTGAACATATTTTTGCCACGTTTTATAAGAGGGTTGAAGCAGAAACAGGTAATTTCACAAGTGAATCAATGAATACTTGGTTTTATTTACCCTCGCCCTAACTATTGTTATAGGGCGAGCATTAATATACAGAAGTTTAAAATAAAATATCACAGTAAGTTTTTATTTAATGGCGTGAGGGTTGCTTAATGTCAGGAAGGTTAAGAAGATTAAAACTTAAAACAAAATAAAGATGATTATTGCATGGTTCTGGCTTTGACAATAGGCTCCTATATAGAATGTATGGATGTTTGTATTGTCTATGAGGTATATGTATGTTTGTGATGTATGTGTCATAAAAATTAATTTGTATAATTCTAAGGTCTGCACTTTCTTTTCACTGTACATTTTTGTTTCAGTCCACCTAAGTAACATAACATAATATAACTTGTTCGCCTTATTGTAGCACAATACAATATAGTGTAGTACAGTGCCTCTTCTGGGACATATAATGGTGCTAAAAACACCTCATATACATAAAAAAAAATAAAAACCAAGAAATGAGTTTGTTTAAAGTAGGGGGCCCATCTTATAAACGAATAGTCTTATACCCAATGTGACGCAGTTACGAACTCATCCAAGTTTTCATGCAGACAAACATTCTGACCAAGTTTGGTGAAGATTGGGATATAAATGTGGTCTCTGGTGTGTTCACAAGTTTTTCCTAAATTTTGACATAGTGACCTACTTTTTGACCCCAGGTGACCCAATAAGAAATTCATCCAAGATTTCATGAAGACAACCATTCTGACCTAGTTTGATGAAGATTGGCAAAAAACTGTGGCCTCTAGCGTGTTCACAAGCTAAAATGTTGACGCCACACGACGGACAACAGACGACGGTCAAAGCGGTATCAAAAAAGCTCAAAAAGGGTAAGTAACAGTAACAAATCTTCACCAACTGCAAACCCTTTTTTAGGTTTCTGTTTTTAAATTTCCTGCCATCCTTTTAATTCTTTAAAATATTTAAAAAAAAAAAAAGACAAAGTAAATAAAAGTAAATTTAAAGTTCTATAATGTATATGCTCCATCAAGCAGGACTACATTTTGAAATGGACTTAGAAGATCATGTTTATAATGTAAGGGCACCTTACCACCCCTGACCCCCTAACAAATTGTCGATGTCTGCTAATTTTAACTCAAAGATTTAGACATAAACAGAGGAATTTTGAATAGACATACCTGAGTTGCCCATGGACATCTGCAGAGCATATGCTATTTGATCCTCCTCTGACATGCTGGCAAAGTCTGGCATACTTGGTGTATTGGCTGCTGACTGTTGATCCATTGACATAGTGATAGCCCTCTCAAGTAGAACCTCCTCATTGGTCGACTCCCCTGCAGGTACTCCCGCCTCTACAGCGGAGTCTGCTTGCACGCGTCGAGCCTCCTCCTCCTGCCGCGCACGCTGCTCCTCCATGGACACACGCAGGGCAAGGGCTAACTCAGGGTCTTCGTTAGGGTCAACACCAAATTCAAACCCAGTAGCCTGCATGGCCACACCGGCACCATCCTCACCAACAATGACAGGGGAGTTAACCAGAGCTTCCGACAGGAGAGGTCCTGGTGGCACTGTGACCAGGTGAGATCTACGACACAATGCAGGTTTTAAAATAATGTATTGCAAAAGATCATAAGATTTTTCTTTTTTTTAAATGTAACACATTTTATCACATACAAAATAAGTGCTATAAAGGACATTAATAAGTACACTACAGTTATGATTTTTATACCATCAATAAATAATGAAATGGTTTAGAAAAAGTGATAATAACTCAGAATCACTCAGTAAAGTAACATCCTAATTTTTAAAGAATTAATATGTAGCTATCATTCAGGCAATTTTAGGATGGGACACTTAAACAATATAAATGCTATAATACATGCTCACTCCAAATATAATTGAATACAATAATGAACTTCATGGCAGTTTGAATACGACAAAATACATATTTATGAATAAGTCGTAAAACTACAATAGGTTTTTAATCATACTTAACTAATTATTAGTTGTACACAGAAGAGAAAACATCAACTATTGCAACCTATCAGAAACAGAACACAACTATTTCAATGCCATTATACAGACTTTTTGCAATCACTGTAACTAGTAAAATACAGATTTACCCTGTGCCATCTTTTCCATTTATTGTGTTGATAAACTCTGTCAGTTTCTCTGTGTTCAATCCCTGAAAAGAAACAACGTATACTTCCATTTTAACAGGTTTATAAATGATGTACATAATTTCAAACACTACACTGAACTACATAATTTCTATTCTAAAAAAGAGAATGACTCGAACAGGCATCAATGATTTTAGCACTATACACCTTATTTCTAATTACATCACACTGACACAAATATAGTTATGTTGGTTGAGAATAGTCAGACATGTCTGGTAATTCTAGGAATTACAAATCAGCGACTCTACCACTAAGCAACGGGCGCCCCCTCCAAATTTGATGTAAATGAGGTTTTAAATAACAAAGTTTAAACCATAAACATATCTTAAAGCAAAAGGTTAAAGACAAGCATCTTCTGCCCAGTTTTTGCTATTCTATAAATTAAATGTTGTGTTGTTGTTTTTTACAAAATCTAAAACAGTTGTTGATTTTTTAATTGGCTTACAAAAGTTTTAAGTCCATAAGATATAAAACTATGGGAGAGTTAAAGGTCACTGGTATAACTGTATGTTAATTATTGTAACTATTTGTAACCAACTCACCTCCTCTCCAAAGTTGATAATGTCCACATTCACTTTTTCCTTCTTTAGTTTCTTTGCCAGTTTTATAACCTATAATAAAACAAATAAACTATGTTCTATCAAGCAAACAAGGAGAAAGTTTGAAAAAAAATATGAAAAAACAAAAACAAACAAAAAAGTTACAAATCAAATTAATTGATTGCCATTTAAAGAAAATGGGTTATCCAATCGAATGTTGTTAAACACTAGACAAAACACTCTGGCAATTTAATTCAATGAAGATATATTTTTCTTCTATTTTTCTTTTTATCAACAAATGTACTGAAGCAATCACTTACATCCTTATCATCATCAGTAATAGGACTGCCCACGAAAATAACAATTCTCATCCGGTGGTTTTTGCCTTGTCGGTGCTTAAGAGCCAACTAAAGAAAAACAGTTAAATACAAAAGACAATGTTCAACAATGGAATTTAGGAAATTCATGCATCCTTACATATCTGAATTGCTCTTCTCTTGAGCAGAGCACAAGTGTACAATGTTAATGATTACAGAAAGAAAAGATAACGATAGGGCTTCATACTGGTATGCAATATTTCAAATACGGATATTTTCAGTTTAAAAGATACCAGATGTATCAGAATTAATGTCTTTGTATCTGAAAAAAATATCAATTATTAACAACGTGTACACAGAAGAAATAAATTGATTATCTTTTTCTGTTTACACTTGAGGAATAATCATGATTGTTTGCAGTATGTAGGTAGAAACAGAAGTAGACAATTTTATAGAGTTTGAAGTTGGAAATGACCAGATAATTTTGATCATATTTGTTTTTACTATTGCCAGAGTTTTAAGGCATCCTTTTTTAAGGCAGTTAATTGTTCAGATGATCTGGAACAGTTTTCTTAAATACTCTCTGCGTTCAGTTCAATAAGTAAACAATGATATACATATATAAGGCAAAAAACACCTCAACACCAGTACAGCAACCTAGCTTGATAAAAAGCACAATTGTATGAAAATTTAAAAAGAATGAAGACTGAGGACTTAAGGCACCACCTAGACACCAGTTCAGCATTCAGGCTTGAATAACTCTTTGAGTCCAACAGCCAATTAACCAGTCATACCCTAGAGGCATTTACCCAGTCATCCCCTACACCTGGTGTGGGTCTTTTCTACCCCTCATGCCTAGAAATGGTGCGGATGGTGCGAATTACTGGTCAGTGGAAGAGATTGGGGGTTGGTGTATACGCAACACAATAAACATGTCATTTTTGGACATAACCTAAAAGGATATTTCACATACTTGTAGCACAGAAAGTGCTTTACACAACCATGTAATTTTTAACACTGTATGAAAAGAAATACTTTCGAAAAGAGAGAAAATAACTGAAATCTGAAGAACAAGTAAAATTAATATCAAAATGAACACATTTCAAATGATTAAAATAAAATATAATTGGAATCATCAATTGTTTATGTTTTTAACACAAATAACACTGCTTTATATAATCTCTAAATCAAATGAGTAACTTAAAATAGTCGGCTTTCTTTGATTTAAAGTTGCGATTTCCTGGTTGTTTGAGAAAATAATGCTCTTTAACTTTATATTTTATTGAAAACTGCAATGGTTTCCAAGAGTATGCGTTCAGTAGACTCTGAACTTCAAGGGTCATTGACCCCTTAGTCAAAACTTTCAGTGGTCAAATTCAAATTTCTGAGGGTCATGTCTGTGTGTCGTGTAGCACATCATAAAGCGCAAATGTGCTGTTATATCAATGTTGATTGTGTTTTGCTATTTACAGTAAATTAATTTTTCTATTTTTTTTAGAATTTAGGTTTTTCTTCAGATCTTTTTCTCTTTATAACATTTAATTCATCATTTTTTGTGTATACAATTATTATTGTATATACAACTATATTATCGACGATCACATTTTGTATAAATAAGCCTTGATGGGAATTATTGATATTTCTAAGAGTTTGCTTGGGACAAGTAAATAAACAGAATATTGCTAAAGAGTGTCTTTTTCTGCATCTCAGTTATGACAATCAAATAAAAAAAATAAAACATCAATTACCATTGTTACATTGTCACCATTAAAAATAATATTGCTTCTCAAAACTGACGTCACTCCAAAACCAATTATAAATATAAGAGTCGACGTTCTCGGCCATCCAATAACATTATTTCCTAACTAAATATATCTAAAGGCACCATCAAGCAAGACAACAAGAACCTGGTTTTCAGCACAAAATGTACTGTGTCAAACTGTAGTCCGTGCCCAAAACTAATTTTGAAATATCAAAACGTCAAACAAGCTTTTTTTAGCCACAATTTCAACCATTCAAGTAACAAGTACCTCTTTCGTAGATACGAATAATCGATTTGCTGTATTAGTGTGCATAGTTCTAAATCACTGTCAAATTAAATTATACTCTGACGCACCGCTTCGCTCCTTTGCAGTAATCACACATTTTGGTGACCCAATCAAATAATTATACAATGCCTACAGTTGTCCTTAATTGCTTCCGATGCATCAGGATGCTACAAACATGTTTTACGAGTAAACAGATGCCGATCAATTAAGATTTATTAATTTTCTACACCTCTGTCAAAACGCCATATTGAAATTAGCCGCGCACACGAGCAAACGTGTCTTCGGCAGAATTAGAGCACCTGTTTCCTATTAATTATGCAGGCTCTGCCTACTGTATTGTTTTCCTTATAGCAGAAGGTAATTGATGCTCGCGCGCATGTGTTTGTGTGTGAATCTGTTCTCATTAATATGCAGACTCTGCCCATTGTCGTCTTTTCTCGCTTTTTATGAAGTTGTAGGCGATTTTGACCGAATCTTGAAGCTAACAGTAATGAACACTGCCGCTTTTCTTTGTCTCGACATAATTTATTGTGTGTACATCGCGGTTACATGAAATTCCAATACATGATATAACGATGTTTCTGATTGGCTGAAATTTAAAATAAAGCTGCTTTCGTTAGTGGCCTAGACCTTTTCAGGGTCGCTTTAATGTGGCATTCAGAACCAAACACATGTAAAATGCAATGTGATAGGGTGTCTCCCGGCATAAGGAGCTGTTTTTATTGCCATTTCAATGCATCACTCGGACCCAATGAGTTTAAAAAAAGCATTTTTTATAAAATCTAAAAGAACTGGAGATTAACTGAGAACTTACATGGGCCACTTTGACACCAGTACAGAATTTGATTGTTCCCTTGGGCTGCACCTGGTGGAGCTTACTAAGGATCTTACCCACATCTGCAGTGAGGGTGGTCAGGACTTCAACACTGTAAACACACCAAATAGACACTGTGTACTTTCGATGACTTGTTATGCTAATATAACAAAGAAAGTCAGATTTTTTATGTTATTTTACCATACTATTGCTATTTCATTTAAGAATTAAGTTTTATTTTTTTACAACATGTTTCAACACATTAAATCCCCTTATAAGTCACAAAACACAACACTATAAAACAAAAATATTTTCACAACATTTATATATTTTGGAGGGATAACATTGCTGCTAAAATAAATGCAAGTAACCAATTATGGCCGTTTATGACATGTAGCTATTTTGGCAGAGGAATACCGCAGACAAATTTCTGGAAAAAACAATGCCCACTGCAGGTCAGCTGGAAGACCGTCTCCATCGAACTGGACTCTTAACTCACAAAATGAGACACTGCGGTGAGAGAAGTTACAATTTGGAGACTCTACCAATATACCATGGACAACCCCGTTTAGATGGGTAAAACCAACAGTAGATTGAACTTATTATTTCTAATTAGCCAATTTGGAGCCACTTACTTGGACATAACAATGAGTCCCACATTGTTTTCTGGGTTCGACCTTGTCTTTGAGTGACATACTAAGTTGACAGCATCTTGTTGTGCCTGTAGACGGGTGGGAACAAAGTCCCCATTCCGCATGTAGTCACTGTTGTCAACACTGCAACAGCGTAATATTATAACATCAATTTTAAACATTCAAGTACCTATATTGGTATTTTTTTTAATTTGCATGACACTTAAAGATCAAAAGAGCAAAATTATGCTTTATCTGGGGCAGACCTATATAAATTACAATTTCAAATACACAAAATATTGATATATGTGTGAATTCATCAGAAAGCATATACATATACACACACGATATATGTTTAAGCTTTCAGATAAATTCAGGCTTGCTTTAATACTCTGCCGATTTTTACTTGCCCCATGAAATGAGTAGCTGAAACGTGCCTTTTTTCTTTTGATTTCCAACATTTATATATTGCTATCCTGTACATGAAAGAACAAAGACTAAATGTACACGCCTTACTTCTTCCCAAGTGTTAAATTACTACAAACAAGAACAGCCAATCAAAGGCATAGTTTCTAGTGTCTCTCAAAACGTAATGGTAGCTGGCTGCTATTTGTAAACAATCATATCATAAACAAAAACGTTAAATACAAGCGGTAAAAAGTGATACTACTTGATAAATAGGGGCTTTGTTGATATGTTTATAACAGTTTCTAATTCAATACAGTTCACAAGAAAAGATATAAATGGCTTAACGGCATTGAAACTAGTGACGCTAGGATATCCATTTACACACACAGATATATGCTTAAGCTTTCAGAAAATCCAGACATGCTCTAATACTTTGCCAATTTTTACTTGCCCAATGAAATGATGAGAACTAGGAACAAAAACTGATCCCCTGTGTTAGTATTATTGGTATTCCCCTACCCAACACAATGGGTTGGAGGATTGGGGGATCAGACCGTTTCTAAAAAAATAGCCCATAAAAGGCGTAAAACTACAGAACCGACTTTTTCACATTAGGAACGAGAGTCCTAAAATAATGAAAAAAATGTCAACAAGAAATATGGCAACTGTGCCAATAATAACACAGGGAAAGTGGTACGCATCAAGTTACATGTGGCGCGTATGTAAATATCATTCGTTAAATAATGGTTAAAAAATAAATTGCAAAGTTGTCAACTCTCCACCCACTAAAAATCGTGAAAAATCTGCTTTGTCACACTAACAAATCTTTGTCTAACAATAAAAGTATACTGAGCTGGTGTCCGGTTATCGGCGGAATTAGTCAAGAAATATATGCTCTTTGATTTCACATTACTTGTATCAAAGGGATATGTAGGTAGTTAGATAGATGTCTAAAAATATTGACTTACACCACAATTGTGGATTCGAGAACCATTTTTGTATCTTCGGAGATTCGGTTATTCTAAAATACGATTGGTTGAAATTACAGTACATACACAAGTATGCGGCATCTTAGTGCGTACTTTCTCGGTAATGTGTCGAAAATAATAACCAGTCCACCAACTTGCATTTGGTCCACACTATATTAAATTACTTTTTAAATGTCGGTTGATGTGTTGAGGTTCACATCTATAATTACAAATGATAAATAACAAACATTTCAAATTGTTGTTTTTTGTCTTGTTCATAGTTTAATGATATTTACATTTTCTTTGTTTTAGGTTTTTGTGTCGTTGTTGTTGTTTTTCTATTATTGTTTGTTTTTGTGTTGTTGTTTTTAATAGACAATATTCTAAATATTCAGTAATGCATTAAATATCACCTATCTTCGCAACAAACATACATAGCCTTACATATGCTTTACATGCCAAAACTGAAACAAATTGTGTATTATTTCAATACAATTTACATTAGGGACAGGAAAGATCTATGATTTAGCAGTGTTACTAAAATGGATTCATGCAGTCACAAAGCAAATTAACGGGCAGCATTAGTTTCATTTCGTGAGTCAATAATGTCATTCATTCATTGAAAATATGCACATCTTTAAATTAAAAACAATAACAAATAAAACCTCAGGAAAAATACCTGTTGCCACGATTTATGACACTTTGTAATCATTGAATGGTCGAAATAGCATGCGTCTGTCTGAAGATGGTTCATAGATATAGGACATTCATAAATATAGGACATTTTTTTACGGAGCAACGAGATGAGCCTTGTTTGGTTTGACCAAAGGAGGCGCACGACTCGAATTTTCTATCTAGATCTATAATAAGCTAGCTCGAAGCAGAAAAAAATATCACACTGCTCACTTATTATAGCACAAGAATCTTGTTTGATATACATTATAGCTAAAGTTTTAGCAGTTTTGAAAATTATGCTGACCTAACGGATTTTCGAGCAAATATCGAAACCGAAAGTAAAATTTCCAATATGATTAGGTTTAGGATTTTTTTCTTCAAATTTCGGAGTAATAACTGACTGATCCTAAACTTTAGGGTTGTAAATTGGACACTAAGTTCTATATTTGGTAAAAATATATAAATTTAAGGAGATCTACCGATAGTAACATTTAGTCTAACACAACAGATTGTTTGCGTGGCGATCTCAAAAGGAAGATAAATTGTTTAACATTTTCATCTGGTAAGTTAATTCCCTTTGATAACAAAAATTTAGTTACTTTTGAATGAACTATTTATTAACATCTTTACAATTAGAATAAGTAAATAAATGCAAACTTAAAAGAATGAATACTACGTTATCTCAAAAGTTCGTGGTCAAATGTGTTTCTTATTTTAAATAGCTAGTCAACCGAGCAGCGTGGCTGGGAAAAGAAACTTATTTTGTAAAGACAAATGGTATGTAATGGTTTACTTTTCACATAAATGCCGGACAACAATAAATTTATTTTTTTAGTTGCACGAAAGAAAAAAACACAGTCCAAACTGTCGGACACCAACCTTAAAACATCCATTTTATCATTTCAGTCAAAATTAACATACGTATTTGTATTTAAACTCTAGAATATTTTAGTATTTGGTGGCGTGAACAGGATTTAGTCAGAGTGAGGGCATGGCTTACGCGTTTTTAAAGATAAATTATGACAAGTTGAAAATTTTAAATAAATTATTGTTACATTACAAAAAAATCGCGAAATGTTGTTTAGTTGAAAGTGAAACATAAAATCCTTCTCGTCAGTACAAGCCAGGAGCGTGCCTAGGAGGATTTTGAGTATAGTTTCCACATCAGTGAAGATCCCTTATCCTGACAGCCATCTTTGGTGGCAACTTCTAGTGATTATCAGATGAATTGTATAGAAGCGTAACTTTTATTTTCTTGTAATTTCTTCATTTGTGATCCAAAAATTAAAAACTATACACCATTGGAAAGCTCTTGAAATTCATATTTTTAGAATGCAATATTTGTTAAATTGATAAATGCACAAAGAATTAATACACATAAATAAATAAAATTGTTAGCTCAGCCTTAAACAAAATGAACAGTGTAACTTTTTTGGTTGTATTTTTTTTTTACTTTTGAATCAGTCAAAATACAGTTTTGATATTTAGAAATACTTTATAAAAGCTGTTAAATTTGATATCAAATTTAGTAAAATAGACTGAAAAATAACAACACAGTGATGAGTTTAATACAGCACATATTTCCAGATTTCGGCCTGCATTAGCTTCTGCATTATGACATTACATGAGAACTATCTATACACACAATTCTTGGGGGGGGGGGGGGGGGGGGGACATGCCCCACACCCCAAATGTCCTTTTCCATAGAACGCCGTAGATGCATTATGGGTTTTTTTAAACACGCAAATCTGCCTATAACTATCGTTTGAAATAGAAAATATCACATTTTTTCATTTGTCTTTATTTTTTCATGGTATAGTACTGAAATATTAAAATGAGTGTCAACATAATTGAATTTATTTCCTTTAACATGAGTAATTTACTAGTAAATCAAGATTATACAGACTGGAAAAAAGGTGGGTGCGAAAGTTTTTGGAAGCAACTGTACGCACGTGCGTAAGTGCGTACGACCAGACATGCCCCTGCAAGCCTGGATTTCCTATCTGGACCACGCTGCACAGTTAGCTTTATTAAGAAAACCGAGTGAACTCATACTTTTGAGATCACGCTTTATTATCATCTGGGTAATCCGCTCTGACGTCATTATCTATTTTTAGCTGAAACATTTATCGTGCTTATTAGGCCTACTACATGTTGAAAGGTGTTTTTCTCTTTGGCAAATGGGCTATAAATCGTAGCGGGTATCACGAAATAAGGAAGTGTGTCTGATTAATTTATACCACACCGATAGTGCACGAACAGTCATAGTATGTACTGTGATATTAGACACCACCACAAAAGTACTTTAATTTCACCCAGCCAGCTCACCGAAAGTTTGCTTTACACTGTGGATTTATTTATGCAGAGATATGTTTTTTTATACTGTTACACTCGAATTACATTCTTTGTAAATAAAGAACTTAAGTACAAAGAAAAAGGAAAATAAAATATTGAAAAAGAATCAACTACACTAAATTTCAGAATATTTTTCCTTACATATTGTAACAATACATCAAACAATCTACAACGTCAAAAATATTGTGTACTTGTGGCTTTAATATTGTTGAGACTATACTGAACATGTGTAAATAAGTTTATTATGGAAGAAAACAAAGCGTTTAGCCGTCTTTACAAAGTGAAGCCAAACAACAAGGATTATTATACATACATGTACTTTCAAGGAGGGTAATTGACATATCTTCTTAATCACCTGTAAAGATATTTATAAGATGATGCTCTACATGCAGTATAGCTTAAAGGTGGTATCCATCAGTTTGGACCAAAATTTATTTTTTCAAATAACCAAGTAATTCAATGTCATCCGAAAAGTTCATGCAAAATCCTGTTCATTGATGTCATAGATCTGTGTGAACAGTCAAGCATAAATCACCAATCGTCATTGCAAACAGGTATTTCCCATCCGAGCCACGCCGCAGAGATAGCTATTTTTAAACTTAGAAAACCCCGTGACCACTTACTTTTGAGATCACGTTACATATTCATCACGGTAATCTGCTCTGATATCTGATATCTATTTTTAGAAGACAACTATCGAGCTTTTTATACAGTTGAAAAGTATACACAGTGATTTTTTTTTCGAGATTAGTTCTGACTAAGAATTCAGTTAGTGTTAAAAATCGCATTTATTAGGTCTACAGTATGGATTTATACAAAACTTATGCCCAAATTCCCCAAAGCAGTGGTTTGATATTGTTATATGTATTTTACATAAGCAAACTGTCGGACATCACCTTTAAGTTAAATTTTACAATCTCAAGATCAAAGTCACAAAATGTGTTGAAAAGTCTCCAAATAAATCTCCACCATCCTCACACAGTTATGTTAATTAGATTGTTCTATTTAATAAAAAAGGAGAAGTCTCAAAAATATATTAAGCATCTTAACACCTTACGGTCAAACAGAAATACTTTTTTTTTAACTTTAGTGTATTGTATCATCGAGCTCATCTTCGTGTCTATATAATTTTGTGCCGATTTGTAACTCCTCTGACTGCTTAGACTCTCACCGCGTGGGTTCGAGTCCCGTTCAGGGCGAAGGTCTTGTGAGAAGGTCTTCCAGCTGACTGGAAGTGCGCCGGTGGTTCTACCCAGACATTTGTCTGGGGTCTTCCTCCACCAAAAAGCTGGACGTTGCTATAATAATCATACATGGTCGCTGCAATGGATTTAAAAATCAATTATAGATATAATATAGTCTAGGGAAGGCCTTAATTTCGCGAATTATCCCGGCCTGGGTTTGAACCCGAAATCTACTTTACACGAGCCAAAGCTCTACCGAATGGGTTTCCAGGACCGATCGTTTATTGCAGGACCGGTCCCAAGTTGGCTTATTGCAGGACCAATCACAAATCTGTTTATTGCAGGACCGGTCACACGTTTGGTTATTGCTGGACCGGTCACAAATCTGGTTATTGCAGGACCGGTCACGCGTTCGTTTATTGCAGGACCAGACACTAGTTCGTTTATTGTACGACGTACCAGACACATCGTTGTATTTTAGGCTTAATTTCGTGGTTTAATATATACAATAAATATATGATAATATAGTAGAGGTTAACTGAAGTATTTAACATTAATTAACCGAATAGGACTGAAAAAGCCACTCCTTCCCCCTAAAAGAAATGATCTAAAGGGTTTGAATTTCACCGACAACACACCCTTTATTGTACAAACCAAGTTGAAAATAGTTATTTCGAGCTCCGCCCCCGCAGCCCCCTCTTCGAATCAAGAATGGGATTGAATACAGTGAACTCTAGACGCCAGGTTCTGATAAACCCCGAAGTGACCAGATGTGTGAACATGTGTGAAGTACATACTGTAAGTTAACATTTATTTTGAGTCGGCAAGATATCAACAAAAAACATAAGTTCTTAATGAGCTATTTACAATCGACCATTCAGATATTATTTATTTACTAATTCTACAAAGAAGAATGCTATTGTGGATTGCAATATAAAGTCAATGTATAACCAAGAACGGTTCAAAAACTGACACACTTGTCAGTGTGAACATGTTTACGATTTTCCATACCATCCTGTACACGTTCATGCCGATGAGTGCATGTTTACATATTACATGTTTGTGGGGATTTTTTTCCTATGTTTTCTTTTTTTCATATCAGTTTTTAACCTATCTCGAATAGACACCTAGGTTGTATTGCAGATGTAATGCTTTATGCACGCAGGAAGTATATTTGTTACATATCTTACTCCACCCTTATCAATCGAAACTCGGCAAGCCACAAAATACTTTTTGAAAGCTACAATGTAAAAAACGGTATACTCAGTTCGTTTTTCTGAAGAAAGGTCTCACAGAACATCTGTGATTTCCTATTTTTTGCCAGCTACACTATCGTCTGCACACAAAAAAACACACATTCTGTATTAGGTACTGCTCTCTAGGATGAAAGGAGGATGGATGGATGGATAGATGGATGGATGGATGGATGGAAACATCAGTGGATGGAGAAATGAGGGATGAATGGATGGATGGATGGAAAAATAAATATATTTTCAATGGGTGGGTGTATTACGTATATAAGCAAAGTCATGCGGAACAAGGTTTATACCACTATACAAACATACTTCATACACTTGTGGTTTATAATTATCCCAGCATGAAGTCAGCACAATCTTTTAAGGTACAGAGTGTTCCCACAGTATTATATTTTTATATTTTATTATTAATCCATTATTTATTATTATACTATAAAACTGCATTTTTAACAATTTAAGAACCTGTGACCAAGTCCCTTTAATGTAATGTATGTTAGGTGGATGGATCATTAATTGATTGATCGATCGATCAATGGATGGATGGATGGATTGATGGATGAATAGTCAACTGTAATGATGAATATATAGTAAGTTAGTGGGTGGACTGATAAACTTATGATCTTGATTGCCCTTAATTGAATATAACTACATCAGAAATGGGACATCACGCCCAGTTTTATAGGTAATATTTAACAGTTTGGACCAGTTTTTTCTTCAAAAACTTATATAAATTATTGTTACCCTACAAGATCCATCGAAGGACTCTATATTGATGTTCTATATCCATTTGAAAGGTGAGAACAATACCCCACTAAACCGTTTAATATATTAACCTGTTTTCGATTGTAGTTCGCATTATTTTAGCCTGATAGACTTTTTGTGTTTTTTTCCTTATTTTACTGGCATGGTTTAGTTTTTGCCTGATTGTTCTCTGTTCACGTTGAGCTTCTTCGTGTTCGGCGCCGTATGACCTGTTTAGTGTCGGTGTGCCGTAAAACCCAAATAAATAAATAAATAATAAAATAAATAATAAAATAAATAAATAAGTAAATAAATAAATAAATATCACACTCGTTATAACAAACATATACACATATTCATATCTTAGCCACGCGGCATAGTAAACCTTTTAAAAATCATAAAACCACGTGACCACTTACTTTTAAGATCATCTATATCATCATCCTGGTAAATCGATCTGGCGTCGATATCTATTTTAAGCAAAAGTCCCTATTGGACATATTATAGTTTTGGAAAGAATGGACATTTAGAGCGTGTTTTTTGTTCTCTCTCGATTTGCATCATCTAACAATTGAAGAAGTGCCTAAAAGTAAGAATGGACATTTAGAGCGTGTTTTTTTTTGTGTTTTTTTTTTTTTTTGTTTTTTTTTTTCACGATTTGCATCGTGCCCAAAAGTGCCCAAAAGTACATTTTTTGTTTTGTTTTGTTTATTGTAATTAAGATAGGCAAACTGTTGGTTACTACCTTTAACGCTATCAAGAAAAGATTACTCAGCAGCCTGTGACCATGGTCATGCATAATGAGCAATCTCATTAAAATCATATCCTAATTTCCCTCATCTACTGTCCTTGATTAGGATCTGACTACATCGCATAAGAGGTCGTGTCAAAATGACCTTTGTGTAATTGAATATGCATAGACAAGTGCCCGTATTTCGACCAATGCAATCGCTCCTTTCAAAACTACTATAGAATCCTTCCCGATACACCAGTCAACACATACCACTTTTTAAACCGCTGAATCAGCCATCCTTTCTATTGGCATGCATTAATTTTTACACATTTTGTTCAATCAACAATTTATCTATCGGTATCTACCATAACATTTCATAATTCCATTTTTAAGTAGAATACGAAAGGATTTTCAACGCAACCCACTGCGAAAACGCTTTCGTTATCCGCCATGACAATTGCAGCGAGCGAGTTGTGAATGTATTTACCAGTGTTACTAAAATAAGGATTTCTAGTTCAAAACTTCTTTTTGTTGGATGGTTTATACATATTTGTAGAGGTTATATATGTCTCTTTTGAAATATGTAAAGTTAAGTTTAAGAATGTGTGTAGATTGCATGCAATCACGAGTTAAACGCGACCCTCTACCATTAAAATTTTATAGCGTGTAGAACGTTGCTCGCAGTATACCACAAGATTTTGTTGCCGAGAATTTCATTGGCTACTGAAAAGGTCAATTTGAGGTGAACCGTAATGGGAAGTCATCAGATCCTATTACGCGTAATACTGGAGCTGATTTTAATGAGATTGGCATAATGAGGTTTCTCCATTCCATGGAACACATAACCGTAGCCCAACCTTAGTAAAAAGTTGCGAAATACACGATACCAAAGAAATTACCCATGGGTATGATGTAAATAAACGGGGTCACATAGACATGTGGACAGTATGTCTATGTTATTATATAGAACATCAATTGTCGATGATTAAAAGTCTGACTGAATCAGTCATGATAGGGCGTGTTGATTAAAGGAACAGAACAGAACAGAAATTTTATTTAGATTTGTACATTCTGTTGATTAAAGGCAGATCACGCTTCAACGCATCTGAATCACGCCCAGGTGTCATTGGTCTTGCTAAATAATGTTATGATAAAACCTCGATCCTTGCCAACCCATGAATCCATCTTGGTCATAATTTCTTATATTGAACTTGGTCGTGACAAAACAGACACGCCCACCAGTAACATTGTACACATCAGCAAAGATATCAGTGATCTATATTTATTTTTAGTAATTTGGATTTTACGCCACACCGACACTTAACATGTCATACGGCGCAGAACACGGCGAAGTTTAATGTATAATCAGGTTAAAATTCAACAAGGTGACTAGAAATATAAAAATATATCAGGTTAAAATAGTATGAATAATAACTTAATACAGGTTAGTACAATTAACAGTTTAAAAATTCACAACGTTAGCATAATAAACTGTTTAAGAATGTATAACTTATTAATTATCAGTCATCAATACGATAGTTAACCCTTTACGTCCATTTGTTAACTCTAAATTTTTACCGGCCGCAATAGCTCAGGTGGTAGAGCGTCGGCTTGCGGATCGGGTCAAACCAAAGACTTTAAAGTTGGTAGTAGTGGCTTCCCTCCTAACGCTCAGGGCTAAGGGGACAGCATTACGCCTGACTCGTCAGTGTCAGTATAATGGACCGGCCGGGTTCAGTCCCTGGGCACCTCATAAGTGCCCCTGTGCTAAAATGATAGAAATGTCGCTCCGCAGTATCGGCAAAAATGCCGGCTAATCCCTAACTCTAAATTTTCAATTACGTCTCCGGTAAAGTATCCACTATGCCCATTTTCTGTGCTTACAATTTTATATCGAGCTTTTCGTTTGCTTTTTCTTCGGCCATTTCCGTACACGTTGTAAAAGTAAAATAGCCGAGGTGTTCCGAGTGATCTTTATGATGCGACCGTATTCGAGAGGTTACAGAGGCCATTGTTACTCCTGCTACTGCTTAGCTCCTCACCGTGTGGGTTCAAGACCCTGTTGGCGCGAAAGACGATTGGCGGGAAGGTCTTCCAGCTGATATGCGGAGCGCCGGTGGTTCTACCCAGACATGCGACTGGGGGTTTACCCCACCAAAATAGCATGACGTCGCTGAAATAACCATAATTTTAACACTGTATCAAAACCAAAACAATCTAGCTACTTCCTTTTGGAAAATGTTCCCCTTTTTGTAAGTTTTGATTACTTTAGATTGATTATGCATCAACATTAACTTAAATCCTGTATAAGGAAATACAGATTTCCTTTGCTGATTTGGGACCATCAAATTGTCTTTTTTATGTAATAGAAGATAAAAGTTAATTTTTATTTTAGTTTAACTGATAAGTAACTAGTGACAAAATCAAGGTAATGGTATGGTTAATATTGGTGCAACATTTCAATTATTACACATGTATACTGTACATATTTGTATATAAAAACCTTATTAATACAAAAACTGTAAAATACGGTTTCATGCCATTAATGAGCAAGCCTTTTAATGCTGAAATCTTGTTTAAAACTAATGAAGTCAGCAAAAAAAGAGGATTTATATTTGCTCAGCACGACATTATATTGTTATAAACTAGGTTACTAACGTACGTAAAAGCTATTTATAGTAATGCGTACATGTAAAGTGGTCTGATCTATATATCTAGAACGTTAAATGAAACTTAAATAGGTGTATGGATGGTATGAGGTTAACTAGAAAATAAAATAAACATCAGTAAGTTTTAATGTGTTTATCAAGAGGTTTTGTGTTTACCAAATTTCAACTTTCAAATTTTATAGGTTATTAGCAATATCATTGCCGTTGGTCATTAACCAACTTCAACTTTCAACTTTTATGGGTTATTAGCAATAATATTGCCTTTGGCCATTAATCAACTTTTACATTTTATTGGTTATTAACCAATTATTTTGACCATTAACCAACTTTAAACTTTAAACGTTTATTGGTTATTAGCAACAACATTGCCATTGGCCATTAACCAACTTTCAACTTTTATTGGTTATTAGCAATAAAATTGCCTTTAGCCATTAACCAACTTTCAACTTTATTGGTTATTAGCAATAACATTGCCTTTGGACACTAACAAAACAGAAGGCGATA
Source organism: Sinonovacula constricta (assembly GCA_007844125.1). Taxonomy (NCBI): domain Eukaryota; kingdom Metazoa; phylum Mollusca; class Bivalvia; order Cardiida; family Solecurtidae; genus Sinonovacula; species Sinonovacula constricta. The sequence goes on along the minus strand of CM017569.1, from coordinate 31,432,113 downwards.
CAAGAATAACAATGTGTAGGGAAAAACAAAAACAAAAGGAAAAAAACAAAAAAAAAACAGGCGCGTTTCTGCCACAGCGTGCGTAACCTCCGTTCGAAAAATCGAAAATCGAAAATTACCAAAAAAGAAAGTCGATGCCTAACTCGGGTTAGGAGTGGTATATTTTATTTCCGTAGTTTCTATGTTATAAAATCTTATTACCACACCAATTATGCTGAAAAGGTTTCAAATGATTAAACTTACATATGTCAGGATTTAAGTCGTTCATATTTTGCGTTAAGTTCCTCGTATGCCCGCATTTTACCTTTTATTCATTAGAAAAGAACCGAATATATCAAAAGTATTACTACAAAGGTCATTTCCCTTGTAATTGTGCGTAACTTCAGAAACGGCCCAGATACGCGCCTGGCGTTGGTGATCCTTTTTAAAGTTTAGTGTTTGAAACTGTAATGTATATTGTGTTTGCAACTGTGGCGTATATTTACCAAAATGCATATGTTTAAAACCACGCCCTAATGACCGGACCTTGTAGCGCAATCGGTACAGCGTCGGCTCCAGTAACGGGAGGTCCCGGGTTCGGTCCCGGGCCGCGACATACCAAAGTCGTTAAAAATGGTAGTTCCACTGGATGGGCTAGTGTCAGGATTTATGTGACTGGGTGTGGTATCATGTCAGGTGTTAACGACATGGTATACACAGTGAAGGCAGCACTATATCTGCTTCAGGTGGACACCGTCTCCAAATAACGGAAATACTGTTGGTGGGACCATAACCCAAACAAAACAAACACTCACTTATTACCATGCCAGTTCATTATATAGACGTAAAGGCCCCAAAATGTGAGAGTAACGAACGATAACTCTACACAGTAGGATGGTTGAAAATAAGACGCTGGTGGGGAGATAGAAATTACATTTTAAAAATATTTGTTGGACGTCAGTCAGTAAAACTTGGCTCATTTATGGTTTATCTGAATGCATTGATACTTTTTAAACAGAACGAGCTGCATGATTCCCGCGGACACTAAATTGAACGGGTGGCAAACGTACTGTGCGTTATGCTATGAAAAAGACCGACAGCTGCTTTTACACATTTCAATTACACTCAACCTATTTACACATGTCTGTTGTTAACAACGCGAATACCGAATGTCTGCTATTAACATGAAAATTATTCATGAAAATTATTCAAAAACTCATTAATTTCGAGTAACCTACCACTCGGAACACCTCGGGCATTTCGGACATTCGCATCATGTTTGAACCTTTACCGAATAGATCCGAATGATGATACGCATTGCAAACCGAAGGGAATTTCCATTGTTCTATTATTAGAATACTACACTTCGATCAACACTACACGCGACGCATATATGAGCTTTGGTAAGTGAAGGGAAATTCCCTCAGTTAAAACTGATAAATTTTGTTATATGTATTGCTTTAACTGTAAGTGTATTCATTTACACGAAGTCGCTGTGATTGCAAGGTTTTCAGTGAAGTTGTCGTGGTAAGCTTACGCGTTAATGAATGTAAACGACTGAGGTGTTGTCGATAGAGGGTCGTTACATAAATCGTGACCTATACACTCCTTATTGTGCCGGACCATGAATGGTGTTTTTGGATGTTGCAAGAAAGCATTTAATTGTGGACTAAAAGTGCATTTGAAAATCAAGTTGAAGAATACGTAGGTATGGCTTATACATGTTTTATTTTTGTAAGTTCAAGAAAGTAGACGTATTTGAAGCATTTTTTTGCCTGTCCAAATGGCAAGAAATGAAATGTGAAAATATCATTGTTAATAATGTGAAAATGTGCATATGCAGCTTCATTTAAAAAATGAAGTTGTTTATTACTTCTAGTTCTACTGTTACTACTACTGCTACTACTACTTCGACTACTACTTCTACTACTATTAAAACGACGACTACTACTACTTACTACTACTACTACTACTACTACTACTACTACTACTACTACTACTACTACTACTACTACTACTACTACAACTAGTACTACTACTACTACTACTCCTACTACTACTACCACTACTACTACTACTACTACTACTACCATCACCACGGCCACTGTTACTACCATAACAACTTCTTCCACCATTACATGTACTACTACTACTACTACTACTACTACTACTATTACTACTACTTCCATTTCCCCTTTCTTCTCTTCTACTAATGCTACCACCACCACTACTACTACCACCGCCATAATAATACCACCACTGCTGCTACCACAGCTTCAACACTACCGCCACTGCTACTACAACCACTACAACAGTACCACCACTGCGACTACCACCACTACAACAGTACCACCACTGCGACTACCACCACTACAACAGTACCACCACTGTAACTACCACCACGACAACACTACCACAACTGCTACTACCACAGCTACGACAATACCACCAATGCTACTACCACTGCCACAACAAAACCAGCACTGCTACTACCACTGCCACAACACTACCACCCCTGCTACTACCACCACTGCTACTACCACCAAAACCCTACCACCACTGCTACTACCACCACATCAATACCACCACCACCATAGCAGGTAGAAATCACTGTTTCGGGCGTTTTCACTATTTCTCTGTTCAGGAACTCTGATGTAAATCGGAAATATAAATGCTCGAACTGAAACCGTGTTGAGCCCTCTGAATACTTGATAGTGATGGGACGTTATACCAACCAACCAACATACCAACAATGATACCAACCAACAAACCAACCAAACAACTAAATAAACAACAAACCCAAAACAATAAACAAACAAAAGTTGTTACGTCAACTCCTACACGTGGACACGCAATGCTTATTGATAAACCTATCAATCATATGTGAATTAACCGACCAATCCTAGGGATGAGAAATCCATGTCTTATGGTGAACATTCTACATTGTTGGTTTTACTCAAGTGTCTGTTGAAGTGGGTTTAGCGTCGGTTATGACTAGTTCCTTCACATCTTGTGTGCCACTGGCTGTAGGTTTATGTTTACCAGTTACTATGCTTTGTGGACAAGACTCACCCGTCGTTGGTTCTTGAATGACCTGCCGACTTTGAAACTGATAACTTGAAGAAAAGTACCAAATAGTGTATGACATTTAAAGGCGATTTGCTGACAGATTATCAAAATGGTATTTTTTCTAGTTTTTTTTTTTTTTTGTTTGTTAAAACAGCACAATACTGTTAAAGCAAAATGAATAACGGCTTATTACCTCTGGTTACTTCATTCTTTTTGAACATGTGTCCTTCGAAAGGTTTGTGTTGCCTTGCTGGGATACTGAAAAATCGTCCCGGCGTGTTTTGTCTGGTTTGGCCGGTTTAAACTCGTGGACGAACTGCGCATGCGGTACTTTACGTCATGTGCATATTCCATTCATAAACAATACATTTGGCTGTACAGTGAAGCAATTATTTTACTACAATATAAGTTGCGGATCGAGTGCTTCTATATGTGTTGCGAAAAGGCCAAGTCGCATTCAAATATCGACCATCTTCTATTCTATTTTTATTTTATTTTCTTTGATAAAAAACTCGTCTGTTTTATACACAGTAAAGTTCAAAACCTAGGACTTGATGAACTTTTTAAGTGGTAAAACTAGCCCTGAAGTTTAATAGAAAGTGTGACACATACAAGCAATACGTTGTAATACGTACTAGTATGTATTTTTCAAGTGATGCTGCAAATTGTGTAACAATTTTCACTACTTAAACCATTACTTTTTTTTTAGAAATCATCTTAACATTGTTTTTTTTAATACTTTAAAATGTCGACAGATTGTACTATATTTTATTATAACAAAACTATTTTTAAAAGTTCTAGCTTTTCTCAAAGAAGCTTCTGGTTTCTTCACACAAAATTTATTCGAAGCGTAACTATGCATTGATTCTGACGATTTTGCAGTAGATGTTTCAAAACAACGACTTTCGTTTTACCAAACCGGACTATACCAGCTATCAACGGGAATGGGAAGGGAACCCAAGCTATAATGATCGCTTGTATATATTTCCTTTACAAGGAAGAGCACGGATAGGATATATCCAAGGCGCCGTTGAGAGCATGTGCTGTAAACAAGAAGATGGCTATCGTGCGGACTAAACATTCTTATTATACTGTCGATTCATTATGTAACAATTTTACAGTAACGAACCATAACTCTCATGGGAACTAGACAATCTGCTACTTTGTTTTCTTCATTGTTGTCTGCTGCATCTACAAGTACAAGCTGCATTTCTTACGTCGGCGTACTCGGTTTCTTTTTTATTCTAGGCATCGCCAAACGGCTGCGAATTCATACAATTTCTTCTACCTTTATTATTGCAATTGCAGTTTATTGTTGAAAGCTCACACCTCACAGAACAACAGAGACATCGTGTTATTGACTGGTACACCGTCGTCCCTATAGAATAATGCATCCCATAAGTGGTTGAACCGTTCCACTCTCAAGAGCGGCGCCAATTAATAGATTCTCTGCTTGAATTATCGCATGTTTAAGCGAGACCAGTTTTAATGGTTCTCCGAATACAGAACTTTGTAAATCGAATTCGGTATTTATGTATAACCAAAGGTTATCATTGAGCACAAAATACATGTTAAACTAGGAATAACAAAATGAAAATATTACAGTGTATAGCTCTAAGATATGTTTTGCCGTATGGGCCTAGAGTTATTTTTCTTAAATTTTACTTTTTGTGTGTTTATAAATAATGTTCATAATTGCGTTCCACTCTCCTTTAAAACACCAGATATATGTAATATGTCGCGTAAGATTTAACCCAGCAGCGAAGCTTGTTTGAAGTGCTTATATGTCTACCACAGTGATCGTTACAATATTGACAAATTTCTCAAATAATCATTTATTATAATATTTCAGATAAAGCACATACTACAAACACAAAGATCAACTATGGAAACAGCGATGGCAGGTGACAATACCCCACAGCACCAGCATCATCTTCAGCAGCCCAACTCCCGATTGTCAACTCACTTGTCAGGCAGTCTGAGCGCCGAACTGGAGCGGGATTTCTTGCGAGAGAAGATCGAACATTTTAAAGTTTTCATTAAAAAGTTACAAGACGAATTACACTCTCAGAGGATCCGGAAAGAGGGGGCGGAGACGGTTTCTAAGCTGCTACAGGTATTCCGGAATTGATCAAGTTGATATGGGATGATGAAATAAAGTGGGCAACCGGGTGGGGGCTTACATATTATATGGGATAGCCTAATCTATAGAGTGTGAAGAAGTTTATGGGTGACTTTTTTGTGTATGGGGTGAAAAAAGTGTCAGAGGTGACCAACTGTAGGGGTGACGAAGTTAATGGGCTGACAAAAAGAGGGGTGACCAAGTTTGAGTGGTGACTGGGAATAGATTATTAGGAGAAGGGGGTTGTTTAAAATGATCATCCTGATGACAAAGTATATTGAGGGGGGGGGGGAGTGACGAAAACATGGGGTGACCAAAGAATATGGGGTGATCCAATTATAGTTGACAAAGAAATGGAGGTGGCGGTGGTAAAAAAGTGACCGAGTACATCTGGTATCACGTTTATAAAATTAAAACCTTAACCAGTGACCTGTTCTTGTATCTTACCTTTATATTTCATAATGACGTTTTATTATCCAAGCAAACATAATTATTATGCATCTAACTTTAACAAGTAAAACCATTTGTCCATAAATTCTTTATAATTATTTTAATCGAAGTAAAACCTGTGCCTGTCACAAATATATTCTGAACAACGGAATTTGAACTATTTGTTAAATCTATTTTTATTGAACTTTCAGGAGTCTTCACTAAACCAGGCGAGATTTTTTTTACTTTACAGGAATCAAAGCAGCAGACCCAGGTTTTACAGAAAAAGGTCAAGTCTTTAGAGACCGTGATTCGGAACCTTCAGTCTCGTCTGGAACAAAACGGACTCTCCAGTGACGTCACACTGCACGAGGGAGAGGAGTACTTCCAAGGAACGTCCAAGAATCTGCTCGACAATCTGACGCGGGAAAATGCGCGCTTGAGAAATATTTTGCGGAATCAAAATGGCGACCCAGAGGAACTGGTCCGGGTACAAAAGGTAGGTTTAGACGGGTTCTTCTATGATCTTTTTTATGGCGTAATTACCTGAAAAGATCCTGCAAAATGCTGTTAATTGACGCCCTAGACCTGTGTGAACTGTGAAGCATCCATTCTCTCTGCAAACGATTTCCTATCCGAGCCACACTGCAGAGACAGCTTTTTTCAAACTAAGAAAATCACGTGACCATTTACTTTTGAGATCACATTATATCTTTACCCAGGTAATCTGATCTGACGTTGATATCTATTTTTAGCAAAGATTTCAAAAGAATAACATTTAGGATGTGTTCGAGATCTATACTATCTACTAATACAGATAGTGTACAAAATCGTCTTTACTTAGACTAAGTATGAGCCTGTGCAGAAATTATGCCCCAAAGTCCCCCAAACAGTGGTTAGATATTGTGAAATGTATTTGATATAGGCAAAGTGTCGGTTACCACAACTAATAGTGGCAGACGTTAGACGATTAATTGTTAGGCTAAAACCATCGCCCACCTAGCAGCCGGTCGATCTTGAGAATATTTCCTTAAATTTCCACACTGAATCAGACATGGGTTCCTATTTCAAGTTCTTTTGTACTATGGCCTTCTATATCTTCTTATCTTTTTACAAACCAATTCATTAACATTGAATATCTGCCCACGATGTGTGTGTGTGTTCTAAGCCGGAAGTAAATATATCTATTGGAGGAATATAATGTCCGATTTGGCTTAGTGTCAAGTCTTTTCTTCCCCATTACCCTCGAATGTGCTATCTAACTTCTCATGCGTGTCTAACTGTATGCAGTGTTACATAAGTTATTTAAAAAGAACATTTATATCCTATTATATGTTGCTGTGCCAACAATGTAAATAAGCACACACATGCATGCGCGCGCACAAGGAACCACTCCAAAGTACTATACAGCTCAACAGTCACATATGGAGTGCTATGATCAAAGATCTTCGAGTGTTACATGTTCAGACATTTATTAAATGTGGTATCTAACAGTTTGGACCAAAATTTCTTTTATGAAATAAGCAAATAAATTACTGTTGAAAAGGTCCTTCCAAATGCTTTTCATTGATGTCCTAGATCTATGTGAATAGTCAAGCATAAATCACCACTCGTCACTGCAAACAGGTATTTCATAACCGAGCCACGCTGATAGAGAGCTATTTTTAAACATAGAAAGCCACGTGACCACTTACTTTTGAGATCACGTTATGTGTATCTGGGTAATTCGCTCTGACGTCGATATCTATTTTAGCAGGGGCCACTATCGAGCTTTTTATTGTACAGTTGGAAAGACCACACATTCAGAGAGATTTCTTTTTGCAATTATTTCTGTCTAACAATTCAGTTTGTGTTCAAAACCGTATTTATTAAGACTCAGGTATGGGTTTATGCAAAAATTAAGCCCAAATTCCTCAAAGTAGTGGTTCGATATTGATATATATATATTTGATATAGGCAATCTAAGGGGACCACCTTTAGATTTCTTAATTAAAGACGGCAAAAAACTCTAAACAAATTAATATGAACATATATCTTTTTAAATAATGTCACCGAGTCAATATATGACGTTGTCTCTTTTAAAATTATATTACCGAATTTCGGAACATTCGTCCGTGGTCTTAAGGACGATACACAGAAATTACAATATAGTATCCACGATGGTCGGACGCCCGTGGCGTAGTGATATAGTCGCCGTTTTTCAACTCCACTGACTTCTTAGTCTACCACCGCGTGGGATCGAGTCTCATTTGGGGCAGTGGACTTAATTTATGTGTTAAGGTCTTCCAGCTGACCTGCGGAGTGCCGTTGGTTCTACCCAGACATTTCCTGTGGTTAGCCTTCCCTAAAACCGTTGGACATCGCTATAATGATAATAATTGGTCGCTGCGATGTATCTCAAAAGAAAAAAATATCCATGATGAAGATTTGTTTGCCGTTTGGGCCCGATTAAAACCGCCAACTCATTACAATGATGGTTGCAGAATTGCGGGGTATTCTATACCCTATCAAATTCTTATGTCGTCGTGGTAGCTTCTGTCACTTTTGACCCAGCGCTTTGCCACGCTTATTTACTTTTTGCTTAAATGAAACATGCAAGCTAAGCATTTGTAGCATTTATTGTACGTATCTATTTCCGTTGTTTTTGGAGGGGAAGCTTGGTCTAAAATAATCTAGAATACTCACAGTGACTGGCAATATACAAATCTAAACCGGCGCCCATGGCCTACTCTCTTGCCTGTATGTCCCAGAGGGACGAAAACTTTGGAGAGAGGTCTCCCAACTGTACGCCGTTGGTTCTACCCAGACATTTGTCTTGGGCTTTTATCGCCAACAATATTGGATATTACTATAATGACCATATTAGCAGTTTATTGTTGAGTATATTACTTATGTTTTACAGGAACATATTTTATTCAAAAGCTAATTTTTAATTCCGGTTATTACTTTTTTATTCCTGTAAATTTTCTCTCTGGGGTTGTTTATTTTCCTAATTTCTGGAATTGTTTATTTTCCTTGTTTGGCCTTATTCATTTCGTTTAGTATCAAACTTACATTATTTCTGAGCTATTCAGCATGTGATCCTAATTAATAGTTTTCTTATTCAGCTTGTTTTGTCAGCAAGTCCGTTGTTGTTGTTTCTCAAGTAAATGGATTGTTTAAAACTGACTGTAAATCACTGATTTAATTTTGATATTGTTTCCATGAGTAAGTGTAACAGCATATTTCCTTTCGCAGAATGTCCATAAATGTGGATATCGAAAAAAAAAACCAACAGGAAGCTGCTATGTTTCACATTAGATCAGGCTGATTTTAAACCATACTAAGTCACAGTCCACTACTTCCTTCATTGATAACAGTTTATGTATCAGTTTTCAAAATAGTGAAGTGGGAACTAAAGTGACAAAGTCACTTTATTGGTTAAGACTTTTTGTTAGTTCATGTCATATAATTTTGAGTCCCAGATAAGATTTGCACAGCTTCCGCTTATTCCTTCATTCCTCTTCCAAAACCCTTTATACCTGGTACTCATTAGAATAGTCGTAATTTGACAATTATAATGAGCATCAACAAAATATGTTTGGTCGAGAATTATGGGATATAACACGAAACCAGTTTGTAATAAAACATAGAACCGGACGTGGTAGCGCAATCGGAAGAGCGTCGGATCCAGGCTTCGGGTTCGATCCCTGGCCGCGACAAACCAAAGTCGTTAAAATGGTATTAGTATAGCTCCTTTGCGAACGCTCAAGCAAATATAACGGTAGTTCCACAATTGGTTGGCCCGGTATCAGGATATTTTGACTAGGTGAGGTATCATGCCAGGTGTTCAATGCATGCTATACACAGTGAAGGCAGCACTATATCTGCTTCACGTGGACACCGTCTCCAGATAACTGAAATACAGTTGGTGGGACGATAAACCAAATAAACAAATAAAACATAGTAAAATTACCATATGCTATTTTTGTCAGAAATACTCGGGTTTTAAGCGTTATAAAAATCCTCTAATAACACCCACACACACCGCGGCTAACCCCATCGTCTGCCACAAAGTAAGAACGGTGTCAAATATGGCATTGAGTTTCGGACGATATACACTAATAGTCACAATAAAATCTACTGTGTACTTTTCATGTTTATTTTTGTATGGTCGCTAGTGTGGGTTTTTTTAAATTTTCAGATGCTAGAAGACGCTACCAAAGACAACTCGGCACTGCAGACGCGGGTCGCCTCGTTGGAACAAGTTCTCAAGGCCTCAGATAACGACAAGGATCGCACCATCAATCAGCTTAGCGAACAGATGGCCGGCATGGAACTCGAACTGGAGACAAGACGAATGGAGTGCTCGGAGCTGGACGGAGAAAAGCGGAAGTTGGAGTCCCAGCTGCGTATGGTGGCGCAGCAGTGCCATGAGTTGGCCCAGAAACTACACTCCGAGAGCACGGCGGCCGCAGGAAATCGCTCATCGGATACCGAGGGACCTGACAAGGTAACTCTTCCTGATAATATTTACTAATATAAGTACTTTCATTATGAGCTGCTTCTATTGATGCTTTAATAAAATGAAGATTTTGATGATGAGGAGGATCAGTGGTTCTACAAAGACATATCAGGTGTCACTCCCTACCAATCATAACATCAAGTCGCTCAGTTGACAGTGATTGTATCGATGGAATACAAGCAATAACCACCGGACCATGTAGCGCAATCGGTAGAGCGTCGGCTCCAGGTACGGGAGGCCCCGGGTTCGATCCCTGGCCGCGACATACTAAAGTCGTTAAAAATAGTAGTAGTATAGCTCCCTTCCTAACGCTCAAGCAAATATAACGGTAGTTCCACGACTGGTTGGCCCGGTGTCAGGATAATGTGACTGGGTGTGATATCATGCCAGGTGTTCACGGCATGCTATACACAGTGAAGGCAGCACTATATCTGCTTCAAGTGGACACCGTCTCCACATAACTGAAATACTGTTGGTGGGACGATAAACCCAATAAACAAAATAAACAAGCAATAACTGCATATTTTAACTCATTACATATCCCTTTACTCCTCTCAGTTAACTTTTAGGCTTTTAAAATCTTATTTTTCTCATGACTGTAGCGGCTGTTGGAACTCGCCTGCTAAGCGCAAATGGATAAGGTTTTTGGCGAATAGTGTAGATCCAGATCAGCCAGTTCTTGCATGGAGTTGTTTGATCATGAACGGCACTATTTGCTGAAAGTTGATAGCATTTTTCATGTTGCTGTAAGCAAATACCTAAGGCTACGATGTATTGATTACCGCGATAAGATTTATATAAGCAGACGACATTCTACTTGGTCGCGCGTGAACATGTAGCCGTTGACATTTGAAACAGTCCTCGTTGTTCAGTCACAATACTTCCTGGTACTCACCAGCCAATGAAATTCGTCCGTCTGATATCTAAAGCACAGTTACTGATTTTGTTTCCTTGTGAGAAACACGCAAGCGGAGTGGATAGAATGTGAACTGTTGCCTAGCCAGACGACAGAGAAATGAAAAAAATACAAAATGTACTTCAAACAAGAGGCTGTTGTTGTTGTTATTTTTACACAGTACACGCCTTACTGAATCGAGTGTGAGACTTAATGTTTACGTATTTTATATATGTACATGTATATATACATGTATGCATTTTATATGTAGTTAGATCTGCATTGTGGATTAGAATAATTGATATAAAAACAATGTTTTACAGGTGACATGTGCATTGCAGAATGTAAGCTCAAATAAAAATTGAAGATACAAGTATGCTATGCAAAACAGCTTAAACAAATACCACAAATAAGTGTCCTTAGACCATCCTTATTCTATTAGGGTGTGTGCATGCATGCATGGGAGCTTGTTGTGTCTCTGGGATTCTGGTTGGGGGGGGGGGGGGGGGGGGGGGGGGGGCTTGGGAGGGCGTTTAGGGCGGTGTAAGGAGGTCTTGATTACACTTTCTGCAAATGAATAAGTAATTGATTGTTCATAATGCAGTTTTTCTATTATCAGCTCAGTATGACATAGTTAACTTTTATGTTTATTTTTTTATCAATGTTTGACAATGGGTTGATCTAATTTCAAAACAAACTACATGTAGATCTAGTTTTATAAGGATAAAACAGATACTTCATTTATGACGTATACATACAGTTATTTTTGTTAGTTTACAAACGAATAGTCCAGTTAACATATCTGTCCATGTTGTTTTAGGTGTATGGTCCAAGCGACGAAGTTGAAAAGTTAAAGGAGGAAAACGCAAAACTCAACAAAAGTGTGCTCGAGGTAAAAACTTGTACCTTGCAATAATGAAAAAAAGTTTTTGCAAAAGACGCAATTAGATTTTTTTTCTAATATGACAGCGCCCATGAACGTTTGCAAATATGTAAAAAGAGCAATTGTTTGTGAGTAACTCTTGAAAAAAAGAGGCAGTTTGCCGAAAATTTTAGTGTGAGCGTTTTTTTAGAAAAAGTGTAATTCCAAATAAGCCAAGTAAAAAGAACAATAATTGTTTATAATATTTATGAACGGCGGTCATTTAGCATTTATCTATGTGGTTCAGTAAGTACGTTTTAGACTTTCAAACTGGAGGACCACGAATTGAACATGCTGATATCTTTTTTTTCTTTTTTTTTTAGCTCGACTTTTCGGTGTTTCAAACAAAACAAGTAGAGATGTTGTCATGACCCGCTTGTCGGCGTTGTTTAGCCGTTTTCTTAAGAACCATTTCTCAAATACAGTCAAAGATATTATATTCATTTGGAATACTTGTTCACTATGCATTCAACCCAAAAATTAATTTTGACAGTGTTATGCCACTTTTCTACTTAGACATTCCGTTATAGTATCCGGCATTGAGACATGAAGAGCACGCTGTCCACGGACAGCTTTTAATTTGATTGTAGTTAATAATGGCTTTGAAAACATTTCATTTGATTTCAGTTATATTTTGAAAATAAAGAGTATCTAGTATATTTGTATTTTTGGTAACTACTAAATGATAACCAATGGATAAAGTGGACCTACAAACGGTTACTTTCTGTTCTTTTGGGACAGGACATTTAAACCATTACTTTCTGTTTCATCCGGACAGGACCTTTAAACTATTGCTTTCTGTTTCATCCGGAAAAGACGTTTAAATTTTTACTTTTAGTTTTATCCGAACAGGACCTTAAAACTATTATTTTCAGTTTTATCCGGACATGACCTTTAAACTTTAACTTTCTGTTGTATCCGAACAGGACCTTTAAACTATTACTTTCTGTTTTATCCGGATAGGTCCTTTAAAGTATTACTGTCTTATCCGAACAGGACCTTTAAACTATACCTTTCTGTTTTATCCGAACATGACCTTTAAACTATTACTTTCTGTTCAATCGGGACAGGACCTTTAAACTATTACTTTCTTTTCAATTGGGACAGGATCTATCTACTATAACTTTCAGTTTTATCGTAATGGTTGACTTTACAAACGTTGACCTCGAGCTTTTGCTTTCTGTTTCATCTGTAATTTTTGATTTCATAGAGATGTAGTGGCTTTAAGGTATAACTTTCGTTTCCATGCCTGGCCATTGTTTTAGACTCGGCTTTTATATTCTCTTTTATGTATAAATTTGTTTCTGGAAACGCTGTCTGTTTTATTTTCTGTTTTATTCTGTAACCTGTAAACATTGACCTGGTGATTTGACAGATCTTGAAGATGAACCGTAACTGGCAGCAATACAACAGTCAGCGGGAGGAGTACGTACGTCAGTTACAGGCCGAGCTGACCGAACTCAGGGGTGTAGGTCGTGACCACAGCAACAATGCACGTGACCTTGAAGTGCAGATGAATAAGGTGTTAGATGAGGCAAGGAAATCAGTGAGCAAGGCTCACCGGGAGAGAGACCAGGTACGTTGAAGGCATTGATGAAGTAGGTTTGCTTGACTATTTTCCTTATTCTTTTGGCTCGCTTTCCGTCAACACTGTATCTGGCTGCTTTTCTGACCTCGCGCCCCCTATGATATTCCGGTTTATAATACTCAAGTTAAGTGTTTAAGCCATGATACACATATTGCAGCTTGGTGTTATAGGGATGAGAGGGATGGGGTACTCTAACGAAGGCCATTTCCAATGGCTTTAACAAAACAAAAATAAAAAATTTAACAAAAATTTGTTCACAAATGTATGTAAGCTAAGACATGCGTGTTATATTATTATAGATCGCAACTCAAAAATCAATTCAACACCCGGCATCTAATAACGCATATTTATAACCTCAAAAGAATGTGATAATAATGCGATAGCTAAAAATATGTATATTAATTTTCAATTTGTCCATTGCCATAACAATTCGTTCTCTATAACCGTAGTTGCGGCATCAGCTTGAAACATCTGAGGGTCAGGTCCGGACACTGTTGCAGCAGGTGGACCAGCTGAGACGTCAGTCATCGGGACCGTCTGGCAGGGGCGATCAGTCGGAAGTCATTGAGGCGCTCAAGGCGCAAGTCCAGATCTGCACAGAGGACTTCGAATCTGAACGGAAGGATCGCGAAAAGGCACAGAATAAAGTAGTCCGGCTTGAAGGGGAGCTATCGCAGCTGAGAAAAGAGGTTTGTAGAAGTTAGAAACGAGCGCCATCTCTTCACGTTTCAGTAGAAAACATAAGCGGAGAAAAAAACGTTTTCGATTAAACATATTTATTTTTTGTCGATTGGGAAACAAGTTCTTTTAACTTATATTAACCCCTCTGACTCCCCACATCCTGAGTAGAGTTTGTACTCAGGTTCTTATTACCTGAAGCAATATACAGTAAATAGTGTGGCTCGATGACTAACACCGCGGGGTTTCGGATTTCGAACCTGGGACTCTCCGATCTCGAAGTTCATCGTACCACTAGACCACGGACTCCCACAACGTCCAGAAATAAAGTTGTTAACAAGGAGCTGTTGAGGAATGGGGACTAGTGGAATGGGAACTTGTTTCCTTTGTTACTCGCTTGTTTTTAAACTAATTTATGGCTTAAATGTTAACATTGCAACTGTTTATTTTAGATATGTTACATGTTATGTTACTAATTACCTAATTAGCTTTATACTTATGTTTAAATTAATCAGCTGAAAAGAATTGCAAAAAACCCAACTTAATAACAGACCCACTTTCAGATTTTAAAATTACTATTTTTCTGACAATATGTTATTATTTATTTCTTTTTTTGATTCCACGTATTATTTTACAATTGCAATATTGTTACTTCAGTGTGAATCCTTGAAGAGGGAACGTCAGCAGCAATACTTTGGTTCCAGCGGTCAGCCGTTCGTGTCGCCATCGTCACCAAACCTACAAGCCAGTCAGTTTAATCCGTACTTCTACGGTCAATATAATGACGGATATAGCGAGGTAAGTTGAGCTGTCATTATTTTGAATGAGGTTGCAGTAGCTTTTATAGATAATTTTCAATGTGATGTCATAGGAAATATGTGCTGTATTAAACTCACCACTGTGTTTTTATTTATCAGTGTATTTTACTGAATTTTTGTTTTGTTGTTTTGTATTGTCTTACATGCAACCATTGTCTAAGAAAAGCAAAGTATGTACAGACTATTCTGATTAGATTGATGCGCAAAAAGGAAACAAACAAAAATGAAATTATTTTAAAATGCATGGCTATGTAAACAAAATACAAACCTTGTAATTGATATCTACGTTTAACCCGTTTATTTATTCGCCTTTTGTAGTTGGCGGCCCGCGGATCACGTAGCACCTTTGACATGGTCAAGAATACTCCCGCCCAAAGCGGGATGGCTGTTGAGGGCGGGAACTCCCCTACTGTGTGTACAAATGTTGTTAAAGATGTTGTGATGTCAGCCAAGGAAGGCGACAAAGGTGACAGAGATGAGTACTTGTCACTACGGACGTCTTCCATTTCGTCCTGTGCCAAGGAATCGGTTTCTTCCATATCGTCTCATGGAAGCAGGTCAGCTTCGCCTTCACGTGATACACAGACACGCGACGCACTTCGTGACACATCACGTGATTCAGTCCCGACCTCAAGTTGCGAAGTGTTACAGTGCCCACGTTGCAACAAGCAATTCCCGAAATCAGAACAGTTACTACTGATGGAACACATGGAAGAGTGTTGTGATTAAAGAAATAATCGAGTCCAATTTTCGGTTTCGTACAAAAATATGTCGAATAATGGTTATGGGAATCACTTACCGATAGTATTTCTAATAAGATGCAGGAATCATTTTCGTTTGTAAATCAACCAATCTCTTAGGGAGATTTGAGCATTCGTAGATTGCAGAATGAACGGCCCGCTTTCATTTTCGACCTACGTACTGACGTATTAACGTAACATCACGCCCCTGTCTCAGATGTTACGTCGCGCGAGCTGTCTCTAAACAGTGACGGAGAAAGACGTGATGGTGAATGGTGTAGATGACAAGCATGTGACCAACCCATGTGGTAGTAACGGGTAGACTGATCGAACTGAACCACGTATCAACGTAACGTGGTCTTTTTTTGCAGCTGAATCATGTGACATGAAAACACGAAAAAACGTGTGATTCACTTACAGGAAGATTGTGTTTTGAACCTGTTTCAAAGCTAAACAATAGGGTCAGACCATCTGGTCACAACATAATTATCTCATGCTTTAGGTAAGAAAGATAAACCGCCAAACACTAAGTGTTCTGTGGTGAATATAGTATAAGCGTGTTATACTCAGTCCCATTAAATCATATGTTCGAAGTTTCAATGTTTAAGATACAAACTAAGTTTTATTGAGTAGGGCTGTGCGGCTTCGTTTTTTTGACTGCTAGCCCAATGGTAGGTGTAAGGTTTAATCGTGTTGTAATTTAAATCATACTTCAAAGTTTTAATGTTTAAGATACAAACTAAGTTTTATTGAGTAGGGCTGTGCGGCTTCGTTTTTTTACTGCTAGCCCAATGGTCGGTGTAAGGTTTAATCGTGTTGTAATTTGAGGGTTTATAGTTATTAAGTTATATAAAAATAAATACAGTTAAAACAATTTTAAAATGTTCAAATTTGATTACTTGTCTTCTGCAATAACTAGTATGGACACTATTTGAAAATAATTTTGACCATCTAAACACAATTTTGACTATGCTTTCAAGATGATAAGGGATTATAAAAACAGCTTATTTAGAATAAGATATACAACTCATTCTTACTTTTTTTTATTTGGAAACCAGAAATATATTTAAACCTCTACATGTACAGAACCAATGCCCATATTCAGTGCCCATATTCAGCGCCATCATGGCATCAATTTTGTCATGATACTTTTATAACATACTTCATGTAGTGCAATATGTTTTCGTGTATTTGCAGATTTGAATTTGATTCATAACGTTGAACTCTTTTATAACTTTAGGATAATTTGCTGCAATAAATTAAATGTAGTATTTTGTCCAGTGGGATAGTTGAATAATAAATAAGAGTAAAAACAAAAGAACCATACACCATTACATGTCTATTTGCTATTTACCAGTATCTTTGTCATAATTTTTAACTCTTTCATAACTTTAGCAAAGGGATAATTTACTGCATTACTGACTCATAGTCTTTTGAGCTGTGGTTGAATTTAAAAAGACCCTCGGAACAAGAGGATATCTTGTCTACTTCCGATGTAACTACAATGCTGCGTAGAATGCAGTTTCCTGTTTGGCCTCTTTCGACCATATCTGTCCATCATCCGTGTGAAAATCCGATTTCGCCGGAGAATGTAATGCCAGCAATGGAAAACCTTTCGTTTTTAGAAACATTTCTTTCAACATTTTTGTTCAACCTTTCAAATCCCAAAATATTTATATGTCAAACTTTTATTTTTTTTACATTTTGCGGCATTACTTTACAAGAATTGGTTTTCTTTTAAGATTTTCTTTTAAATCTGAAGATAATTATTATTATTGTTATTATTATTATTGTTATTATTATTATTATTGTAATTATTATTGTTATTATTATTATAATTATTATTATTATTATTATTTTTATTATTGTTGTAATTATTATAATTATTATACACTGTTGCAGTACTGCTAGGCTTTTCATCTTTTAGTATATTTTTACTTATTTTTACCAGACCAGAGTGTGTTTGTTTTTTTCATTTGGCAGAATAAGGAATATAAATATTTTTTTTATAAAATTGGACGTCGTGCCATATTCCTCTGTCAAAGTGCTAACAGAAAAACAGCTGTTTAACACTTTTTATTTTATTACGGACTCCACTTAAAAACGATATTCTGGTATAATTAAGCATTTAATTAACATTTATTTAAAAATAATCTACTAGGCGGCATATTAAAGTCAGTATAATAATTAGAAATAAGTAAATTAATTATTTAAACTGACACGCTCAGCATGCTTGTAAATAATCGCCAGTAACAAGTATCAGTTAGTAGTCACTAATTCGGTGATGTCGTCACGCAAGATTTGGAATTCGATATTCCTGTTATGTTGTAAATATCAAATTATTTTAGATTATGTACAAATTTAATTGAAATAAATAAATTGGACGAGCGTTAAGAGTCGTTGACTTGTGTTTTTTCTAGCTAACCTGCGATGCGCCGGTGGTTCTACCCAGGTGGTCTTCCTCCACCAATGATTAGCTGGACGTCGCCAATATGACCATAATTGTGTCGGTTCGATGTAACAACCCCCCCCCCCCCCTAAAAAAACAAACAAAAAAACAAACGCGTTTATCAATCCTTGGACTCGTATAATATTGTTAAGAGTATTTAACACACATTGTTGTAAGTGTGAAATAATGTCTGTATCCTTTCGACTTGTTTATATAAGAAGAAGTCACTGAGTTAAATTTTAATAAAGAAAAATAAAAACTTTGACTCTTTCCCTGTGGTGTTTGTTATGACCAATTATTTTATTGGATGTTACGTTCATCCCACTTTGTTGTCGAAAGCTGTTCAATTTATAATTAATTTGTAATTGGCATGATCCCATTGTTTCATTTTTGCAGATACAAGGTACCATACGAAAATGGTAAGTGTTGACATAGTCATAGAATAGTTTCGTTTTCATCTTTTCTGTGACTGATAATCAACGCATTTGTAATCGTATGAGAAAAAAAAAGCTACAAAGTGGGAGTGTATTCTTTTGAAGCGCGTCATTCGCACCATCTTCGGCCGTTCCGTACGCGTTCGGAAAAGAAAACTGAAAGTCTATTTCTTAAAGGAAAATAGCAGAGGTATTCCGAATGGAAGCGCGCCTACTCTTTGAGAACTGAGACCAATTCCAGTCACAAAAGCGTCGGCAGCTGCGTCCGAAATGTTTAGATTAAAAAACATGCATATAACACATACCCGTTGGAATAGAAACTTCATATACATGTATTTCTAGTAATCGTAGTTCACGTCTATATATAATCGGGTTTGACAGTTCTATGTTGGTTTTCTTGAGAAATAAGACCCGGCTTCATATTTTGGAGGGTCACATTGGGTATCTCGGTATATCTTACTGTTTATAACAACCTCAAATGATACCATACCATAAGTTGAATTTATTTTTAGTATCGCCATTCCTTCTTATTGCCCTTAATATTGATTGGTTGTCCAATATCCAATCAGAATGAAAGGGAGTAACCGGATGTGGTCAATAGCATTCTCTTTCATTGCATACAAGTACCGCATTGTAATCACGATGGATGCATACAATTGAGTTAGGAAAGTGATATCCGTTAATATTCTAGTTACTTTTTCTTTATTTTGATTGTTGTGAAACCAGTCAACATAAACAGTGGGTATATTCTGCTCTCTTTGAGTAGAAACTGGCCAAGGACTAGAAAGCCCCTGGCTAGTAAGTACGCCGGGGTATATTATAGACTAAGCCAAACAGTACCCGAGTGTAATTTGTATTGTTATGACCGTTAGACACACCGCTTCATAAGTTTGCATCTGAATTTGACAGGATTTTTTAAATGAATTGAAAATGGTTTTGTTTATAGCTCCTCGTCCTTCCCCATACTGTGCGATCACAGTTGGGAGGGTCGTAAACCACTTTATTGTGTTCTGTAAACAGGGTTATCCAAGAGATGTTGGTGAGCAAGACCTGATACCACATATACCTTCGACTGAAAACGAGCACTTCATTTATAACATGCTTTCATTCCGTGTCTTTTATTTATTGGCTGCTGTGTAACGGAAACAGGACATAAACTGTAAAGTGGATCGTCTTATGCAACGACATGTGATAACCAAAGTCCTAATTATCCGGACACAGTGCTCACTTGAAGCAGATATTGTGATGCCTTCAATGGGAATGGTATGCCATAAACACCTGGCATGATAGCACACCTCTTCACATTCACTTCGGTTACTTTTAAGAGAGAGAGAGAGAGAAAGGGGGGGAGGGGGAGGAGAGAGAGAGGGGGGTGTGGAGGGGGACAACAACTATCTTCTATTTGCATTGTTAATTTATATGAAAGCGTTCAGTAAATGTAAAGTAATGTGTGTCCTCTTATTTGGATAATATTTAACAAGATTCAATTCGAACCCAAATCTGGCAGGAACACAACACGCGCTTTAATAGGCACACACGAACTGTTTGTACTGCGTATTTAATAATCTGGAACGGCTGTCATTAAATTGTGTATGTGCTATGGGTTTTTTCTTTATTTGCAATGGTTAAAATTACAACAAAGACAGCATAGCTGATCAAACAATAGCTCTACACGTACCCAATATAGCAGATACGCAAGAGGACATTTTTAAACTTCCTATTCTATCCCTGGTTTTCCCGTAAATTTTACATTTTATTTACCTTGAACATTTTGAAAATATATCCCCTTTGTAACCTTTTTGTGTTTGCTTCAATATCAGTAAGGTGGACTGATTGACTAACGGACCTCCTAACCTGACTGACCTGGTGGACCGACTGACTAGACAGATCTACTGACCTGACTGACCTGGTGGACCGACTGACTAGACAGACCTATGACCTGACTGACCTGATAGACCGACTGAAGAGACAGATCTACTGACCTGACTGACCTGGTGGACCGACTGACGAGACAGACCTGCTGACCTGACTGACCTGGTGGACTGACTGACTAGACGGACCTACTGACCTGACTGACCTGGTGGACTGACTGAATAGACGGACCTACAGACCTGACTGACCTGGTGGACTGACTGACTAGACGGACCTACTGACCTGACTGACCTGGTGGACTGACTGACTAGACGGACCTACAGACCTGACTGACCTGGTGGACTGACTGACTAGACGGACCTTCTGACCTGACTGACCTGGTGGACCGACTGACGAGACAGACCTACTGACCTGACTGACCTGGTGGACCGACTGACGAGACAGACCTGCTGACCTGACTGACCTGATGGACTGACTGACTAGACAGACCTATGACCTGACTGACCTGATGAATTGACTGACTAGACAGACCTATGACCTGACTAACCTGATGGACTGACTGACTAGACGGACCTACTGACCCGACTGACCTGATGAATTGACTGACTAGACAGACCTATGACCTGACTGACCTGGTGGACCGACTGACTAGACAGACCTATGACCTGACTGACCTGATGAATTGACTGACGAGACAGACCTATGACCTGACTGACCTGATGGACTGACTGACTAGACGGACCTACTGACCCGACTGACCTGATGAATTGACTGACTAGACAGACCTATGACCTGACTGACCTGGTGGACCGACTGACTAGACAGACCTATGACCTGACTGACCTGATGGACTGACTGACTAGACGGACCTACTGAGCTGACTGACCTGGTGGACTGACTGACTAGACAGACCTATGACCTGATGGACTGACTGACTAGACAGACCTACTGACCTGGTGGACTGACTGACTAGACATGCCTACTGACCTGACTGACCTGATGTACTGACTGACTAGACGGACCTACTGACCTGACTGACCTTTACATGATGACTGGACGGACCTACTGACCTGACTGACCTGATGCACTGACTGACTAGACATGCCTACTGACCTGACTGACCTGATGTACTGACTGACTAGACGGACCTACTGACCTGACTGACCTGATGCACTGACTGACTAGACAGACCTACTGACCTGACTGACCTGATGAATTGACTGACT
Organism: Sinonovacula constricta; assembly: GCA_007844125.1. Taxonomy (NCBI): domain Eukaryota; kingdom Metazoa; phylum Mollusca; class Bivalvia; order Cardiida; family Solecurtidae; genus Sinonovacula; species Sinonovacula constricta. Next base: position 31,410,388 of record CM017569.1, on the reverse strand, counting down.
AGACAGACCTACTGACCTGACTGACCTGATGTACTGACTGACTAGACGGACCTACTGACCTGACTGACCTGGTGGACCGACTGACTAGACAGACCTACTGACCTGACTGACCTGGTGGACTGACTGACTAGACAGACCTACTGACCGGACTGACCTGATGTACTGACTGACTAGACGGACCTACTGACCTGACTGACCTGGTGGACCGACTGACTAGACAGACCTACTGACCTGACTGACCTGGTGGACTGACTGACTAGACGGACCTACTGACCTGACTGACCTGGTGGACCGACTGACTAGACAGACCTACTGACCTGACTGACCTGGTGGACTGACTGACTAGACAGACCTACTGACCTGACTGACCTGATGTACTGACTGACTAGACGGACCTACTGACCTGACTGACCTGGTGGACCGACTGACTAGACAGACCTACTGACCTGACTGACCTGGTGGACTGACTGACTAGACAGACCTACTGACCTGACTGACCTGGTGGACTGACTGACTAGACAGACCTACTGACCTGACTGACCTGGTGGACCGACTGACTAGACAGACCTACTGACCTGACTGACCTGGTGGACCGACTGACTAGACAGACCTACTGACCCGACTGACCTGGTGGACTGACTGACTAGACAGACCTATGACCTGACTGACCTGGTGGACCGACTGACTAGACGGACCTACTGACCTGACTGACCTGGTGGACCGACTGACTAGACGGACCTACTGACCTGACTGACCTGGTGGACCGACTGACTAGACGGACCTACTGACCTGGTGGACCGACTGACTAGACGGACCTACTGACCGGACTGACCTGGTGGACTGACTGACTAGACAGACCTACTGACCTGACTGACCTGGTGGACCGACTGACTAGACGGACCTACTGACCTGGTGGACCGACTGACTAGACGGACCTACTGACCGGACTGACCTGGTGGACCGACTGACTAGACGGACCTACTGACCGGACTGACCTGATGAATTGACTGACTAGACAGACCTATGACCTGACTGACCTAGTGGACCGACTGACTAGACGGACCTACTGACCTGACTGACCTGGTGGACCGACTGACTAGACGGACCTACTGACCTGGTGGACCGACTGACTAGACGGACCTACTGACCTTACTGACCTGGTGGACCGACTGACTAGACGGACCTACTGACCTGACTGACCTGGTGGACCGACTGACTAGACGGACCTACTGACCTGGTGGACCGACTGACTAGACGGACCTACTGACCTGACTGACCTGGTGGACTGACTGACTAGACGGACCTACTGACTTTACTGACCTGGTGGACTGACTGACTAGACATGCCTACTGACCTGACTGACCTGCTGGACTGACTGACTAGACAGACCTACTGACCTGACTGACCTGGTGGACCGACTGACTAGACGGACCTACTGACCGGACTGACCTGGTGGACTGACTGACTAGACAGACCTACTGACCTGACTGACCTGGTGGACCGACTGACTAGACGGACCTACTGACCGGACTGACCTGGTGGACTGACTGACTAGACGGACCTACTGACCTGACTGACCTGGTGGACCGACTGACTAGACGGACCTACTGACCGGACTGACCTGGTGGACTGACTGACTAGATGGACCTACTGACCGGACTGACCTGGTGGACCGACTGACTAGACGGACCTACTGACCGGACTGACCTGGTGGACCGACTGACTAGACGGACCTACTGACCTGACTGACCTGGTGGACTGACTGACTAGACGGACCTTCTGACCTGACTAACCTGCTGGACTGACTGACTAGACGGACCTACTGACCTGGTGGACCGACTGACTAGACGGACCTACTGACCTGACTGACCTGGTGGACTGACTGACTAGACGGACCTACTGACCTGGTGGACTGACTGACTAGACGGACCTACTGACCTGACTGACCTGGTGGACTGACTGACTAGACGGACCTTCTGACCTGACTAACCTGCTGGACTGACTGACTAGACGGACCTACTGACCTGACTGACCTGGTGGACTGACTGACTAGACGGACCTTCTGACCTGACTAACCTGCTGGACTGACTGACTAGACAGACCTACTGACCTGACTGACCTGGTGGACTGACTGACTAGACAGACCTACTGACCTGACTGACCTGGTGGACTGACTGACTAGACGGACCTTCTGACCTGACTAACCTGCTGGACTGACTGACTAGACAGACCTACTGACCTGACTGACCTGGTGGACTGACTGACTAGACGGACCTTCTGACCTGACTAACCTGCTGGACTGACTGACTAGACGGACCTTCTGACCTGACTAACCTGCTGGACTGACTGACTAGACAGACCTACTGACCTGACTGACCTGGTGGACTGACTGACTAGACAGACCTACTGACCTGACTGACCTGGTGGACTGACTGACTAGACGGACCTTCTGACCTGACTAACCTGCTGGACTGACTGACTAGACAGACCTACTGACCTGACTGACCTGGTGGACTGACTGACTAGACAGACCTACTGACCGGACTGACCTGGTGGACTGACTGACTAGACATGCCTACTGACCTGACTGACCTGGTGGACTGACTGACTAGACAGACCTACTGACCGGACTGACCTGGTGGACTGACTGACTAGACATGCCTACTGACCTGACTAACCTGCTGGACTGACTGACTAGACATGCCTACTGACCTGACTGACCTGGTGGACTGACTGACTAGACGGACCTTCTGACCTGACTAACCTGCTGGACTGACTGACTAGACGGACCTTCTGACCTGACTGACCTGCTGGACTGACTGACTAGACGGACCTTCTGACCTGACTAACCTGCTGGACTGACTGACTAGACGGACCTTCTGACCTGACTAACCTGCTGGACTGACTGACTAGACGGACCTACTGACCTGACTAACCTGGTGGACTGACTGACTAGACGGACCTTCTGACCTGACTAACCTGCTGGACTGACTGACTAGACGGACCTTCTGACCTGACTAACCTGCTGGACTGACTGACTAGACGGACCTTCTGACCTGACTAACCTGCTGGACTGACTGACTAGACAGACCTACTGACCTGACTGACCTGGTGGACTGACTGACTAGACAGACCTACTGACCTGACTGACCTGGTGGACTGACTGACTAGACGGACCTTCTGACCTGACTAACCTGCTGGACTGACTGACTAGACAGACCTACTGACCTGACTGACCTGGTGGACTGACTGACTAGACAGACCTACTGACCTGACTGACCTGGTGGACTGACTGACTAGACGGACCTTCTGACCTGACTAACCTGCTGGACTGACTGACTAGACAGACCTACTGACCTGACTGACCTGGTGGACTGACTGACTAGACGGACCTTCTGACCTGACTAACCTGCTGGACTGACTGACTAGACGGACCTACTGACCTGACTAACCTGGTGGACTGACTGACTAGACGGACCTTCTGACCTGACTAACCTGCTGGACTGACTGACTAGACGGACCTACTGACCTGACTGACCTGGTGGACTGACTGACTAGACGGACCTTCTGACCTGACTAACCTGCTGGACTGACTGACTAGACGGACCTACTGACCTGACTGACCTGCTGGACTGACTGACTAGACGGACCTACTGACCTGACTGACCTGCTGGACTGACTGACTAGACGGACCTACTGACCTGACTAACCTGCTGGACTGACTGACTAGACGGACCTACTGACCTGACTAACCTGGTGGACCGACTGACTAGACGGACCTACTGACCTGACTGACCTGCTGGACTGACTGACTAGACGGACCTACTGACCTGACTGACCTGCTGGACTGACTGACTAGACGGACCTACTGACCTGACTAACCTGCTGGACTGACTGACTAGACGGACCTTCTGACCTGACTAACCTGCTGGACTGACTGACTAGACGGACCTACTGACCTGACTGACCTGCTGGACTGACTGACTAGACGGACCTACTGACCTGACTGACCTGCTGGACTGACTGACTAGACGGACCTACTGACCTGACTAACCTGCTGGACTGACTGACTAGACGGACCTTCGGACCTGACTGACCTGGTGGACTGACTGACTAGACGGACCTTCTGACCTGACTAACCTGCTGGACTGACTGACTAGACGGACCTTCTGACCTGACTAACCTGCTGGACTGACTGACTAGACGGACCTACTGACCTGACTGACCTGGTGGACCGACTGACTAGACGGACCTTCTGACCTGACTAACCTGCTGGACTGACTGACTAGACAGACCTACTGACCTGACTGACCTGGTGGACTGACTGACTAGACGGACCTACTGACCTGACTGACCTGGTGGACTGACTGACTAGACGGACCTTCTGACCTGACTAACCTGCTGGACTGACTGACTAGACAGACCTACTGACCTGACTGACCTGGTGGACTGACTGACTAGACAGACCTACTGACCTGACTGACCTGGTGGACTGACTGACTAGACGGACCTTCTGACCTGACTAACCTGCTGGACTGACTGACTAGACGGACCTACTGACCTGACTGACCTGGTGGACTGACTGACTAGACGAACATACTGACCTGGCGGACTGACTGACTAGACGGACCTACTGACCTGACTGACCTGGTGGACTGACTGGCTAGACGGACCTACTGACCTGACTGACCTGATGGACCGATTGACTAGACGAACATACTGACCTGGTGGACTGACTGACTAGACGGACCTACTGACCAGACTGACCTGGTGGACTGACTGACTAGACGGACCTACTGACCTGACTGACCTGGTGGACTGACTGGCTAGACGGACCTACTGACCTGACTGACCTGGTGGACTGACTGACTAGACGAACATACTGACCTGGTGGACTGACTGACTAGACGGACCTACTGACCTGACTGACCTGGTGGACTGACTGGCTAGACAGACCTACTGACCCGACTGACCTGATGGACCGATTGATTAGACGAACATACTGACCTGGTGGACTGACTGACTAGACGGACCTACTGACCTGACTGACCTGGTGGACTGACTGGCTAGACGGACCTACTGACCTGACTGACCTGCTGGACTGACTGACTAGACGGACCTTCTGACCTGACTAACCTGCTGGACTGACTGACTAGACGGACCTACTGACCTGACTGACCTGGTGGACTGACTGACTAGACGGACCTACTGACCTGACTAACCTGCTGGACTGACTGACTAGACGGACCTTCGGACCTGACTGACCTGGTGGACTGACTGACTAGACGGACCTTCTGACCTGACTAACCTGCTGGACTGACTGACTAGACGGACCTTCTGACCTGACTAACCTGCTGGACTGACTGACTAGACGGACCTACTGACCTGACTGACCTGGTGGACCGACTGACTAGACGGACCTTCTGACCTGACTAACCTGCTGGACTGACTGACTAGACAGACCTACTGACCTGACTGACCTGGTGGACTGACTGACTAGACGGACCTACTGACCTGACTGACCTGGTGGACTGACTGACTAGACGGACCTTCTGACCTGACTAACCTGCTGGACTGACTGACTAGACAGACCTACTGACCTGACTGACCTGGTGGACTGACTGACTAGACAGACCTACTGACCTGACTGACCTGGTGGACTGACTGACTAGACGGACCTTCTGACCTGACTAACCTGCTGGACTGACTGACTAGACGGACCTACTGACCTGACTGACCTGGTGGACTGACTGACTAGACGAACATACTGACCTGGTGGACTGACTGACTAGACGGACCTACTGACCTGACTGACCTGGTGGACTGACTGGCTAGACGGACCTACTGACCTGACTGACCTGATGGACCGATTGACTAGACGAACATACTGACCTGGTGGACTGACTGACTAGACGGACCTACTGACCAGACTGACCTGGTGGACTGACTGACTAGACGGACCTACTGACCTGACTGACCTGGTGGACTGACTGGCTAGACGGACCTACTGACCTGACTGACCTGGTGGACTGACTGACTAGACGAACATACTGATCTGGTGGACTGACTGACTAGACGGACCTACTGACCTGACTGACCTGGTGGACTGACTGGCTAGACAGACCTACTGACCCGACTGACCTGATGGACCGATTGACTAGACGAACATACTGACCTGGTGGACTGACTGACTAGACGGACCTACTGACCTGACTGACCTGGTGGACTGACTGGCTAGACGGACCTACTGACCTGACTGACCTGCTGGACTGACTGACTAGACGGACCTTCTGACCTGACTAACCTGCTGGACTGACTGACTAGACGGACCTACTGACCTGACTGACCTGGTGGACTGACTGACTAGACGGACCTTCTGACCTGACTGACCTGGTGGACTGACTGGTCTGGTGGGAATTAAAATTTAAATGACCAACGGAAGGGACAGACAAGACAGACAGACGGGTCTGATTGACTGACATTGTGGCAGACGGGACAAACGAGACAAACAGATTGGGACGGATTGACGGAACTGTTTGACAGAACGGACCAATTGAACGGGCTGACAGAACTTAAAGAATGGACTTAGAGAACGAAGTGATAGAGTGGAGTGATCAAGGAAATTGACGAGAAAGATAGGGTTAACCGAGAGGACCGGCAAATCGAACAGAATGACCTACAGCCGACGGAAGTGGTCTTGAATGACCTGGTCACACTTTAACGTATAATACTCTCGGTTGCATATGGATAAAATTGTACGGATGACGCCAAATATTTCATATTATTATATATTTTAAATACTTGTGATGTTGCTTCTTTAGAGTGCTCACATAATTGATCACATCTCTTAACGTCGCGGTTCGATTCCTGACTGCGGCAGTCAATTTTTCTTGTTGATTTTGGAATAATTTATTTTAATTTGCAATATGTACAACCAATCATTGCACATCTTAATTTATTAGACTGACCAGTGATCAAGCATATGAAAAACAAATTACAAAAATAATAGTTTAAATTTCGAAAAGTTTGACTAAATTTTAATCCTTCTAGCACCAGGAATCACGGGATATTCGTATTAAAAGTGTCCAATTTACTTTGTCGGTCATAAAAAGAAAGAAATGAAAACTATAGCTCGATATAATTATATAATCATATAATATATATATATATATCTTTCTTTCTTTATTAAACCTAAAATTTGAGCATTTTGGTACGGCTCAACTTGCTTGTTAAAAGTAATACTTTTAACAGCACAGTGCTTTGATTCCCATCATAAACTTAGCCACCGACTGCCACTTTCAAACGTTATTTCCCATACCTCTCGCTCCCATGACCATTTATGTAAAAACAATTTGTTTACGTACTCCAGCTGTCTGAAAGTGCAACAAACCCGTCTTGTTAATGTACGGAACATGTGCGATTTGTCCACAACATGGTACTGACCTATTTAAAATGATTGCGTTTGTCTTTATACTGCGAAACTATACACCACTATAGGCCTATCAAGTAAGTGTTTCTCGCGATAAGCAAATATGAACCATTTATTAACCGTTGATAAGTTGTACTTTATTTATGTAACTGCTTAACACCTCTTCTTCAGGGACGGATCCAGAATTTTTTGGTGCGGTGGTGGTATGAAGCAAGAGCTATTCAACTTCATCGCAGTATATTAACTACTAGACATATATACACAGTAAGGGACCCTTACTTTAACCTATGTAGTCAAAAGGAAAAAAAACAGGTTAAAAGCTTAGTATTGTTAAGCTTACATGTATGTGCTTTCACAACTCTACCCTTCTACTCTTTCACCTGGTTGGTAAGTGGGTTGGGGGTGGGGTGATGCACCCCCACCCCGCCCCACTAGATCCGTCTTCTTCTTTTCCTTGTGTGAAACTTGAAACTATAATAAAGATATAACACGTGCTGATTTGTAAACCGGGAAGTGTTCAAGGTCACGGCTACATTTAGAATATTGGTATCGTCAGATCTAAAACATTGAATTCGATTGACATTTAGGTACTGAATGCTCACACAAAGGGACTTCCTTTTTATATTGTCGATGGAAAGCCCATTAAAATTTGCGAATGGGGAAAGTTTGTCTTGCGGACTTTCATAGACTTTCATACCCCTGATAAAATACGGGTCATAATTTGGTTCATGTGGATCTATTTTTTGTTTGTATTTATTTATTTATTTATTTATTTATTTATTTATTTATTTATTTATTTATTTATTTATTTATATACATGTATTGGAATGAAGAAAACAGCTGGATACCACATTTAATTAAGTTAAAAAAAGTATGTTCACGGCATACTATGCACAGTGAAAGCGACACTATATCCGCTTAAAGTGGAAACCGTCTCCAGATAACTTAAATACTACTGATGGGACGATCAACGCAATCAACAAACATAGTGTCTATCCTGATTAGAAATATTAAACGTTAAAGTTGGTATCCGACAGTTTGGTCCAAACATTTTTTTCTTACATAATCAAAAAAGTCAGTGTTACCTAAGGTCCTGTAAGATGATGTTCGTTGATGCAATAGATCAGTGTGAACACTCGTCATTGTAAACAGGTATTTCCCATCTGAGACACGTGGCAGAGATTTTTAAAGTAAGAAATCCATTTGACAACTTACTTTTGAGATCAGGTCATATCGTTATCCGGGTAATCCGCTTTGACATCGATCTCTTTGGGGGCTTTTAGCCGAGATTACTATGGTGCATGTATAGATTTGGAAAAGTGAACGTTTAGAGTGTTGTTTTTTTCTTTTCGCGATTTGTATTGTCTAACAATATAAGTAATATTCAAAGACTAACGTATGAGATTATGCAGAAATTATGTCAAAATTTCCCACAGCAGTGGTAAGCTATTGCTAAACGTTGCATTTGATAAAGACAAACTTTCGGATACCACCTTTAGTAAGCTAAGTTATCTTTACCTGTAGTTGTTGACAAATTGACACGGTTCGATTACTGAGAAATGTAGCAAGATGTGAGACAAAGGTGGTAACCGACAGTTAGGACCATTTTATTTTCATTTAATGAAATAAACTATTGTTACATGGAAAAGCCACGCGAAAAGCTGCTCATTGGTGCCCTACACCATGTGCCTTTCTACCGGACTCTGTCAGTAATGCCGAGAGAGTGATCCTGGCACTGGGCACTCCGGGATATCCTTTACCGCTCACCCAGGCCTGACCTGGAGAGGTCACTCCGGCTTCGCTGTCACAGCGTAGACTCAACACGGGGAGCAGCAGACAAAAGTAATAAGCCCAGGCCATATACCAGACCGCCTCAGACACCTTCGGGAAGAGAGCCAGGAAGAACGAAGACTGGTTCGAGGCCGAGTTCGAAGTGATGGAGCCTGTCTTAGCTGCCAGGGGTGCTGCGCTTCTCAAGTACAAGAGGACGCCCTGCCAGAAATCACTAGACGCCTGGGGGTTTCAGCTGAATATAGACCACTCGCAAAAGTAAAAGGTCGCATAGTTTTCTTAGATTAAAAATACCTTTACTGTGCAGCATGGCTCAGATAGAAAATACATTTTTGTAAAGACAAATTATGTGTTATGCTTTGCTGTTCACATGGATGTATGGCACCAATAAACAGAATTTCTCGGGATCTTCTGCTTTGACGATAATTTATTTGGCTGCATGGCAGAGAAAAAATCGGTCTAAACTAAGGTACAAGTGTATGCAGGAATTATGCATAAATTCTCATCTCAAAGATGTTGTTTATGTCGATACTATGTTTGTTTACAAATATTAAAATGCGTTGTTTATGGCATTCTAAATGTGTCCTAATAATATGTCATCGAATGTAGTTAACATATTGAAAGAAGAAATCTGATATTATACATTTTTTACCGTTTCTATTAAAGCTTACCTGAGCTTATGCTCTAGGTGAGTTATTGTAATCGCCCACCGTCCGGCGTTCGACGTCCGGCATCCGTCGATCGGCGTCAACGCGTCCGTCAACATTTTCAAACGGCATCTCTGAAATCGCTGGGCCAAATTCAGCCAAACTTTCTTATAAGCTTAAGTAGGCTGGTGGGTACAAAAACTTGTTTTGATCCGTCAAAAAAAATGGCCACCAGGGACGTGGATATTTTCCATATATATGGTTATATAAGAAAATCTTCTAGTCGGAAACTTCAAGAGCTATAACCTTGATATGTGGTATACATGTTCTAAGGGTGGCCCTGTATGAAGATTGTTCAATAAATTCCGATCTATCAAAAACATGGCCGCCAAGGGCTTGGCCTTTTTCCACAGTA